>CM035096.1:33795606-34134666 GCA_020205505.1 Panax japonicus | reverse complement strand
GTACGAGTGCGATATTGTCAACGCAAGGGCCCATTTTGTGTGACTTGCAAAGGATGGGGATAGAGTTAAATACTACAGGGACGCCATGTGACGATGACGAATATACGAGTCGAACCGACTTACTCGATAAAGTTAAGCTGCTCAAGCTACAGGACCTGGAGCTGATGCGTATGAGGAAGAAAGTGCAAGAAGGTGCTATGCCGGGAAGCAAGAATCGATGAAGAGGGAATACTTCGAGTCAACTCCAGACTTTGTGTTCCTAACGACCCTGATTTAAAGTATTAAAATCATGATGAGGCGCACAATACACGTTTGCAATCCATCCTGGGAGTACCAAAATGTATCATGATATTCGTCATACATTTTGGTGGAGTAATATGAAGAGAGAGATAGCGTTGTTTATCTCAGGTGTCTAACTTGTCAACGAGTTAAAGCGGAGTATCAAGTACCAAAAGGTCCATTGCAACCACTTGAAATTCAGAATGGAAGTGGGAGCACATTACCATGGATTTCGTTACCGTCTTCCTAAGGTTTCTCAAGGCATAGATGCGATTTGGGTTATTGTTGATAGATTGACCAAGTCTGCTCATTTCTTACCGATACGAGAAACTTATACACTTGAACGTCTTGCTCGTATGTACATAAACGAGATTGTAAGACTGCATGGTATGCTGGTATCCATAGTTTCTGATCGAGACCCAAGATTTACTTCACGATTTTGGGTTAGTTTGCAAAAAGCTATGGGCACAGACTTACGATTTAGCTCGGCATATCATCCTCAGACGGACGGACAGTCGGAGAGGACTATTCAAACTCTTGAAGATCTATTAAGACTCTGTGTCCTTGATTTCAAGGGAAGTTGGGACAAGTTCTTACCATTGGTGGAGTTTTTCTATAACAAAAGTTATCAAGCAAGTATTGGCATGGCTCCATTCGAAGCGTTGTATGGAAGAAAGTGTCGCTCTCCAGTATGCAGGGATGAGGTGGGTGAAGCAACGTTGTTGGGACCGGAGTTGGTACGTATGACTACGGAAAAGATTCAAATGATCTGACAACGTATAAAAACCTCACAAAGTCGACAAAAGAGTTATGTTGATCTTCATCGAAAGGAAGTGGAATTCAATATAGGAGATCATGTGTTGTTACGTGTTACTCCATGGAAAGGAGTTACAAGATTTGGAAAGAGAGGAAAACTCAATCCTCGATTCATCGGTCCATTTTTAATCCTCGATCGAGTAGGAACTGTGGCCTATAGACTCTCTTTACCGCCAAGTATGTCTCGTGTTCATAACGTTTTTTCACATATCCCTGTTACGAAAATATGTGAAAGACCCGAACCACATTATTGAGTTAGAACCGGACGAAATAGCGGAAGATTTGACGTATGAAGAGATTCCTGTTCAAATCTTGGATAAGAAGGAACATATTCTACGCTCCAAGGTTATACCTCAAGTCAAAGTTTTGTGGAGAAACCATGATGTTGAGGAAATGACTTGGGAGTTAGAATCTGAAATGAAATCAAGGTATCCTTACCTCTTTGACATACCAGGTACGTACCCTAATTTCGAGGACGAAATTTCATAAAAAGGGGAGGTTGTAAGACCCCAGTTTTTATAAATAAAGATGAATTTTCATAATTATTATTTTTGAATATTATGGAATAAATTTGATATAATGTTATAGTTGTGGGTAATATTTATAAATTGTGCAAAGTACGCAAGTTGTTATAAAATATTCGTTTGGTCGGGGAATATTCTTTTTGTCGGGAATATTCGTACGACGGCACAATCATTGGTGGACCCCACAACGGAAGTATTGTCGTAGTTAGAAAATGACAAAATTAGCTTTCTATAAAATAAACGGCGGAGGTGTTACCGTTAAAACTGTTGAACTACTCGGTAGTAAAAGTACAGTAATACGCGTTGTTGCATAGTAGCACACGGTATTGATTATTGATGCTTACGTGAGAAGTCACTCAGCTATACTCAATTATTGCTACAGTAATTGTTGCATCATATCTCTTATATTATTGATTCAATTATTGTCACAGTATTATCCATATAATATGTTATATTATTTAAACAATAATTGAGACGACAAGTTATAAATGATTAATAATTGTTGAAAGATTAAATATGTGTTGATTAAAAATAAAATGATTTTTGGTAATTTTTATTCAATCATTAATGTATATAAAGAATCTATTATTAGACGTTTGTGGTAAGTTGAATTATTTATGGGGGGGCCATATGTCATCATCTAAGAGTCTTTTTCATAAATAGTAATTACCTTCGTAAATAATAATTACCTTCGTAAATAGTAATTACCTTCGTAAATAGTAATTACCTTCATAAATAGTAATTACCTTCGTAAATAGTAATTACCTTCGTCAATAGTAATTACCTTCGTAAATAGTAATTACCTTCGTAAATAGTAAATACTTTCGTAAATAGTAATAAATCTTCTATAAATAGAGGCCTAGGGCTTCATTATTTTTCACGAATTCGCTCAAGCTATAGAGAGAGAAAGTATAGAGAGAATAAGAGAGAAAGAAGAAGAGTATTCGGTTATTACACTGCTGCAGTATTCAATCTCCTAAATAAAGTAAGGGGTGTTATTCTTTCTTCTTGAAGAGAACTTATGTTATTCCATTCTTTGTTATTTTGTTAGAATAACCTGTAAAAGTAGCAAACCCTATACATGACCTGTATACGCGGTACACCCTATACTTGGTGAAATCCTTATGTTATTCCATTCATTATTATTCTGTTGGAATAACCGGTATACGCGGAATACCCTATACTTGGTGACATCCATTTACATTTCTGTCTTTACATTTCTGTCGGAATATCCTGTCTGTGCTATACGCCGGACCTGGTTCCATTCTTTATTATTCTGTTGGAATATCCTGTCTGTGTGTTTTACACCGGACCTGGTTCCATTCTTTATTATTCTGTTGGAATATCCTGTCTTTGTGTTTTACACCGAACCTGGTTCCATTCTTTATTAATCTGTTGGAATATCCTGTCTGTGCGTTTTACGCCGGACTTGGTTCCGTTATTTATTATTCTGTTGGAATAACCTGCTTGTGCGGTCTATCGCATGCATGGTGATTTCTTTTGTTATCTCATTCTTTATTATACTCAGTTGGTTAAAACTTTGACTTCTATACTCCATGAAATTAGTGGAATATCCTTAATATTTGCGCTTCATCCAGTATCCTTTCATGGAAATCTTCTTCTGATCATTCTTGAATTTTACACCACAAAACAGTATCGTGTTGACAAATTTGGACGTTAATAATTCCTGGATAAAATAATTCTTGAACTTGTTTTATTGAATTCTTATATCATTGTCATCATCCTCATGTTTATATTTGTTGAAAGTCATCTGTGGCCTGTTGTAAGACCCCAGTTTTTATAAATAAAGATGAATTTTCATAATTATTATTTTTGAATATTATGGAATAAATTTGATAAAATATATAGTTGTGGATAATATTTATAAATTTTGCAAAGTACGCAAGTTGTTATAAAATATTCGTTTGGTCGGGGAATATTCTTTTTGTCGGGGAATATTCGTACGACGGCACAATCATTGGTGGACCCCACAACGGAAGTATTGTCGTAGTTAAAAAACGACAAAATTAGCTTTCTATAAAATAAACGGCGGAGGTGTTACCGTTAAAACTGTTGAACTACTCGGTAGTAAAAGTACAGTAATACGCGTTGTTGCATAGTAGCACACGGTATTGATTATTGATGCTTACGTGAGAAGTCACTCAGCTATACTCAATTATTGCTACAGTAATTGCTGCATCATATCTCTTATATTATTGATTCAATTATTGTCACAGTATCATCTATATAATAGGTTATATTATTTAAACAATAATTGAGACGACAAGTTATAAATGATTAATAATTGTTGAAAGATTAAATATGTGTTGATTAAAAATAAAATGATTTTTGGTAATTTTTATTCAATCCTTGATGTATATAAAGAGTCTATTATTAGACGTTTGTGGTAAGTTGAATTATTTATGGGGGGCATATGTCATCATCTAAGAGTCTCTTTCATAAATAGTAATTACTTTCGTAAATAGTAATTACCTTCGTAAATAGTAATTACTTTCGTAAATAGTAATTACCTTCGTAAATAGTAATTATTTTCGTAAATAGTAATTACCTTCGTAAATAGTAATTATTTTCGTAAATAGTAATTACCTTCGTAAATAGTAGTTACCTTCGTCAATAGTAATTACCTTCGTAAATAGTAAATACTTTCGTAAATAGTAATAAATCTTCTATAAATAGAGGCCTAGGGCTTCATTATTTTTCACGAATTCGCTCAAGCTATAGAGAGAGAAAGAAGAAGAGTATTCGGTTATTACACTGCTGCAGTATTCAATCTCCTAAATAAAGTAAAGGGTGTTATTCTTTCTTCTTAAAGAGAACTTATGTTATTCCATTCTTTGTTATTATGTTGGAATAACCTGTAAAAGTGGCATACCCTATACATGACCTGTATACGCGGTACACCCTATACTTGGTGAAATCCTTATGTTATTCCATTCATTATTATTCAGTTGGAATAACCGGTATACGCGGAATACCCTATACTTGGTGACATCCATTTACTATTCTGTCTTTACATTTCTGTCGGAATATCTTGTCTGTGCTATACGCCGGACCTGGTTCCATTCTTTATTATTCTGTTGGAATATCCTGTCTGTGTGTTTTACACCGGACCTGGTTCCATTCTTTATTATTCTGTTGGAATATCCTGTCTGCGTGTTTTACACCGAACCTGGTTCCATTCTTTATTATTCTGTTGGAACATCCTGTCGGTGTGAATTTCACCTGACCTGGTTCCGTTATTTATTACTCTGTTGGAATAACCTGCCTGTGCGGTCTATCGCATGCATGGTGATTTCTTTTGTTATTTCATTCTTTATTATACTCAGTTGGTTAAAACTTTAACTTCTATACTCCATGAAATTAGTAGAATATCCTTGATATTTGCGCTTCATCCAGTATCCTTTCATGAAAATATTCTTCTAATCATTCTTGAATTTTACACCACAAAACAGTATCGTGTTGACAATTTGGACGTTAATAATTTCTGGATAAAATAATTCTTGAACTTGTTTTATTGAATGATTATATCATTGTCATCATCCTCATTTTTATATTTTGTTGTTTATATTTTGTTGAAAGTCATCTGTGGCCTGTAGTGTATAGATGGACTTGGTATGATTATGACCAGGGATTATTCGGTGTAATCATGACCGTAATATTACAAATGATGTAAAAATTAAAAATCCTCATTGGCCCGTAGTGCATTGATGGACAGTTGTTGGCATGATCATGACCATTAATGAATACACAAATATTCTTGGCCGTAGTGCATGAATAATTGTGGTCGTGATACTAAAGAATATCCTTGGCCGTAGTGCGGGGGTGATTCGATGATGTGGAATATTTATTAAGCTGAGTCTCAGCTATAACGATGATGAAAAAACCTTTTAAATCATAAAAGATAGTAGATTTTATTTTCTACTTGACTCTTTTAATGGATTGTTGGTTCCGCTGTAGTTAAACTTGATGTTTATTGTATTTTATCAGTTTAACACTGTTGAAGGCTAATAATAATTTATTCTGCATTATCTTAGTCATAATATTTCTTACTGGGCTAGTTGAGCTCACCCTTTCTTTCACTGTTCTCTTCAGGAAATGAGAATATAGCTGGGACGAGTTGGGGAACGGAGTGATGGACCAGAGAATAGTATTAGTAGTCCTCACTATTCTGTTAAATAGTGTGACAATAATTGTATTGAGGACACCTTTTGAGTTTGTATGATCTCTAGTAGACAATAATTGTATTCAAACTCACAGTTATGTTTTGTCGTATTGTACACGACAGTTGTATTTGAATTCTGTACCATGTATCTGGCGACTCAAGATGGGTGATGTATACCTAATTTTGGGGGCGTCACAGTTGGTATCAGAGCTTAGGGATATGATCCCTGGCTAAGATGTGAGAATAGTACTAGGAGGGGAGAGACGGGGAATTCCTTCGCTAGTATGACCTACCTAAGTTTATGTGCTATTTTATTGGTCGGTCAGAATATAGGGATAATATGTTACATGTCAATTAACCTTTTGTTTTGTGGCAGTATCTGAAAATGACATCTGAGAATGTTGAGATTGGCAATGGAACAAAGGCGATCGTTGATTCACCACATATCAATAATCAGGATAATGTGCACTAGGAAGGCGAAAATCCTCATGCAAACAACAACACTGACCAAATGACGAATGATCAAATGTTCAGAGGTTTTATGCAATTCATGCAGCAGCAGGCGAGAGCAACTCCTGTCCAAAACGTAGATGGAAATGCGGGAAACTCTCGGGCGGTCACCGCTAAACAGTTCAAGGAGCTGGGACCACCGGAGTTTAAGGGAGAGCCAAAACCACTTATGGCGGAAACATGGATAAAGCAGATGACCAAGATATTTGATGTCTTGGGATGCTCCGAGGAGCAAAAGGTTCCTTTTGCCGCCTTTATGTTGCGCGGAGAGGCAGATTACTGGTGGGAATCGGTAAAACGTACTCAACCTGCTGTACTGAAGATATCTTGGAAGAAGTTCCAGGAGCTGTTCAATGACAAATACTTTCCCGAAAGTATTCGCCACATGAAGGAGGTGGAGTTTATTAAGTTGGAACAAAATAATATGACCGTGTCGCAATACGAGGCAAAATTTGCGGAGTTATCACGGTTTGCGTCCCACTTGGTGGATAATGAAGAGAGAATGGCGCGAATGTTTTTAAGAGGTTTGAGGCCGGAGATACGTCAACATCTTATTTCTCATAAACTGTGTTTATATTCAGATGTTGTAAATAGGGCTCAGTTAGTGGAGCGCGATAACGAGTCAACTCAACTAAAAGAGAGCAGCCGGCAAAATTATAATACCAGCGAGAGTGGTCATCGAAGCGGTGACAACAAGCGTGGAGGGAATCAGCAGGCCAGAAATGGTTACCACTTCGGTGGTAATCAGGGCCAAAACAATAAGAATGGACATTTCAAAAAGAGGATATTCAACAATGATGGAAAGACGTCAGCACCAGCACCCGTTGTTAAGGAAGGAGAAAGACCACCTATCATATGCTTCAAATGCGGAGGGGAGGGACACATCAGTCCAAATTGCGCGATGCCGTCCAAAGCATGTTATAATTGTGGAAGAGAAGGTCACTTGGCCCGATTTTGTCGTTTACCAAAGACAAATTCAGCTAGGGTGGAGGCACCAAAGGCCGTCCCAGAAAGGTCAAAGCCGGTAGTGCAAGGGAGAGCGTTTGTTGTGACCTCCCAGAAAGCAAGGAACCCGAATAAGGTCATCACGGGTAAGCTTATCATAAACTCTAACGAAGTCTATACTTTATTTGATACCGGTTCTACCCATTCTTTTATTTCTCCTACTTGCGCTCATCGATTAAATTTGACTCCGGAGAAATTAGATTTTGACTTATCTGTGGAAACTCCGTTGGGAGAAACCTTCCTTACATCCACTGTTTATAAGTCTTGTTTGGTTCAAATCGGTACCCTCACATTACCTGTAGATCTTATTTCATTGAAAATACTTGCATTTGACGTGATTCTAGGGATTGATTGGTTAACTACTTATCATGCAAAAATTGATTGTTTCCATAAGGTTGTTAGCTTTCATATTCCTAATCAACCTATTATGCGAATTCAAGCGACCAAACCATTAAAATCAATCACGGTCATCTCAAGCCATAAAGCTATTCGTTTATTGAAAAACGGATGTCAAGCTTTCTTAGCTCATGTCACAGATTGAAACAAAAATACGTCAGTTTTGAACGATATTTCTATTGTTAATGAATTTCCTGACGTATTCCCCGAAGAACTTCCTGGCCTACCCCCAGAGCGTGAGATTGAATTTTGTATCGACCTTGAACCCGGTACAAAACCCATTTCTAAAGCCCCATATCGAATGGCTCCTATTGAACTTCAGGAGTTAAAAACCCAACTGCAGGAATTGTTAGACATTGGCTTTATTCGTCCTAGTACTTCTCCTTGGGGTGCTCCTGTTCTATTCGTGAAGAAGAAAGATGGGAGTATGCGACTTTGTATTGATTATCGGGAGTTAAATCATGTCACCATCAAAAATAGGTATCTATTGCCACGAATTGATGATCTATTTGACTAGTTGCAAGGATCCAAATTCTTTTCAAAGATCGATCTCCGTTCCGGGTATCACCAATTGAAGATTAGAACCGATGACATTCCAAAGACGGCTTTCAGAACTCGGTACGGGCATTATGAATTCCTAGTCATGTCCTTTGGATTGACTAATGCTCCTGCTGCCTTCATGGATATGATGAACCGAATATTCAAGGAATATTTGGATCATTTTGTGGTCGTCTTTATTGATGACATCCTTATTTATTCCAAAAGTCGTGAAGATCATGAGCAACACTTGAGGCTGACACTCCAAAAGCTTCGTGAATATAAGCTTTATGCCAAGTTGAAGAAATGCGAGTTCTGGCTTGAGGAAGTAGCATTCCTTGGGCACGTAGTATCAAGTCGTGGAATATCTGTTGACCCAGCAAAGATTGAAGCTATTCAAAGCTGGGAGCAACCTAAATCAGTGACCGAAGTACGTAGCTTTCTCGGTTTAGCTGGTTATTATCGAAGATTCGTGGAAGGATTTTCTCAAATCGCTACTCCATTGACTCAGCTGACTCGGAAAGATACAAAGTTCGGTTGGAGCGAAGAATGTGAGAAGAGTTTTCAAGAACTCAAGAGGAGACTCATTTCAGCACCTGTTCTAACAATACCATCTGGCTCGGAGGGATTTGTCATCTACAGTGATGCTTCGGGCAAAGGGCTGGGATGTGTTCTCATGCAACATGGAAAAGTCATAGCCTATGCCTCGCGACAACTCAAAGAATATGAGAGGAATTATCCTACTCATGATCTAGAGTTGGCAGCTGTTGTCTTTGCACTTAAAATTTGGAGGCATTACTTGTATGGGGAGAAAGTGGAGATCTTTACGGATCATAAAAGCCTCAAATATTTCTTCACTCAAAAGGAACTCAACATGCGACAACAACGTTGGCTTGAACTGTTGAAAGATTATGATCATACCATCCAATACCATCCTGGAAAAGCGAACGTAGTAGCTGACGCATTGAGTAGAAGATCACATGCAAGTACGAGTGCGATATTGTCAACGCAAGGGCCCATTTTGTGTGACTTGCAAAGGATGGAGATAGAGTTGAAGACTCCAGGGACACATGTGACAATGGCGAATATACGAGTAGAACCGACTTTAATCGATAAAGTTAAAGCTGCTCAAGCTACAGACCTGGAGCTGATGCGTATGAGGAAGAAAGTGCAAGAAGGTGCTATGCCGGAAGCAAGAATCGATGGAGAAGGAATACTTCGAGTCAACTCCAGACTTTGTGTTCTTAACGACCCTGATTTAAAGTATAAAATCATGATGGAGGCGCACAATACACCGTTTGCAATCCATCCTGGGAGTACCAAAATGTATCATGATATTCGTCATACATTTTGGTGGAGTAATATGAAGAGAGAGATAGCGTTGTTTATCTCAAGGTGTCTAACTTGTCAACGAGTTAAAGCGGAGCATCAAGTACCAAAAGGTCCATTGCAACCACTTGAAATTCCAGAATGGAAGTGGGAGCACATTACCATGGATTTCGTTACCGGTCTTCCTAAGGTTTCTCAAGGCATAGATGCGATTTGGGTTATTGTTGATAGATTGACCAAGTCTGCTCATTTCTTACCGATACGAGAAACTTATACACTTGAAAGTCTTGCTCGTATGTACATAAACGAGATTGTAAGACTGCATGGTATGCCGGTATCCATAGTTTCTGATCGAGACCCAAGATTTACTTCACGATTTTGGGTTAGTTTGCAAAAAGCTATGGGCACATACTTACGATTTAGCTCGGCATATCATCCTTAGACGGACGGACAGTCGGAGAGGACTATTCAAACTCTTGAAGATCTATTAAGACTCTGTGTCCTTGATTTCAAGGGAAGTTGGGACAAGTTCTTACCATTGGTGGAGTTTTCCTATAACAACAGTTATCAAGCAAGTATTGGCATGGCTCCATTCGAAGCGTTGTATGGAAGAAAGTGTCGCTCTCCAGTATGCTGGGATGAGGTGGGTGAAGCAACGTTGTTGGGACCAGAGTTGGTACGTATGACTACGGAAAAGATTCAAATGATCTGACAACGTATAAAAACCTCACAAAGTCGACAAAAGAGTTATGTTGATCTTCATCGAAAGGAAGTGGAATTCAATATAGGAGATCATGTGTTGTTACGTGTTACTCCATGGAAAGGAGTTACAAGATTTGGAAAGAGAGGAAAACTTAATCCTCGATTCATCGGTCCATTTTTAATCCTCGATCGAATAGGAACTGTGGCCTATAGACTCGCTCTACCACCAAGTATGTCTCGTGTTCATAACGTTTTTCACATATCCATGTTACGAAAATATGTGAAAGACTCGAACCACATTATTGAGTTAGAACCGGACGAAATAGCGGAAGATTTGACGTATGAAGAGATTCCTGTTCAAATCTTGGATAAGAAGGAACATATTCTACGCTCCAAGGTTATACCTCAAGTCAAAGTTTTGTGGAGAAACCATGATGTTGAGGAAATGACTTGGGAGTTAGAATCTGAAATGAAATCAAGGTATCCTTACCTCTTTGACATACCAGGTACGTACCCTAATTTCGAGGACGAAATTTCATAAGAAGGGGAGGTTGTAAGACCCCAGTTTTTATAAATAAAGATGAATTTTTATAATTATTATTTTTGAATATTATGGAATAAATTTGATATAATGTTATAGTTGTGGGTAATATTTATAAATTTTTCAAAGTACGCAAGTTGTTATAAAATATTCGTTTGGTCGGGGAATATTCTTTTTGTCGGGGAATATTCGTACGACGGCACAATCATTGGTGGACCCCACAACGGAAGTATTGTCGTAGTTAGAAAATGACAAAATTAGCTTTCTATAAAATAAACGGCGGAGGTGTTACCGTTAAAACTGTTGAACTACTCGGTAATAAAAGTACAGTAATACGCGTTGTTGCATAGTAGCACACGGTATTGATTATTGATGCTTACGTGAGAAGTCACTCAGCTATACTCAATTATTGCTACAGTAATTGCTGCATCATATCTCTTATATTATTGATTCAATTATTGTCACAGTATCATCTGTATAATAGGTTATATTATTTAAACAATAATTGAGACGACAAGTTATAAATGATTAATAATTGTTGAAAGATTAAATATGTGTTGATTAAAAATAAAATGATTTTTGGTAATTTTTATTCAATCCTTGATGTATATAAAGAGTCTATTATTAGACGTTTGTGGTAAGTTGAATTATTTATGGGGGGGCATATGTCATCATCTAAGAGTCTCTTTCATAAATAGTAATTACTTTCGTAAATAGTAATTACCTTCGTAAATAGTAATTACTTTCGTAAATAGTAATTACCTTCGTAAATAGTAATTATTTTCGTAAATAGTAATTACCTTCGTAAATAGTAATTATTTTCGTAAATAGTAGTTACCTTCGTCAATAGTAATTACCTTCGTAAATAGTAAATACTTTCGTAAATAGTAATAAATCTTCTATAAATAGAGGCCTAGGGCTTCATTATTTTTCACGAATTCGCTCAAGCTATAGAGAGAGAAAGAAGAAGAGTATTCGGTTATTACACTGCTGCAGTATTCAATCTCCTAAATAAAGTAAGGGGTGTTATTCTTTCTTCTTGAAGAGAACTTATGTTATTCCATTCTTTGTTATTCTGTTGGAATAACCTGTAAAAGTGGCATACCCTATACATGACCTGTATACGCGGTACACCCTATACTTGGTGAAATCCTTATGTTATTCCATTCTTTGTTATTCTGTTGGAATAACCGGTATACGCGGAATACCCTATACTTGGTGACATCCATTTACTATCCTGTCTTTATATTTCTGTCGGAATATCCTGTCTGTGTGTTTTACACCGGACCTGGTTCCATTCTTTATTATTCTGTTGGAATATTCTGTCTGTGTGTTTTACATCGGACCTGGTTCCATTATTTATTATTCTGTTGGAATATCATGTCTGTGTGTTTTACACCGGACCTGGTTCCATTCTTTATTATTCTGTTGGAACATCCTGTCGGTGTGAATTTCACCTGACCTGGTTCCGTTATTTATTACTCTGTTGGAATAACCTGTCTGTGCGGTCTATCGCATGCATGGTGATTTCTTTTGTTATTTCATTCTTTATTATACTCAGTTGGTTAAAACTTTAACTTCTATACTCCATGAAATTAGTAGAATATCCTTGATATTTGCGCTTCATCCAGTATCCTTTCATGAAAATATTCTTCTAATCATTCTTGAATTTTACACCACAAAACAGTATCGTGTTGACAATTTGGACGTTAATAATTTCTGGATAAAATAATTCTTGAACTTGTTTTATTGAATGATTATATCATTGTCATCATCCTCATGTTTATATTTTGTTGAAAGTCATATGTGGCCTGTAGTGCATAGATGAACTTGGTATGATTATGACCAGGGATTATTCGGTGTAATCATGACCGTAATATTACAAATGATGTAAAAATTAAAAATCCTCATTGGCCCGTAGTGCATTGATGGACAGTTTTTGGCATGATCATGACCATTAATGAATACACAAATATTCTTGGCCATAGTGCATGAATAATTATGGTCGTGATACTAAAGAATATCCTTGGCCGTAGTGCGGGGGTGATTCGATGATGTGGAATATTTATTAAGCTGAGTCTCAGCTATAACGATGATGAAAAACCTTTTAAATCATAAAAGATAGTAGATTTTATTTTCTACTTGACTCTTTTAATGGATTGTTGGTTCCGCTGTAGTTAAACTTGATGTTTATTGTATTTTATCAGTTTAACACTGTTGAAGGCTAATGATAATTTATTCTGCATTATCTTAGTCATAATATTTCTTACTGGGCTAGTTGAGCTCACCCTTTCTTTCACTGTTCTCTTCAGGAAATGAGAATATAGCTAGGACGAGTCGGGGAACGGAGTGATGGACCAAAGAATAGTATTAGTAGTCCTCACTATTCTGTTAAATAGTGTGACAATAATTGTATTGAGGACACCTTTTGAGTTTGTATGATCTCTAGTAGACAATAATTGTATTCAAACTCACAGTTATGTTTTGTCGTATTGTACACGACAGTTGTATTTGAATTCTGTACCATGTATCTGGCGACTCAAGATGGGTGATGTATACCTAATTTTGGGGGCGTCACACCTGTAGTGCATAGATGGACTTGGTATGATTATGACCATGGATTATTCGGTGTAATCATGACCGTAATATTACAAATGATGTAAAAATTTAAAATCCTCATTGGCCCGTAGTGCATTGATGGACAGTTGTTGGCATGATCATGACCATTAATGAATACACAAATATTCTTGGCCGTAGTGCATGAATAATTGTGGTCGTGATACTAAAGAATATCCTTGGCCGTAGTGCGGGGGTGATTCGATGATGTGGAATATTTATTAAGCTGAGTCTCAGCTATAACGATGATGAAAAACCTTTTAAATCATAAAAGATAGTAGATTTTATTTTTTACTTGATTCTTTTAATGGATTGCTGGTTCCGCTGTAGTTAAACTTGATGTTTATTGTATTTTATCAGTTTAACACTGTTGAAGGCTAATGATAATTTATTCTGCATTATCTTAGTCATAATATTTCTTACTGGGCTAGTTGAGCTCACCCTTTTTTTCACTGTTCTCTTCAGGAAATGAGAATATAGCTGGGACGAGTCGGGGAACGGAGTGATGGACCAGAGAATAGTATTAGTAGTCCTCACTATTCTGTTAAATAGTGTGACAATAATTGTATTGAGGACACCTTTTGAGTTTGTATGATCTCTAGTAGACAATAATTGTATTCAAACTCATAGTTATGTTTTGTCGTATTGTACACGACAGTTGTATTAGTAAGTTGTATTTGAATTCTGTACCATGTATCTGGCGACTCAAGATGGGTGATGTATACCTAATTTTGGGGGCGTCACAGTTGTGGGTAATATTTATAAATTTTGCAAAGTATGCAAGTTGTCATATTATATTCGATTGGTCGGGGAATATTCGTTTTAAACAGAAAATATTTGTACGACGACATAATCATTGGTGGACTCCACAACGGAATTATTGTCGGATTGAGAAAATGACAAAAATATTTTATTGAAAATAACGGCGGAAGTTTTTCCGTTGATACTGTTGAACTACTCGGTAGTAAAAGTACAGTAATACGCGTTGTTGCATAGTAGCACACGGTATTGATTATTGATATTTATGTGAGAAGTCACTCAGTTTTGTTCAATTATTGCTACAATTGTTTATGCATAGTATCTCACATTATTTGATTCAATTATTGGTGATTTAGAAATTTTGTTTTATTCGTATTATTAACGTAATAAAATAGAAACATCTTTTTATATAAAACAGAATACTTTATTAAAGTTATTCTATAAATAGAATATATTATATTCTATTATGCATAGTGTTTTGCATAGTAAAATCTTTTTATATAAAACAGAATACTTTATTAGTTATTTTATAAATATAATATATTATATTTTATTATGCATAGTATTTGCATAGTGCCCGCATAGTATTTGCATAGTAAAAATCTTTTTATATAAATAGAATATATTATATTTTATTTAAAAAAAAATCTTTAAATATGGACCGTCAGATTAACGTAAATCAATCTGGATCGTTCATGGATTAGTTACTATGCATTCTATTTTCCTATAAATAGAAGTTCATTCCTTTATTATTTTCTTACGAATTTGCTGAACTCTAGAGAGAGAAACTATAGAGAGATAGAAGAAAAGTTTTCTACTACTTCACTACCCTTATATCAAGTATTATTTTACGGTAAAGAATATTATTCTTTTGTATTCAAGAAGAGAACTTCTGTTATTCCATTTCTTTATTGTTATGTTGGAATAACCTGTATACGCGGGCTACCCTATACTTGGTGACATTCTTCTTTTATTCTGTCTTTATTATTCTGTCGGAACATACTGTCGGTGCGAATTTCGCCTGACTTGGTTCCGTTATTTAGTATTTTATTAGAATAACCTGTCTATGCGAAGTACCGCATGCATGGTTATTTTTGTTGTTATTTCATTCTTTATTATTCTGTTGGAACATCCCGTCGGTGCGAATTTCGCCTAACCTAGTTCCGTTATTTAGTATTATGTTGGAATAACCTGTCTATGCGAAGTACCGCATGCATGGTGATTTCTTTTGTTATTCCATTCTTTATTATACTCAATTGGTTAAAGTTTTGACTTTTATAATCCATGAAATTAGTAGAATATCCTTAATATTTGCGCTTCATCCAGTATCTTTTCATGGAAATATTCTTCTGATCATTCTTGAATTTTACTCTACAAACCAATATCATGTTGACAATTTGGACATTAGTAGTTCTTGGATAAATTAATTCTTGAACTTGTTTTATTGAATTCTTATATCATTGTCATCATCCTCATGTTTATATTATGTTGAAAGTCATCTGTGGCCTGTCGTGCATAGATGGACTTGGTATGATTATGACCAGGGATTATTCGGTATAATCATGACCGTAATGTTACAAATGATGTGGTAAAAGTCCTCGTTGGCCCGTAGTGAATTGATGGACAATTGTTGGCATGATCATGACCATTAATGAATAAACAAATATTCTTGGCCCATAGTGCATGGATAATTATGGTCGTGATACTAAAGAATATCCTTGGTCGTAGTGCAGGGGTGATTCGATGATGTGGAATTTTTATTAAGCTGAGTCTCAACGATAAAAGTGATGAATTTTTTTTTAAACCATAAAAGATAGTAGATTCTATTCTCTACTTGACTCTTTTAATGGATTGCTTGTTCCGCTGCAGTTAAACTTGTTGTCTATTGTATTTTATCAGTTTAACATTGTTGGAGGCTAATAATAATTTATTATGCATTATCTTAGTCATAATATTTCTTACTGGGCTAGTTGAGCTCACTCTTTCTTTCACTGTTCTCTTCAGGAAATGAGAACGTAGCTGGGACTAGTCGGGGAATGGAGTGATGGTCCTAGATGGTGCATTAGTAGTCCACACTATTCTGTGAAATAGTGTGATAATAATTGTAATGAGGACTCCTTTTGAGTTTGTATAATCTCTAGTAGATAATATTTGTATTCAAACACACAGTTTTATGTTTTATCGTATTGTACACGACAGTTGTATTATTAAGTTGTATTTGAATTCTGTACCATGTATCTGGCGACTCAAGATGGGTGATGTTTGCCTAATTTTGGGGGCGTCACAGTTGGTATCAAAGCTTAGGGATATGATCCCTGGCTAAGATGTGAGATAAGAACTAGGAGGGGAGATACGGGGAATTCCTTCGCTAGTATGACCTACCTAAGTTTATTTGGTATTTAATTGGTTGGGCAAAGTATAGGGATAATATGTGATATGTTAATTAACCCTTATTTTGTGGCAGTGTTTGAAAATGGCATCCGAGAATGTTGAGATTATCAATGGAGCACAGGAGACCGTTTAATCTCCACAGATCAATAATTAGGATAATGTGCAACCAGAGGACAATACTCCTCATAAAAACAATAACATCGATGAAATGGTGAATGATGGGATGGTCAGTGGCTTTATGCAATTCATGCAACAACAGGCGAAGGCAGCTCTTGTCCAAAATGCAGGTAGAAATACTGATAACTCTCTGACGGTCACCGCTAAGCAGTTTAAGGAGAAATTCATGCAATAACGGGCGAAGGCAGCTCCTGTCCATAATGCAGGTGGAAACAATGGCAACCCACGGTTGGTCACCGCTAAGCAATTCAAGGAGCTGGGACCACCGAAGTTTTTGGGAAAGCCAGAACCACTTAAGGCGGAGACGTGGTTAAAGTAGATCACCAAGATATTTGATGCCTTGGGATGCTCCGAGGAGCACAAGGTTCCCTTTGCCACCTTTATATTGCGTGAAGAGGCAGATTACTGGTGGGAATCTATAAAACATACCCAGCCTGACGCACTCAAGATGTCTTGGGAGAAGTTCCAAGAGCTGTTCAATGACAAGTACTTTCCCGAAAGCATTCGTTACATGAAAAAAGTGGAGTTTATCAAATTGGAACAAAACAATATGACCGTGTCGCAGTACGAAGCTAAGTTTGCGGAGTTATCTCGGTTTGCATCCCATTTGGTCGATAATGAGGAGCGAATGACGCGAATGTTTTTGCGAGGTTTGAAACCCGATATACGTCAATACCTCATTTCCCACACACTTTGTTTATATTCAGATGTTGTGAATAGGGCTCAGTTATTGGAGCGCGATAATGAGTCACCACAACCAAAAGGCAACGACCAACAACACGATAATAATCATACCGGTGGCAACGGTCATCGGAACAATGATAACCATCGTGTGGGATATTATCATGCCAAGAATGGTAACCATTTCAGTGGTAATCATGGCCAAGATAATAAGAATGGACATTTTAAGAAGAGAAGGTTCAACAATGACGTGAAGTCGTCGGCACCAGCACCCGTTTCAAAGGAAGAAGAACGTACATCGGTCGTATGTTTCAAATGCGGACTAGAGGGACACATCCGTCCAAATTGTATGCAACAATCCAAAGCGTGTTTTAATTGCGAAAGAGAAGGTAACCTAGCTTGATTTTGTCGTATGGTGAAGTCAAGTCCAACATGGATAGTGATGCCAAAGGATGTCCCAGACAAGCCAAAGCCGGTAGTTTAAGAGAGAGCATTTTTTTTCTCGTGACGAGGAACCTGAATAAAATTATCACGGGTAAGTTAATCATAAGCTCTTACAAAGTCTATACCGTGTTAGATACCGGTTCTACTCACTCTTTTATTTCACCTAGTTGTGTTCAATGTTTGTACTTAACTCCGGAGAAGTTAAACTTTGATTTATCTATTGAAACTCCATTGGTTGAAACCTTCGTTACCTCCACTGTTTATAAATCTTGTTTGATTCAAATCGACACTTTCACGTTACCTGTCGATCTTATCTCTTTGAAAATACTTGCATTTGATATGGTTTTTTTTTAAACGATTGGTTAACTACTCATCATGTTTTTCGTAAGGTTGTTAGCTTTCATATTCCTAACCAACCTATTATGCGAATTCAAGCAACCAAATAACTTAATTCAATCATTGTCATATCAAGCCATAAATAAAGAGCCCCGATCCTTTTGTTGATGACTTCCTGGTGTGGAATGCACCGAAACGTGACTTTCTGTAGGCGACGTCGTGAATGACGATGACAAGTTGATAGGTATCATTGTGAGGTGCTATCTAGGTTAAGGGATAGAAGTCACAGATGGTATCAATGTGACGTACTATCCAAGTCTTGGATGAGAGTAACAGTTTTGAATGATATTTCTATCATTAATAAATCTCTTGACGTATTCCTGAAGACTTCTTAGCCTACCCCAGAGCGTGAAATCTAATTTTGTATTGACACCAGTACAAAACCCATTTCTTAAACCCTTAAATATTTCTTCAACCAAAACGAACGTATAATGCGCCAAAGACGTTGACTTGAGTTATTAAAGATTACGATCATACCATTCAATATCATCGTGGAAGAGCGAACGTGGTAGCTGACGTGTTGAGTAGAAGATCGTATGCATTTACAATTACGATGTTATTAATACAAAGACTCATTTCGTATAACTTGCAAATGATGAAGATAGAGTTAAAGACTCTAGGGAAACACGTGAGGATAACGAATATACGAGTAAAATCGACTTTAATCGATAAAGTTAAAGACGCTCAAGCTACATACTCGAATCTGATGAATGTGAAGAAGAAGGTTCAAGAAGGCGTTATTCTAGAAGCAAGAGTTGCTGAAGAGAGGAAATCTCAACCCTCGATTTAAATGGACCATTTGAAATCCTCGATTAAGTAGGAACTGTAGCTTATAGACTCGTTTTACCGCCAAGTATGTCGCGTGCTGATAACATTTTTAACGTATCAATATTACGTAAATATGTGGATGACCCGAACCACATTATTAATTTAGAATCGGACGAGATAGCGGATGATTTAACGTATGAGATCTCGTGTTAAAATCTTTGATAAGAAGAATCGTATCCAACACTCAAGGGTTATACCTTAGGAGTTAGAATCTGAAATGAAGTCAAGGTATCCTCGTCAGTTCGGCATACCAGGTACGTACGTAAATTTTGAGGGTGGAATTCCATAAAGAGGGGAGATTGTGAAACCCCAGATTTTATGAATAAAGAATTAATTTTCTCGAAATAATTTTTTTTTATATTATGGTGTGAATTTGAGATAATGTTATAGTTGTGGGTAATATTTATAAATTTTGCAAAGTATGCAAGTTGTCATATTTTATTCGATTGGTCGGAGAATATTCGTTTTAAACAGGAAATATTCGTACGACGGCACAATCATTGGTGGACCCCACGACAGAATTATTGTCGGATTGAGAAAACGACAAAAATATTTTATTAAAAATAACGGCGAAAGTTTTTCCGTTGATACTGTTGAACTACTCGGTAGTAAAAGTACAGTAATGCGCGTTGTTGCATAGTAGCACACGGTATTGATTATTGATATTTATGTGAGAAGTCACTCAGTTTTGTTCAATTATTGCTACAATAGTTGTTGCATAGTATCTCACATTATTTGATTCAATTATTGTTGATTTAGAAGTTTTGTTTTATTCGTATTATTAACGTAATAAAATAGAAACATCTTTTTATATAAAACAGAATACTTTATTAAAGTTATTCTATAAATAGAATATATTATATTCGATTATGCATAGTGTTTTGCATAGTAAAATTTTTTTATATAAAATAGAATACTTTATTAAAGTTATTCTATAAATATAATATATTATATTTTATTATGCATAGTGTTTGCATAGTACCCGCATAGTGTTTGTATAGTAAAAATCTTTTTATATAGATAGAATATATTATATTTTATTTAAAAGATTTTTCTTTAATTATGGACCATCAGATTAAAGTAAATCAATCTGGACCGTTCATGGATTAGTTACTATGCATTCCATTTACCTATAAATAGAAGCTCATTCTTTCATTATTTTCTTACGAATTCACTGAACTCTAAATGAGAAACTATAGAGAGAGACTATAGAGAGATAGAAGAAAAGTTTTCTGCTACTTCACTACTCTTATATCAAGTATTATTTTACGGTACGGGATATTATTCTTTTGTATTCAAGAAGAGAACTTCTGTTATTCCATTTTTTTATTGTTCTATTGGAATAACCTATATACGCGGGCTACCCTATACTTGGTTACATTCTTCTATTATTCTGTCTTTATTATTCTGTCGGAACATCTTGTCGGTGCGAATTTCGCATGACCTGGTTCCGCTATTTAGTATTCTGTTGGAATAACCTGTCTATGCGAAGTACCGCATGCATGGTGATTTCTTCATTCTTTATTATTCTGTTGGAACATCCTGTCGGTGCAAATTTCGTCTGACTTGGTTCCGTTACATAGTATTCTGTTGGAATAACCTGTCTATGCGAAGTACCGCATAAATGGTGATTTCTTTTGTTATTCCATTCTTTATTATACTCAGTTGATTAAAGTTTTAAAACAACTATTTTTTTTTAATATTTTATGGAATCGAAATTTTTTCATAATACAATATTTTTGGCGTGATTTGGATACTTATACCAAAAAATGTATGTACAGTTTTGCACAGACTGTACATACATATTTTGTTATATGTATCCAAATCACACTTAAAACACTATATTATGTAAAAATTCAAGTTCCATATTTTTTTATTTTTAGTTGTTTTAAAAAAGACAAAAGAAAAGGTCTGAATTTTGGTTCGGCCTGGGAGTCCGGACCTAATCCGGCCTTTATATATATATATATATATATATATATATATATATATATATATATATATATATATATATATATATATATATATAATTTCTTTTTTCTATCTGTGTGAAAGTGATTTTTGTCTTTTTGATAAATGATACTCCCTATCTTCCAAAATATAGGAATTAAATTTAACTTTTTAGTATTAATTTGAAATATTTTAATATTTAGAAATTGAAGTGATCCATTTAAATTTTAAACATCGATCTTGAAAGTAGTACTACTCTTTAAATAATTTATAATTTTTATAATATATTATTTAAAATTAAATTAATTTGTATTAATATTAAATTTAAAAATATTTCACCAAACAGTTTAAAAAAATTAATCATAAGGTGACTCTTGGGACAAGTCGTGGCCAAGAATAATCAAAAGATTTTCACCAAAAAGTTGGGTCGAGTAATTAAAGAAATTTCCACAGTTGTTCATTTGGATACAACTTTGCCCACAGATAATTGAGTACATGAATATTTGACCATTTCCGGTTTATATATACTTAATTATTAATAGTTTTAACTTTTATCCATCATTTCCAAAAGTTTGAAAGTTATAAACATGCTAGCTTTTCTACATTTGTCCAGTAAAATTTGTACCTTTCCTAGGGTTAGGTTCTCAATATTATAATTCATGAGATTATAATCTTTAAATTATTAATTTTAGAATTATTATTTTGATATTATAATTTATAATTTTAAGACTATTAAATTATTTTATAATTTTTAAATTAGTAATTTTAAATTTAAATTTAAAAATAAATAAAATATTTTATATTAATAATTATATCTCAAATATAATCCTTGAAAACGAATATATACTCATAGAAAATATGAAAGAACTAAATATATACTCATAGAATATGTGAACGAATATATACTCATAGAATATGCCCATGACTAAGGCTCCGTTTGTTACATGGAAAACCTTTGCTAGAAAAATATTACTCTATCTGTCTTTTAATATAAGTCGTTTTAGAGTTATACACAAGTATTAAGAAAATAATTTCATTATATCATTAATAATATCAATTGTCTATATTGCCCTTGTATTAAAAAAAGAATTGTTATTTATTGGACCAAAAATAGTGAGAGAACTAAGTTATATTTATTAATTGGGGTAATATTGAAAACTAAAGTTATATTTATTGGGCTAAAAATAGTGAGAGAACTAAAGTTATATTTATTAATTGTATTATGTTTATGTAATTTACAGTTCTCTTTAAATATTAATTTTTATTTCAGTTATCTTTTAATTAAATTTTTTTATATCTTCAACTGTTAATACAAAAAGATATTTTATATATAAAGTTAATAAGGGTAAAAATCTCCACATTATACAATATCGTCCCTGGTCCAAAATACATAGTTTTGCCTAATTATAAAGTTAATTTGATGAAATTATAAATTAAGTCAAATAAAGTAATGAAGAACGGGAATGATTAGTATGAAGTTAACTTTGGTCAATTGATCAATACAGTGTTGACACGCAGGCCTATAGATGATCTCGCATTATATTAGTCAATTAACCAATTTACAACGTGAAAGCACATGTCACATTATGAAGACGACCTTTTATCCACCGCCAAAAGATCAACAAGAGTTAGGCATGTAGAAACACAATTTCAAAGCTCTCTTAAAATATATTGAAATATATATTAAATTAAACTTATTTTTCTTTAGAACAAGAAGACTTTTAATTATCTTTAGAAGTATTGGATTAAAAGGCCAAAAAAATAGTACACATTGTAGTACTTTATTCATTTGCTTAGCTTGCAGCCTCTACTAAACAAATGCATGCCAACAACTAAACATACCTACTCAAGTCAAATGGATCCAAAGTATATTATATCACAACGTATTCAATTAAATACGTACTTGTTCAAATGTATAATGTGAACATACATTATAGTATCCAAGTGAGGTTTTAATTACCATGCATGCATTATGATTTTTATTAAAGTTAAAAGGTAAAAAAGCTAAGCTATAAATAGAGAGGAAAAGGTTGCTTAATAGCACAACAAAGAAACTACATTTGTAGTACAGATGGGAAGAAAATCCAAGGGGTCCAAAATGGCCTCTCTCATTCTAACTTTTCTAGTGGTATTAGTGTCTCTCAACTTGCCATCAGAAACCACAGCAGATTACTCTTACTCCTCTCCTCCACCCTCCTTACAAGTACAAATCACCACCACCACCTCCTCCTCCGATGCACTCACCACCCCCACCTTACCACTACAAGTCACCACCACCGCCACCTCCGGTACACTCACCACCCCCTCCTTACCACTACAAATCACCACCACCCCCACCTCCGGTGCACTCACCACCTCCTCCTTACCACTACAAATCACCACCACCCCCACCTCCGGTGCACTCACCACCTCCTCCTTACCACTATAAATCACCACCACCACCGGTGCACTCTCCACCTCCTCCTTACCACTACAAATCACCACCACCACCTCCAGTTCACTCACCACCACCACCTTACCACTATAAATCACCACCACCACCACCTCCGGTCAATTCCCCACCTCCTCCTTACCACTACAAATCACCACCACCGCCTCCTCCAATGCACTCCCCACCCCCTCCTTATCACTACAAATCACCACCACCACCTCCCCCAGTTCATTCACCACCACCACCTTACCACTACAAGTCACCACCACCGCCTCCTCCAGTGCACTCACCACCACCACCTTACCACTACAAGTCACCACCACCGCCTCCTCCAGTGCACTCACCACCCCCTCCTTACCACTACAAGTCACCACCACCGCCTCCTCCAGTGCACTCACCACCCCCTCCTTACCACTACAAATCACCACCACCGCCTCCTCCAGTGCACTCACCACCTCCTCCTTACCACTACAAATCACCACCACCACCACCTCCGGTGCATTCACCACCTCCTCCTTACCACTACAAATCACCACCACCACCTCCTCCGGTGCATTCACCACCTCCTCCTTACCACTACAAATCACCACCACCTCCGCCGATGCACTCCCCTCCCCCTCCTTACCACTACAAATCACCACCGCCACCACCACCACCGACACATTATTACTACACTTCACCTCCTCCTCCTCCTCCTCACCACTACTAAGGAATCACTTAGCCTATATGAGGTAATCTTAAAAAAAAGAATAATATATAAAAATTCCATATACTTGATATACACTATTTTTCAGTAGATACCCTATAATAATATTCTTAAATTCAGATATATTGTTCCTTTTATAGTTACATCCATTATCTCATTTCATGTATTTGTGTCATGTAACATTTATACATTTAAACAGTTGACTTAATTATAAATAAGTAATTACATTAAAATTGTAACAGTACATAATAGTATTAGACAAGAAATGACACATAATTAAGATTTAGAAAATATATTCTTTATTTAGACATAATATGAGAAATATTGAGTATATATATATATATATATATATATATATATATATATATATATACACACACACACACGGTAAGGATCAAGAGCATTCTCCTTAAATAACATTCCGCCTTAAATAGCATTCTGACATCAAAACGACGTAGTTTCGGAGAGACGCGATAGCATTTTTATAAATACAATGCTACCGCGTATTTACAAAAATATCACCGCGTCCCTCCAAAACTACGTCGTTTTGATGTCAGAATGTTATTTAAGAAGAATGCTCTTGATCCTGACCGTGTATATATATATATATATATATATATATATATATATATATATATACGGTCCAGATCTTAAGTTCACCCCTTATCTAACATACCTTGCATACCTCCCTTTAGCGACCGACCGGGCCACGATTCAGTCCGTCGCTATATGTTGTCTGTCGTTAAAATCTAAGACGACGGTTCTATATATAGCGACGGACCGAATCGTCGTTCTCTGTCGTTAAAGGGGATATGCAAGGTAAGTTAGATAAGGGGTGAGCTTAAGATCCGGACCGTATATATATATATAGGGTATCCATCCATAGCAACCGGTTGTTGGGAGCAACTCCTTTTGGCCTAGCCGCTACAACCTGTAGCGGCTTATAAAAAAAAATTGTCTAAGGCCGTTACATGTTGTAGCGGCTGGGCCAAAAGGAGTTGCTCCCCAACAACGGGTTGCTGTGGATGGAATCCCACATATATATATATATATATATATATATATATATATATATATATATCACTTAATTGGTTTGATAAAACCCTTACTCACCTGCATTATATTTTATCTACGTAACGTTTTAGGTAGTCTTTCAGCAACTATTTTACCATATGAATTAATGATAGAAATAAACTTATTCTTGCAGGAAAAAATAATTGCTCAAAGAAGAAGAGTGGATGTAGAGAAAGAATAATAACGAAAGGAAGATGAAGAATAATACAAACCAAGAGAAAGGATTCATCCAAATTATTTACATGTTTTTGGTTTTTTTAAGTTTTGCGTGATGTATGTTTTAAGGTTTTGACCTCTATATATATCTAGAGGTTATTCATGTAATAAAATTCAATAAATTAAAGTTATCTTATGCCAAATTTCCTCCTTTTTTTTTTGTTTATTTCATAATTATGATGAAATATCATAAATGTATAACCAATTGATTTTACCCATAATTAGTTTTGAGTGTATTTCTTTTTTCTTTTTGAGAAACATATCAAAAGATAAAAATATTGGCTTAACACTTTAAACCTTCAAATTTTTTGTTTTTTACAATTTAAGTCATAATATTTCAACTTTAAGACATTAAATCTTAATGTCTTTAAATATTTATAAATTAAATTTTTGGTCATCAAATTTAACATTTTTTATCGGAATAAGTCACAATGACTTAAAATAAAAAGGCAATCTAAATTTTTAAATGTATATATATATCGTTTATATTAGCTCAAATTTTCTAATAATTGCGTGTATTAATTCCTTAATACAAATGTGAGGTGATAAACACGTGTGTGTCTATTTTCTATATTTATATATGACCTGCTGAATCATTGACTCTTAATTTAACCCTGAAATGTCCTACGTGACGTGGAGAACATGCATTTGCATGGCTAACAAAATATTTTTAATTACAATAAGTGTTGGCGGACAGGTTTGTCCGACCACAATATTAGACCAGTGTAATTTTATTTTTTTATTGTTATTTCTATCAAATATATAGTATTTATTTTAATTTGAATTTTTATAAAATATAATATTTTTAAGTGTAATTTAGATACATATAACAAATAGAACTGTATAACTCTATTTTTTATATATATTCAAATTATACCTAAAAATACATTAGTTGAAATAAATATTATACATTTTTTTTAAATCGAAAAAAAAAACTAAAATTGAACCAGTCCAAAAAAACTGTGTAGAACTAGTCAATTAATTTTAAACTGTTCAATGTGAAACCTGTCATGCATGTTAGTATATGTACTTGGTTTCTACTAATTTATTCCAGACAACTTTCTTTCTTTTCTTTTTGCTTTTTGCTATACAATTTATTAGAACTTTCTTTTTTCTTTTTTCTTTTTTCTTTTTTCTTTTTTCTTTTTGCTTTTTGCTATACAATTTATTAGACTTAAGATTTGTAGCGTAATGTTGAATAATCAAACATATAATTACTGCAAAATTATAGATACTTCATCACTAATTATGTAAAGGATCATATAAACATTTAGCAGCAAACATCTATCATAATTAATTCCTCTTTAGTTCCTTCCATGTATATTCTTCTTCTCCCCTTTTTTTTAAATTTTATCCAGGAGCAACATATATACTACTAGAAAAATGAGAATTTGCTACGGACAAATCCGTCGCAATAAGCTTGTTCCATCGCCAATGTTAGTATCTGGGACGGACACTGTCCGCCGCATCAAGTAGTGTAATTTATTCACTTATTTCTTTACATGTTAATTAAAAAGAAAAAGAGGCTAAAGAAAGTCTTTTAATTAATCCAACTTTACCCAATTTCCTTGTCTAACTTTTCTTTCTAATTATATATTTTTTAATGTTAAATGAAATAAGAATTTTCTTTTCATTTCTTTTTCTCTTAACTTAAGAAGTAAGTACTCCTTTTGATCCAAGTATCAAGTTAATCAAAAATGATGAAAGAGCAGTAAGCTCAATTAGAGTACGCTAGTGCTATTAAAAGTCTTATGTATGCAACACAATGCAAAAGACCGGATATAGCATTTGCGGTTAGTATACTCAGTAGATTTACCAGTAACCCAAGTATTGAGCATCGGAAGGCCTATTGGGAGAGTTCTTATATACCTTAAGAGAACTAAAGATTTAAGCCTACTGTGACACCTGATTTTGTACGCCTGACGAAATCACCCAAAAGGACAGGCCAAAATAGCGCCAACGGTTGATGGAGTAATTGTTGTGAAATCAAACTCACGAAATACACTCACATAAACACAAATAAAGAAATATAAAGTATGAACACAAGAATTTACGTGGAAACCTAATTGGGAAAAAACCACGGAGATAGAGAGTAATCCACTATAATAATATTGGGAGTACAAGTTGTAACTCTTGTGTTGTAACTCTTGTGCCCTTTCATATTGTCTTATATTATGTTCTTCTCCTTAAAACCTAACTTGTAGTTGTATATATAGAAGTCACATCCACCAGCATCCCAATAGGAGAAGGACTCTTTATCCCTCCAAATAAGGAAATACAATCCTAAGGACTCTCCCACTGTCATAATAAATACATATGAGTCATCATCAGATCCGGACCATTAAATAGATTGGGCTGCACCATGGCTAGACCCAAATAATCACACTCTAAAATTGCCCCCCAATCTCTTATTTATAAGGAACTTATAAATGAGAGAGTATACAAATTTATCCCAACAAAACGACCATATTTGTCGAAGACAAAATATCACACCTGAACTTCATGTGCCGAACTAAAATTGTTGGCTCCCAATATCGCCGCCCCACTCCTCTTGTTCACTCATAAGATAGATAAACAATTTCCCTTATTATTACCAAAAATATAAAGAACCAACCTTATACCAACCGAACCAACCTTATCACAACCGAACCAACCTTATCACAACCGAACCAGCCTTATCACTACCTGAAGATATAAAGAACCAACCTTATCACAACCGAACTAACCTTATCACTACCGAAGATATAAAGAACCAACCTTATACCAACCAAATATAGAGAACCAACCTTATACCAACCGAACCAACCTTATCACTACCGAAGATATAAAGAATCAACCTTATTAGTACCGAATATATAGAGAACAAACCTTATCACAGTCGACGAATACACAGATAACTGAGCCAACCTTATTACAACTGAAGACAGATAAATAACCCACCGAACACATCCAACCGAACACCAATGATAAATTTTATTCCGTGGAACTAAACGTATTCGTTCTGAAGAACTGTATAAATGTTTATTTTGACCGTTCGGGAGGACGATAGTCTATCCTGAAGGATATTGACCGTTTGGGAGGACGTTGGTCCGTCCCTAAGGATATTGTCCAATCGAGATGATGATGGTCCTGTCCCGAAGGAAGTTGTCCGTTCGAGAGGATGTCGGTCCGTCCCGAAGGAAGTAATCCGTTCGGGAGGACGATGGTCCGTCCTAAAGGATGTTTGACCGATCGGGAGGACGTTAGTCCGTCCCGAAGGATATGATTCGTTCGGGAGGACGATGGACCGTCCCGAAGGAAGTTATCCATTCGGGAGGACGTTGGTCCGTCCCAAAGAAAGTTATCCGTTCAGGAGGATATGATGGTCCAGTCCCGAAAGAAGTAATCCGTTCGGGAGGACGATGGTCCGTCCCGTAAGAAGTTGTCCATTCGAGAGGATGATGGTCCGTCCCGAAGGAAGTTGTCCGCTCGAGAGGACGTCGGTCCGTCCCGAAGGAAGTAATCCGTTCGGGAGGACGATGGTCCATCCCAAAGGATGTTTGACCGATCAATAGGACGTTGGTCCGTACCGAAGGATGTGATCCGTTCGGGAGGACGATGGTCCGTCCCAAAGGAAGTTATCTGTTCGGGAGGACGTTGGTCCGTCCCAAAGAAAGTTAGCCATTCAGGAGGATGATGGTCCGTCCCGAAGGAAGTAATCCGTTCGGGAGGACGATGGTCCGTCCCGTAGGAAGTTGTCCGTTCGAGAGGACGTCGGTCCATCCCGAAGGAAGTAATCCGTTCGGGAGGACGATGGTCCGTCCCAAAGGAAGTTATCCATTCGGGAGGACGATGGTCCGTCCCGAATGAAGTTTACCCGACCTTATACCGCCAAATGTAGACAGCCGAAGACATGATGAAGCCGATGTGATATAGTTTGAGGCAAACTGAAATTATCCGAAGAGGAATTTTGTTGCCCGAAGTGGTTTGTTGCCCAAATGTCACGGGAGAACTGCCAAAAGTCCAACAAAGTACGAACTTTAATTGCCCCCAAGTCTCTTTATAAGCCTTCAGTATGTGGTTGATGATGAAATCGAAGTCACCTTTAAAGCACTTCAATGATATAAAAGCTTAAACTTTTATCTCTGCGCTAGCTAATTCGTTACTGGTGCGGTGACTCAGCACCAATTTATCATCACCTTTCCAATATTCCCATTGATGAATATGGTGGTGCAATTCAGATCTCTATGAATGATACAAGGCTCATGATTATGCAAATATTCTAAGCCAGAAAGTATCTGTTTTGCCCACTTCTTCAAGGACTTCACTGACACACGCCGATGCTTCTTCCTGTATTCCCTCAGGTTACCTGATGCACATGCCCCAGTACTGAAATTCAATGTGTTGCGCTCGGTATCCTTCCAGAAACTTTAGAGAACAATGATGTTCTCATTTTTCAGTGTTTGCAGCAACTCAATTTCAGAGAGAAGCCTATTGACAACAATGGGTCACCACTGAACTTCTTCAAACGAACCTGATTCCATGCCACATCGCGACCTTCCTCTTGATCAAATCCCCTATAAACCTTCTCAACAGCACCAACACCTAGTAGATCACTGTATCGACCAAATCGTCCAGATGGATCAACCTCAACAAATGGTTCTCTGTCTTGATCAGATGATTCAGGACTTGCAGATGGCATCTTAAGGTCTATTGGGTGTAAAAAGTAAGTGTATATATATATATACGGAAAGCTTCAAGAGCATAATTCTTAAATAGTATAATGCCTTAAATAGCATAATTTTATCAAAACGACGTAGTTTTGGAGGGACGCGGTGGCATTTTTGTAAATACGCGGTGGCATGGTATTTACAAAAATGCCACCGCGTCCCTCCAAAACTACGTCGTTTTGATAAAATTATGCTATTTAAGGCATTATGCTATTTAAGAATTATGCTCTTGAAGCTTCCCGTATATATATATATATATATATATATATATATATATATATGGGTATTCATCCATGGCAAACGTTTGCCATGGACACTATTCAGCAAACAAATTGATTACCGTTGATCTGGACAATGGAAGGCTGAGATTGGGCAACTTTTCTCCCTGCCGCTACAGCTTGTAGCGGCAGTCCCTTTTCCTTTTTGTCCGTTTGCAAATTACATTACTGCCCCTAACTTATAATACTGCCTGCCGCTACAGGCTGTAGCGGCAGTGTGACTCCCACCCATATGGCACATATGGCTATGTAAAGATAAGTTTACATTTATGTATACATAATATAAAAATAAAAGATAATGATACATAATATAAAAATAAAAGATAATGATAAATTTATCTTTTATAATAAAATAAATTTATCTTTTATAATAAAAGATAAAATTAATTTTATTTTATTATAAAAGATAAATTTATTTTATTATAACAGATAAAATAAAATTTATTTTATTTTTTATTTTATCTGTTATAATAAAATAAATTTATCTTTTATAATAAAATAAAATTAATTTTATCTTTTATTATAAAAGATAAATTTATTTTATTATAAAAGATAAATTTATCATTATCTTTTATTTTTATATTATGTATCATTATCTTTTATTTTTATATTATGTATACATAAATGTAAACTTATCTTTACATAGCCATATGTGCCATATGGGTTGGAGTCACACTGCCGCTACAGCCTGTAGCGGCAGGCAGTATTATAAGTTAGGGGCAGTAATGTAATTTGCAAACTGACAAAAAGGAAAAGGGACTGCCGCTACAAGCTGTAGCGGCAGGGAGAAAAGTTGCCCAATCTCAGCCTTCCATTGTCCAGATCAACGGTAATCAATTTGTTTGCTGAATAGTGTCCATGGCAAACGTTTGCCATGGATGAATACCCTATATATATATATATATATATATATATATATATATATATATATATAAAGCTACTAGATAAAATTCAACCAGCAGTATACAATTTCACCCAAAAAAAACCCACAATGCAAGACAATTATACCAAGCCTTGAAATTCTATCTGAAACGAGAGTTAATCATAAATCTTCTTCTTCGGTGAATTGGTGATTTTAAATCGACACTAGAACAAGTGTCTTGATTCCCACAAACAGCGCCAATGTTAACGCCTGATTTTGTACGCCTGACGAAATATCCCAAAAGGACAGACCAAAATAGCGCCAACGGATGATGGAGTAATTGTTGTGAAATCAAACTCACGAAATACACTCACATAAATATAAATAAAGAAATATAAAGTATAAACACAAAAATTTACGTAGAAATCCAATTGGGGAAAAACCACGGAGAGAGAGAGTAATCCACTATAATAATATTGGGAGTACAAGTTTTGAATTTGTGTTGTAACTCTTGTGCCCTTTCATATTGTCTTCTATTATGTTCTTCTTCTTAAAGCCTGGCTTGTAGCTGTATATATAGAAGTCACATCCACCCGCATCTCACTATGAGGACTCCTTATCCCTCCAAATAAGAAAATGCAATCCTATTTTAATAAGGACTCTCCCACTGTCATAATAAATACATATAGGTCATCACCGGATCCGGACTATTAAATAGACTGGGCTGCACCATGGCTAGACCCAAATAATCACACTCCAACACCTACTATACTCAAAGTTTCATGCTATATTAGAAGGATATATCGACGCTAGTTGGATATCGAGTTTGGGAGAAAGTAAATCCACTACAGGTTGGGTGTTTACCTTAGAAGTAGGTGCAATTTCTTGGAAATTCAAGAAACAAACTTGTATAACACACTCAATTATGGAGTCAAAATTTGTTACTTTAGTAGAAACTGGAAAAGAAGCTGATTGGCTGAGGGAATTTCTTATATAAATTCCGTTGACTTCTAAAAATATAAGTTCAGTCTCAATTCTTTGTGATAGTCAAGCCACTTTGGCTCGAGCATATAGTGAGATATACAATGAAAAGTCAACACATATTAGTCTTCAACATGATTATGTGAGAAAATTAATCAAGGATGAGATTATTTTGCTTACATATGTAAGATCTAGTGGGAACTTGGCTGATTCATTCACCAAACCTCTGTCGAGAGACATGGTAATAAAACCTCAAATTTGATGGGGCTAAAACTACTAAATTAATTCACCAATAACGGCAACCTTGCCTAACACTATGAAATGAGTAGTTTTGGGTTCAAATGGTAAAACAAGTTATTGAAAAGTGACTGCTCACTTAAACTATTATGGCCACTTAAGATAAAAGTACTAGTTGCCATAGTTTGAGGGTTGATATTTAATCTCTTAATGAAGTTCAGTTAGTGGAACAAATGTCTAAAATATGGTAAAGACGCTGAAGAACCTCACCTATATGAACTTAGAAGTGGTGCCGCTTCGATTGAGATTTGGAGTTTATCTCATAAAAGTTTATCATGAATATTGGATCAACTCATAGCCTTACATAAGTTGAGCATGTGATTGTGTGAAATATGAGAATTCTTTGTGTTTATGCGTGTCATGTCATTGATATTGTCACAATGAATAACAAGTTCAAAGTTTTCATGCTATTTGGGATTTCGGCTTTGTTTTGTGGCATTTACTGTGACTGCCCCCAAATCTGGGTCCCTTTAAACCTCGAATCCGGTCCGCCAAGATAATACTATTGTCAAACTATTTATATCTTTTATTCATAACTTAATAAATATAACTTTGCTTATTACAATTTAGAATATAAATTCTGTCTATTTCCAGGATCATGTAATGACCCCAAACTTTATAAGTTTCACAACTTGGTCATTTATTATTCATGTATTACATCACATTCGATGTTATATAAATATGCGGAATAATTTAAACTTTTTCAAACTCCCTTGAAAATAATTCTCTTATTGATTTCTTAACTTGAATCAATTACATATCCTTGAATCAATTTATGTTATGATTCATTCTATTTGAATTACTGTATAAATTTACATCTCGATTCGAATTTCTCTATGTATCACATAGTACAACTTATTATGTATTACACATTATAAACTACTATCATATACATCTATTAGAACTTAAACATGGTTCAAGTGCATTTAGTTAAATCAGACAAATCAATCTCCTTTGATGTAATTGAACTTTTTCAATCTAGTAGCAGGTAACCTTTACCGTGTGTCCTTAACCTGCAAAAGTGGTTATTTGCAAGGGTGAGCTCGACAGCCCAGCAATTCTAACAGTTTTTATGCAGCACATAGCATATAATAACATATTCAGTTCATGCATTCATAATCAATTAATATTAACTACGCATGTTACTTCACACATAACATGCATAGAAATTTACTTCACAAGCATATCATCAAAGATCAACTTTCAAATTTCATACATAGCTCATATGCATTTCATATATATACATCAACATTCTTATAGCATAATATAGCTTAACTAATAGTTATAGAATTCATATATCAAATAGGAACTGAAAGACTTGTCTGATTCATAGTTTATCAACTATAACTTAACTACGTATCGCTAATTCCACTTCATGTATCCCTACACAATTATATAATCATGGATTCATATCCATTAGTCATACATTTCATACGTTCTTAATATAACAATAAATATTACATCGTTTCGTAACTAGGTTTGTAAAACCTTCATTTCACTTTCTCATCGTACTTTTAGAATTGATATGTATGTATAGGTATTCCTTAACCATCCGTACTTGACATCAACTTTATATACATTTATCACACACTTGACTTGCTATATGTTCATCACATATTTAAAATTTATAGATATGTGATCTACGTAGTTCATATTCAAACTACTTAGTTCCATAATGATTTATTTCAATCAATAAAGCTTAACAACTTACTTTAACAAGATTCGATTTTATAAGCTTTTAAACCATATATTGGTACTAATAAGCCTTTAATAGCATGCTTCACATGTACATAGCATAGTTCATTATTTGAAGACATATTTTAAACCACACTTGAAAGGTCCAATTCATGCTTAGCAAGATGATGAACATATCTGTAATGTCTAGAGGTATAAGGCATTCAAGTTCACTTTTAAAAGTCATTCTAGGCCAAGGTCAAGTAAATAGGTGCAACTTTTAATCTCATTTCATAGTTAACTAAGCCATGTATATATGTTATCACGTTTAGAACTTTAAGTACACAAGTTACTTTAAGTTCGTTCTTAAAGTTTCAAGTTTTCTTTAGAAATCATTTTCAACTAAGCTATTGTAAGTTGATAATAAGTAAAGTAACTTTAAATCACTTCTCATTCTTAAGTATACTCATAACTCAACAAAATGTATGTGTTAAAATATCATAATTTCAAAGACTCAAAGTTCGTCAATATTTATTTTTCAAAACTCCAAGTTTCTTTTCAAAACACATACTAAGTCATGCTAAAGCATTCTATTATGATTAAGGTAAATCTTAGTTATATGACATGTCTATTATCATGCATATTTATGTTTTATCACTTAGAATAACATATTCCATCATCGGGAGCAATATACTTGCGTATGTGCTCGCTCGATGCCCTCTGATGGCCTTCGATTACGTAATAGTCACAAATATGACTATTTTGACCCTTCCTAATAACCTAAAATTGAAAAACTTAAAGAACAAAAGTTGTAGGTCTATTCGTTCGTGTTTCGGATCATCTTGAATCTCCTCAATCATAGGTCGTATGAAAACGTTATGCCCATTTTAGTAAAACATGTTATGTCAGATTTTCTCAGTAGTTGTAAGACATACCACCCCCGCCGGGGCGGGGGTCTTTCCCTATAAATAGCCCGCCAGGGCAGGCCTAGCTACTGTAAGTGGGAAATTTCATGCCCTACTACGAACTAACAAGCCAAACTACTTTCTAACCTTCATAATTTAAGTTATACATGTCCAAATTATTCGTTTTCGATTCTATGGATTCTTAATTCATAGAAATATAATATAATATAATACCCATCAACTAACATAAACATTAAATAACCCAAGTATGAATCTATAACTCATGTTCCTGCAAATGTTCATGTTTTGGACAATTTAACGAAATCATTCACTACGAATTCGTTTCAAAACCAAATTGATTCGTTTAACTTCCGTTGATTTCGTATTCAACCATATTAACGACGTCTAGCATCAATTCATGGATTATAACAACCCTTAGCCATCAACTTTATAACTCAAAAACTACTTTTTCTAAGAACTTTGTAAAACTTGAATTTAAGAATATAGTTTAAGAATTATACCTCTTGAAGCTAAATTCAAAATCCATGAATCTTAACTTCTGATTTCTCCCAACTTCTCAACCCCTCACTCACTAGAATTCTCAGAATTTCAAATGTGAAGAATGAAGAAGGGGGTCTCTATTTATAGAAGAACCATGAACAAAGTTTGGGTCTTGCTCCATGAATCAAACCAAAGAAAGAAAGAAGAAGCTATTGGGTATAGAAGAGTTGGTAATTGGTTGATAATTTGCATCATTGTGCCCACTCCCTCCATGATCATTTCCTAGCAAAGCTTGGGAAAAAAAATGAGGAACATAGGCTTTAGCCTTTGTTCTACATGTGACAGAGGTTTAGGAGTAAATGGGACACTCAATTTGGGACACTTTAATATAACTCAGCATTCCATATTATTATTAGCATACTTAGGTTTATATAATATTTTTCCCCAAATGTGCATACATATACACTCACTCACATAGAATTATATAATCCATGTACATTTGATTATTCCAAATAATATTTATATTAGACTAGAATATAACTTAGTTGGGCACCAATATTGTTTTCCATAAAATTTATCAATCCAAATACACTAAACTATTATAATGATAATTAATATCAATTATTTATTAACTAACCATTTATTTTCTTTTAATACATCCCATTAAATCTCCCTTCGTTTTAACTCCCCTAGTTATGCCACACAAGACATAATTATGTGAACTTAATAATTAATAGTCCACAAGCTTATAATAATATAATCTCACAAAATAACAGTATTCTTAACTTTACATCTTATAATATGATCATGAAAGTGGTCCATTGCACAATGTTACATTTTATTATCTCATTTGTACATAATGCTAACATACAAGCCTTTATACATATATATTCAAATATTTCCTATATTATATAACTACCATTGAAGTGTTCTACTTCATTTCATATCATATAGATGTAGCTACTATATAATATAAAATCATTGCACATACAAATTCATTCCTTCAATTATTCATTCATTAAATTATTTAATGAATGCTTATTCCATCACTTTGCCACACTAGGCATATCGCACAAGCTTACATTAAGCTTATTACTTATTCTCATTACTTATTCATTTACCACCACCTTACTATTTATAATATGTTCAATTTATATCGAACTATTATATCACAAAGTTCACATATATAATTATATCGTGAATGAAGATATTTAAATATTCTTTATAACATTCGCGGGAATATAATAACTCAAGTTATTTAGTAAATTAACATAACTTAGTTTTCTTTTAACTTTAACCTTCTTGGAAATACCTTACTATAATCAAAATTATGTATTTCGCCATAAAAACATATTATCATGTTTTCTCTAAATATAGGAACTAATCATAATAAAATGATTTACTCATTTTCTCAAGATATTATTCTTAATATAATATCTTTGTATTATAAAAATATTTACATGCATGACACACGTACACACTATATATAGAAAATAAGTTTATTTCCTATTATAATAAATTGTTTCCATCAACTTATATAGCAAATATGTTTTAATATATTTATCATATTACTTAATCCCACACATTACCTTGTACAAAGCTATATAAGGTAATATCAAAATAATATTCTTCCTTTTATTAAAATAATCATATGCTAGAATTTATTTTAATATCCTTTAGTAGAAATATACTATAATCATTTCTCTTTCATTTCTATAGATTGCCCCAACACAATTTCTTTAATCTATACATTTAACCATAACTCAATATTAATCAATAAATCTCTAACCAATATTTATCTAAAGATATATCGATTTTCTTCTCTCGTCAACAACGTACATATATACAAGTCTAAACCTAGCACACATCGAGTCTTTAATAGTATTCAATATAGTACACTGAGTGGTTTTTCACAAACAACCAACAAATTAGTTTTCGTCTCGTCTACCTTGTTTTCACAGTGAGTTAGATCGGTTACTAATTCGTATATACCTCCGCTCTCTGAAGGAATCGTTTAGCCTAGCTCCTATACATCCACCATTAAAAGGTACGATTGCACTGCCTTAGACTTGATACTTACTCGTACATATACTCAAGAAATTAGTGATTATCAAAAATATTTAATGTCACCAACTTACTATTATAAAATAATTTCACATAAATTATTTAATATCAGTAGATAGATTTCTATCCATCTTCTTTACTTCAAATAACTCGCCTCTTCAATAAACAAAAAATATATAATAATAATATGTTTATTAAACACAGAAATCACGTATTGCATAGTTTATATTATCTCATGCAACACCATTCCATATACCTCACAACATATACATATATTCTTATTCGAATCCTTCCCATGCCTTAAGAATTATATTTACTACATTTGTATTTTAATAATTTCTAAAAATTTGGGTTTCGACTTCGGAATCATCGAAACCTCCTCTACTCGGTGTTATTCCGAATATTACCCATTCTTTTTTAATAATTTTATCCATTCTCTTTTCAAAAGTTTTATTATAACTTGCTCACTTACATTCTACCACATTCTCCTTTCTAAGGAACATTCTACTTACTACATTCATCCTTCAGAAGAATAAGAATCTTCCACGATATTTCAATAATAGGGAAGTAGTATGAAAAATCTTAGATTCCAAATTATGCCGAGGGGTCACAAGACCGTGAACTCTTCTCTAGGTTTACAAATGCTTCAACAAAATCCTTCACAGTGCAAACCAGAATGTTTATCAGTCACAAAGACTAAAAATACCTTCCACACGTAAACTAGGTGGCCAGCCTATTGTACCACTATGTTGGGCCGCAACGTAGTATTTTGTAACAACTATATGTGTTACGCTAGGAACCATTGTTCCCGAAAACATGTCCCCTTATAGGGTTGTTCACCTTAGCTTTTCAACATCTGAATCCGCACCAGAGCAATTTGGTTTGTCATAAATACTCAAGAATGCTTGAATTCCATAAATATTTTTCAACATTCGTCTAGCCGAATCAAATAGCTTAGACTTTAACAACTAGGACATCAATTAAAATAATTTAGCCAACTTAATTGGCCTTCTTAATAATTGACAAGAAAACCAAAAATTCTTTTATGACGTCATGAATGCGTACCAGAATAGTAGTACGTTGAGGATTCCGTAATTAGGTGACTTTGTCATATTACACCATACCATAGTGGACTGAGGATCTTTCGATCACAACCAACACTAGGTTCGACTGCATTGATGACTCCATCGTTTACCATTTTTACACAATATCAAATGATTCACATAGTTAGAAATACCTTTTTGAAAATTTTTAAATCATTTTTGTCTTAGCCGAAATAATTCGCATATACATATAGATAACGATATTGTTTTTAAACATCATTGGTTCAATCACATGATCCAATGTTTTTCAAGAAAACAGAAGTGCAAACATCAGCACGAAGTCAATAAATTTTGAAAATCTAGCAGAGCTAGAAGATTTAGAAAATCCTTGTTTCTCCATCTACTTCAATCTTTACTCCATTGCATCATTCTATAAATCTTTAACACCATCAGTGCTCACTATACCAAAAAATCTTAGCTTCATAACATACATATACCCGATATAGTTCATCAAACTTACCACACTTTGGAAGCATATCATCAAAGATCAACTTTACTTCACACATAAAAATTTACTTCACAAGCATATCATCAAAGATCAACTTTCAAATTTCATACATAGCTCATATGCATTTCATATATATACATCAACATTCTCATAGCATAATATAGCTTAACTAACAGTTATAGAATTCATATATCAAATAGGAACTGAAAGACTTGCCTGATTCATAGTTTATCAACTACAACTTAACTGCGTACCGCTAATTACACTTCGTGTATCCCTACACAATTATATAATCATGGATTCATATCCATTAGTCATACATTTCATACGTTCTTAATATAAAAATAAATATTTCATCGTTTCTTAACGAGGTTTGTAAAACCTTCATTTCACTTTCTCATCGTACTTTTAGAATTGATATGTATGTATAGGTATTCCTTAACCATCCGTACTTGACATCAACTTCATATACATTTATCACACACTTGACTCGCTATGTGTTCGTCACATATTTAAAGTTTATAAATATGTGATCTACGTCGTTCATATTCAAACTACTTAGTTCTATAATGATTTATTTCAATCAATAAAGCTTAACAACTTACTTTAACAAGATTCGATGTTATAAGCTTTTAAACCATATATTGGTACTAATAAGCCTCTAATAGCATGCTTCACATGTACATAACATAGTTCATTATTTTAAGACATATTTTAAACCACACTTGAAAGGTCCAATTCATGCTTAGCTAGATGATGAACATATCTGTCATGTCTAGAGGCATAAGGCATTCAAGTTCACTTTTAAAAGTCATTCTAGGCCAAGGTCAAGAAACTAGGTGCAACTTTTAATCTCATTTCATAGCTAACTAAGCCATGTATATATGGTATCACGTTTAGAACTTTAAGTACACAGGTTACTTTAAGTTCGTTCCTAAATTTTTAAGTTTTCTTTAGAAATCATTTTCAACTAAGCTATTGTAAGTTGATAATAAGGTAAAGTAATTTTAAATCACTTCTCATTCTTAAGTATACTCATAACTGAACAAGATGTATGTGTTAAAATATCATAACTTCAAAGACTCAAAGTTCGTAAATATTTATTTTTCAAAACTCCAAGTTTCTTTTCAAAACACATACTAAGTCATGCTAAAGCATATTATGAGTAAGTTAAATCTTAGTTATATGACATGTCTATTATCATGCATATTTATGTTTTATCACTTATAATAACTGTAAGACCCTAACTTATTATAATAAAATTGAATTTTTCTCTATTCATTATTCTAAATTAATAAGGTGTTAATTTGATATAATGTTTTGGTTATGGGTGAAATGTGTAAATTTTGCAAAATAAGCAAGTGGTTATAAAATAATCATTGTTGTCGGGGAATATTCATTTGGTCGTAGAATATTCTTGTTGTCGGGGAATATTCGTACGACTTCGCAGTCATTTGTGGGCCCCATAACAGAATAATTGTCGGATGAAGAAAACGATAAGTTTGAGTTTTTATAAATAACGGCGTAGTTGTTACCGTTAACACTGTTGGAATACCCGGTGGTTAAAATACAGTAATATGCGTGGTTGCACAGTAGCACACGGTATCACACAGTATTGTTGAATTATTGATTCTTACGTAAGAAGGCACTACTCAATAATTGTTACAGTAATTACTGTTCAATATTTTATTTTTATTGATTCAATAATTGCTGCGTTGATATTTTATATTATTGTTGTTTCAATAATTATCACTGCACAGTATTTTCCATTATCAGATCAATAATTCATATTATTTGAATAATATTATTAGATAGCATTATTGACAATGTCTAGAAAGTTCTGTCAAGGAGAGATTTGTTCACCTAATTGCGCACCAGTAAGAAGAAATTATTATTGGAAAGCCCCCTCTTTCCTGGGAACAACCTGGTTGTCATAATTGTGATTCTGTAATATTATTTGTGAATAATTAATTATTGATTTATATAATAACGAAATATTTATTTTATGTGGATATAAATGATGGATATATTTATTTTTATGTGGATAAAAATGAAGGAATTAATGCTGAGGTATTTTATCAGTATTTTGTCGGTGTAGAGGTATTAAAAATCATCCGTTTGTGGATTTCGGATATTTTATGTTTGGAATTTAGAAAAACTCAAATCTACAAAGTTGTAGAGAAATTGATTTCAGGCAGAATGGACAATAAACGGGCAATTTTCTATGAATTACTGAAGTTTCAGAAAATAAAATAAATTTTTAATTGGGTGGGACCCATTTTGGCTTGTGTGGAATGCATGTGGGCTGCTGGGAAATTTTTCAAAATGGGCATGCTAGCTGATTCAAATAAGTTGGCGTGGAAGAAAGTTGATTAAAAATTAATATTCTATTATTTTAATCTCCTATGGCATTCTAGCATTTTTCTATAAATAGACGCTTAGGTTAGAATTGAAAATCACACCAGAAACAAGTTTTCTTTCTCTCTATATTGTCGAGCGTATTTTAGTGACTATTTTGAAACCTTGAGAGTTGCTATTCCGTACAAGTTTCTGTCGGATTTATATCCAAAATTCAGTCAGAAGTACGGTTATTTTGAGGTAAGAGATGTTATTTTCTTTATAAATGATATTATTTCTTTCGATATCATTATACCAAAATATTGGTTTAAACTTTTTATCAAATTTGAAAACTTTTTGTTTCGGGGTTACTATTCACGTATACGACACTATTCACCGAAAAATGAAATTTTCTTCTTTTTGTCCAAGATGTCTATTATGGTTACTATCTTTGATTGTATCCATGTTTTGATCTTTATTTTTGAATTCTGTTACAAAATTGGTTATTATGGGGTATTATTGATCTTGAATAAATTGTTATACGAATCTCTACTATTTGTCCTTCTGTCTCACTGGATTCGTTTACTTTAAAATATTTTTACTTATTCTCAGTCCTAAATGATGATATTACTTAATATCTTTGGCCTATAGTGCAAAGATGAATGATTAACTGATGAATATCTTTGGCCCGTGGTGCAAAGATGAACAGGTGTTGAGATGAACATGATCAACTGGTGATACAAATGAATATCTTTGTCCTGTAGTGCAAAAATGAATATTTGATTAAAGATGTATATTGATTTTTGTTACAGGAATAAAATATTAATGATGGACTTTTAAATCTTAGAAGATAGTAGAACTCATTCTCTACTTGACTCTTCTAATGGATTGTTGTTTCCGCTGCAGTTGTTGATCTAAAACATGTTGTCTATTATATTTTATCAGATTTTTCTCTGTTGAAGACTAATGATAATTTGTTGTATATTATCTTAGTTATAATATTCTTTACTGGGCTAGTTGAGCTCACCATTTTCCTTTTTGTTCCATTTTTCTTCTCAGGAGGTGAGAACATAGCAGGATCTAGTCGGGGTATGGAGTGATGGTTCTAGAAAGATGTTTTAGCAGTTCTCACTATTTCTGTAAAATAGTGTTTGAATAATTGTAATGAGGACTTATTTGAGTGTGGATATTGTCTAGAAGATAATATTTGTATTTAAACTCACAGTATGTGTTGTCGTATTTTGCACGACAATTGTATTATTGAAGTTGTAGTTTGCTTTCTGTACCATATATTTGGCGACTCAGAATGGGTGTTGTATACCTATTTTGGGGGTGTCACAGTTGGTATCAAAGCTTAGAAATATGGTCTCTGGCGGAGATCGAGGAATAGAACTAGGACGGGAGAGATGAGTAAATCCTTCGCTAGTGTGTCCTATCTAAGCTTATTTGTTGGTCGGTCATAATATATGGATATTATGTGATATGTTAATTTATTTAATTAACCCTTTTTTTATGGCAGTATTTAAGAATGACAGCTGAGAACGCTAACAATGGAGTGTATGAGACTGTGGAACAACCTTTAGTAACAAACCAGGAGAACGTGCAACAGGAAGGCAATATTCCTCTTGTAAGCAACACTACCGAGCAAACGATGAATGATGGAATGTTTAGGAGCCTTTTGCAGTTCATGCAAAATCAGACGAGGGAGACTCGTGTATAAAATACGGGTGGAAGTGATAGCAACGCGTGGTCTGTCACATCCAAGCAATTCAAGGAGTTGGGACCACCATAATTTATTAAAAAGCCAGATCCGATCAAGGCGGAAACATGGGTCAAGCAAATTACCAAGATATTCGATGTCTTGGGATGCATGGAGGAACAGAAGGTTCCATTCGCCACCTTTATGTTCCGTGGTGAGGCAGACTACTGGTGGGAATCTATGAAGCGTTTCCAGCCTGCCGCACTCAACATGTCTTGGGAAACGTTTCAGAAACTATTCAATGACAAGTACTTTCCTGAAAGTATTTGTCATATGAAGGAAGTAGAGTTTATCAGACTGTAACAAAACAACATGACGGTGTCCCAGTGGGAGCTGTCGTTTAAACTCCTAAATTAACCTCACTTTTACTTTACAAATTTAAACAACTAGCACAGTAGTAAGCAAGGATCGATCCCACAGAGAGTGATTTATTTTATATTTATCCTAATATTTCTAATAAAAAGGGGATTGTGAATTAATTAACTAAATTAACAAGAATAAACTAATAAGAATAAACAATGAATAAAAAACTTCAGTTCTTCAGTTCAGTGTCGCCTTTTTTACAATAATAGATTAATCAAGTGTAACATTATTTACCCTTCAATGAAACTAATAGCCCTAGGTAACAACAAGCTCTGCTATCCGAAACTCCCCTTAGATTGTCACTCAATGAAATAAGCTCTTCACAAGATTCTAACAATTATATAACCTAGAACAAGCTCTCTAGATTTAATATAATAGCAGCATTAAGAACTAGGGAATTAGACTATTCCAAGCAACAAACACATAAGCTCGGATTGTTTAACTTGTCTTCTAATAATCATAGCAATACTCAAAAGCTTGTCCACAATCAGGTATTACTAATTACTACTTGTGATTAGAAACAATATCAATTACACGTAATATTATTCATTGATCTAGCATATGATATTCGTTAACCAACTCAATCCTGCAGAAATCAAAATAGTTAAACCAAATAGCATTCATAAATTAAATCAGATTATCAAGAATGAATTTCATGTGAGAAGCAATAAATAATGAATACTCAATTAACCATTAATTATAAATAAGGTTCAACACCCCTTAGAACTGAATAAAAAGTACTTAGCTCATGTATTCAATCCTCCAATGTTGTAGATGATTAAATGTAGTAGATGCTTGAATGAATAAAACCCTGACTAGCATCCTCTATTTATAGTGCTAGAAAAAATCCTAAATCATATAGGAAGTAGAAATCCAAATCCTAAAAGGAATTACAAATCATAACTAGTTTCCATAAAGAAATAGAATCTAATTTGGAAATAAATCTTAGTCTAAAGGAAATCCTAAACCTAATAGAAATATCAATCCAATTCCATGTAGAAGTCTGACAAAATTTGCATTTAGAAACTTTTCAAAAATCCCAGATTTCCCAATTTTTCCGCTCAAATTCGCTGGGGCGAATTTATATTTCCTGCTGCGACGTCCTTTGGTAAAACAATCATAACGTTTGATCCTGGAGGAGTTATGGGGCATGATACCTATCAAAACGAGGATATCGACGAGATCTACAACTTTAATGCTTTGAGAATTGACAAATTCTGGTTTCATCAAGATCGAAATCAGGCTCCAAGTGACTGCAGTGTAAATTGCAACTTCCAAACATTGAGGTTCAACGTCCGTTTAGTAAACAGATCATAACTTTTTCATATGAACTCCGATTGGGACGGTTCAAAATATTCCGGAAAGGTAAAGAAGAGCTCTACAATAAAATTCAAGTCCCAAGCCTAGACCATGCATCCAACTTAATGCTAAAAACTCTGCAATTCTCTCTTTTTCCTCATTTCAGCTCCAATTCTTTCTGAAATCATTAAACACCTTAATAAGCTTATATACACATGAAACATGCAATAAAACTAAATATAATGGAATCAAAATAAATGAATAATATGCACTCATCAAATTCCCCCACCCTTAGCCTTTTATACGTCCTCGTGTAAACCAAAAGTTTAATTTTCAGAAAAATTCTATCCAATCATCATGTCAAAAGATTTCTAAGGTACAAATCATGATTATCAACACTAAATTTGCAAAAATCTAATCAACGCCTTATCAATCAACTCACAATTACCAACCTTACCATTTCACCAATGAATTTCATTAAATTAAACTATAACCACATAAGTAGCTTTCCAAAAATCATCATACTTAATTAACTTAGTTACCATGGAACAAAAGCCGTGCACACTGACTCATAACCAAGAACAAATTTTTCTTGCTTTTCAAGTTTTTTCATAGAACATTCTTTAGCATAGATGAATGTATTTTCATACTTTTCTCGTATATTTTTTTCTTGACATGTGCAATGCCTTCTTTTCTTAGGCTTTTCAGAGTTACCCATTAGCGAACTTTCCACCAACGACTCCCAAACCAGATGATCTTAGGGCGCTAAGTGTAGAGACACCCCTAAGGCTTACTTATTCAAGTAACAAAGGCCACAAAAGTCGACTAGTCAAGCTGCTTTTATCCATCATACTTTTCAGCGTGAATATCGATGCTTCCCGAGGCTTAGATACCCAGTTATTTTGCACAATGGACATTGAAGCAGATTTTCAATTTTCTTTTTTTTCTTTCTCTTTTTTTTTCTTTTTTCATTCATTATTTTTTCACATGGTTCTGCAACAACATAAGCAATTTAAACAGTTCTAAGTCATGAAATCAGTGCATGTAGATAACTCCACAAATAACTTAGCCAAAAAATATACTTCTCATATTCAAGTACTCATGTATCACAAATTCAATTCAAATCAGTTACTATGGATCATGGCTTAGTCTTCATCATTCATTAACTAACTAAGCATTAAATAGATTTTGAAATGAAGCATTAATTTTTAATCTTTGACTTTAATCTTTTTAACACAGCCAGGTAGAATCATGAAATCAAAATTTTCAAAAGTATTATTTTTTTTAAATTCCCCATCAAAATCGGATCAATATTTCTAAATAAAATAAAAACCTAAATCTTCCCCCCCCCCACACTCAAACCTTACATTGTCCCCAATGTAAGAAAATCATGTAAAAAGAAAATACTACTAGCTAACATGCAATAAAAAAACTAAAAAGTAAAGGGATAGAAAAATCAAATCTGGAATCTTGGGTTGCCTCCCAAGCAGTTGCCCTTGTTTATTGTCATTGGCTTGACATCATCCTTCCCATCCTATGTAATTGGACTTGTGTACTTCAAGTGGACTGGTAACAATTTCAATTCTTCATTAGGAGCAAATTTCAGATCCTGATTTTGCTCCATTCCAGCCCTTAAATCCTTCTTGTATATTTGCTCAAGAGATTCTTGCACCGTAGAGTCAATAACATCAATAGCAAAAATAGAATTAACATTACCAAGATACCTCTTAACTTTATATATGCCGAACTGGACATTTGCGTCATCTAATTCTATATGTAAGGTCCCATGGTGTTTATCATTGTGTGTTGTTGCTGGTACAAGGAAAGTATAATCATCTATGTCATCCTTATAGAAATCTGCAGGAATTATTAATTCTTCCATCTCTACCTCTTGTTCATCCTTTTCAGACTTTGAATACCTGATTTCTTCTTCAAATTTAGCAGTAGTCTCGAGCACTTCCAAATGGTTTCCACTAGTGAACACCTCATCATCTTTAAGTTCTTGTTCCCTATTCGCCATTTCTTCTAGGAATTTTTCATTAGACTCTCTATACCACGTTGAATTCTTTCCAACTTTCCAATTCCTTGTTAGAACTTGGGGAAAAGGTAGTTTCGGTTCATAAGCAGAAAAAGGTGGAAATTTGTGCCTGAGTACATCACTACTGCCTATTTCACTATTGTCGAACTTGCTTTGTATTAACTTTTCTTGCTGCTGATTCTCTGCACCACATCTCAATGTTATGGCAGTTACATATTCAACAGTTTGAGAAAGTGACCTTCCTACTGTGGTTGCAAGTTGACCAACTTGGTCCCTCAGATCTTGAACAGAAGTTCTTGTCTCCTGCTGGAATTGTTATATCTGACACATGAAATGTTGTGTTTGGCTCATGAATGCCTTGAACATATCCTCCATAGACGTCCCAGAATTGACAGGTACTTCTTGGTTTTCTGTGTGGTACTGAGGTTGAGCTTGCTGAATAACTTGTGTATTCCTTGTAGCCATTTGTCGAACCAAAGTAGTTAAATCAGAAATCTACTGCTCCAAGTCTCTCGTGCTTACCCTATTTACCCTTTGTGGTGTGTTATCCATCTTAGTTCCATACTACTGTGAGCAAGCTGCCATGTTTGTAATTAAGTTCCTTGCCGCTTCTGGAGTCTTGTCTACCAGTGCTCCTCCACTTGCTGCATCAATCGTGCTTTTTCCATTGGTAGCAACCCCTCATAGAAGTACTGGATCAAGTAATGTTCATCAATTCAATGAGGTGGACAGCTGGAACACAACTTCTTGAACCTTTCCCGATACTCATAGAGATTTTCTCCATTAAATTGCATGATTCCACATATCTCCTTTCTTATATCGGTAACTCTTGATGCAGGAAAATACCTCTCCAAGAATAACATTTGCATATCAGTCCATGATTGTATTGATCCTGAAGGTAGATAGTATAACCAGTCTTTAGCCAAATCTGCTAATGAGAATGGAAAAAGTCTAAGCTTGATCTACTCCTCTGCCACTCCTTGTGCTTTCATCGTGGAACACACCACATGGAACTCCTTTAGATGCTTATATGGATTTTCACCTGTAAGACCACGAAAAGTAGGCAAAAGATGAATTAGTCTAGAGTTAAGTTCAAAAGCAACATCTAAAGTAGGATACTCAATACAAAATGATGATTGATCAAGATCGTTTACACTCCTAAATTAACCTCACTTTCACTTTACAAATTTAAACAACTAGCACAGTAGTAAGAAAGGATCGATCCCACAGAGAGTGATTTGTTTTATATTTATCCTATAATTTCTAATGAAAAGGGGATTGTGAATTAATTAACTAAATTAACAAGAATAAACTAATAAGAATAAACAATGAATAAAAAGCTTCAGTTCTTCAGTTCAGTGTCACCTTTTTACAATAATAGATTAATCAAGTGTAACATTATTTACCCTTCAATGAAACTAATAGCCCTAGGTAACAACAAGCTCTGCTACCCGAAACTCCCCTTAGATTGTCACTCAATGAAACAAGCTCTTCACAAGATTCTAACAATTATATAACCTAGAACAAGCTCTCTAGATTTAATATAATAGCAGTATTAAGAACTAGGGAATTAGACTATTCCATGCAACAAACACATAAGCTCGGATTGTTTAACTTGTCTTCCGATAATCATAGAAATTCTCAAAAGCTTGTCCACAATCAGGTATTACTAATTACTACTTGTGATTAGAAACAATATCAATTACACGTAATATTATTCCTTGATCTATCATATGATATTCGTTAACCAACTCAATCCTGTAGAAATCAAATCAGTTAAACCAAATAGCATTCATAAATTAAATCAGATTATCAAGAATGAATTTCATGTGAGAAGGAATAAATAATGAATACTCAATTAACCATTAATTATAAATAAGGTTCAACATCCCTTAGAACTGAATAAAAAGTACTTAGCTCATGTCTTCAATCCTCCAATGTTGTAGATGATTAAATGTAGTAGATGCTTGAATGAATAAAACCCTGACTAACATCCTCTATTTATAGTTCTAGAAAAAATCCTAAATCCTATAGGAAGTAGAAATCCAAATCCTAAAAGGAATTACAAATCATAACTAGTTTCCATAAAGAAATAGAATTTAATTTGAAAATAAATCTTAGTCTAAAGGAAATCCTAAACCTAATAGAAATATCAATCCAATTCCATGTAGAAGTCTGACAAAATTTGCATTTAAAAACTTTTCAAAAATCCAAGATTTCCCAATTTTCCCGTCAAATTCACTGGGGTGAATTTATATTTTCTGCTGCGACGTCCTTTGGTAAAACAATCATAACGTTTGATCCTGGAGGAGTTACGGGGACTGATACCTATCAAAATGAGGATATCGACGAGATCTACAACTTTCATACTTTGAGAATTGACAGATTATGGTTGCATCAAGATCTAAATCAGGCTCCAAGTGACTGCAGTGTAAATTGCAACTTCCAAACTTTGAGGTTCAACGTCCGTTTAGTAAAAAGATCATAACTTTTTCATATGAACTCCGATTGGGACGGTTCAAAATGTTCCAGAAAGCTAAAGAAGAGCTCTAAAATAAAATTCAAGTCCCAAGCCTAGACCATGCATCCAACTTAATGCTAAAAACCCTGCAATTTTCTCTTTTCCTCATTTCAGCTCCAATTCTTTCTGAAATCATTAAACACCTTAATAAGCTTATATACACATGAAACATTCAATAAAATTAAATATAATGGAATCAAAATAAATGAATAATATGCACTAATCACCCAGTACGAGGCGAAGTTCGCTGAGTTATCCAGGTTCGCACCTCATTTGGTAGAGAATGAGAAACGAATGACAAGGATGTTTCAGAGAGGTCTAAAACCCGAGATTCGTCAATACCTTATCTCTCATAAATTTTCTCTGTATTCAGATGTTGTCAATAGGGCTCAATTATTAGAGAGAGATAGTGAGTATGTTCAACCGAGGGACCACAACCAGGGTCATACCGGTGACAGCAGTCATCAGATCGATGATAACCAACGAGGAGGGAAAATACGAACAAAGGCGGTAACCACTCGGGTGGTCATCGTGGCCATGATAATAGGAGAGGTGAGTCAAGTGGAAATTTCAGAAAAAGGAGATTCAACAATGACGGGAAGACATCAGCAGCAGCACCAGCACCAACAACAAATTCTAGGGGAGGAGAACGACTGCCAGTTAGATGTTACAATTGCGGGAAAGAGGGACCTATCAGTCCAAACTGTCCACAACAATCCAAGGTATGTTACAACTATGGAAAGGAAGGCCACATAGCTAAGGATTGTTCTGTAGCAAAACCAAATTCAACGAGGATGGTGACTCCAAGGGCAATCCCGAATAAGTCGAAATCAGCGGTTCCTGGAAGAGCGTTTGTCGTGACTGGCCAAAACGTGAGAAACCCAAACGAGGTGATCACGGGTAAGCTAATCTTGAACTCTTGTGAAGTTTTTACCTTACTAGATACCGGTTCTACCCATTCTTTTATCTCTCCTGCCTGTGCTCAACGTTTAAACTTGACTCCGGAGAAATTAGACTTTGATTTATCAGTGGAGACTCCATTGGTAGAATCTTTCATTACGTCCACTGTTTATAAATCTTGCTTAATCCAAGTTGGCGCTATCACATTACCTGTTGATCTTATCTCTTTAAAGATACTTGCTTTTGATGTGATTTTAAGAATTGATTCGTTAACCACTCATCATGCCAAAATTGATTTTTTTCGTAAGGTTGTTAGTTTTCATATTCCTAACCAACCTGTTATGCGAATTCAAGCAACTAAACCACTAAAATCAGTCACTGTCATATCAAGTCATAAAGCTATTCGTTTATTAAAAAACGGATGTCAAGATTTCTTAGCCCATGTTATGGATTTGAACAAAGACAAGTCAGATTTGAATAATATTTCTGTTGTTAGAGAATTTCCTGATGTATTTCCTGAAGAACTTTCTGGCATACCCCCAGACTGTGATGTTGAATTCTTTATTGATCTTGAACAGGGTACAAATCCCATTTTTAAAACCCCATATCGAATGGCTCCTATATAACTTCAGGAGTTAAAAGTTCAACTACAAGAATTGTTAGACATCGGTTTCATTCGTCCTAGTACATCTCCTTGGGGTGCTCCTATTTTATTCATAAAGAAGAAAGACGGGAGTATGCGACTTTGTATTAACTACCGAGAATTAAACCATGTCACCATCAATAATAGGTATCCATTACCTAGCATTGATGACCTGTTTGACCAGTTGCAAGGAGCACAATTCTTTTCAAAGATCGATCTCCATTCTGGATATCATCAGCTGAAGATTAAAACTGAGGATATTTCGAAGACTGCCTTCAGAACTCAGTATGGGCATTATGAATTCTTAGTCATGTCTTTTGGATTGACTAATGCTCCTGCTGCTTTCATGGATATGATGAACCGTGTATTCAAGGAATATTTGGATCAGTTCGTTGTTGTCTTTATTGATGACATCCTCATCTATTCCAAAAGCCGTGAAGATCATGAGCACCATTTGAAGCTGATACTTGAAAGGCTTCGTGAAAACACGCTATATGCCAAGCTGAAGAAATGCTAGTTATGGCTTGAGAAAATAGCATTCCTTGGGCACGTGGTGTCAAAACATGGAGTATCTGTTGACCCGATGAAGATTTAAGCAATACAAAGTTGAGAGCAGCCGAAGTTGGTGACCGAAGTGCGTAGCTTTCTGGGCTTAGCTGGTTATTATCAGAGATTCGTGGAAGGATTTTCTCGAATCGCTACTTCGTTAACTCAGCTGACTCGGAAAGATATAAAATTTGTATGGAGCGAGGAATGTGAGAAGAGTTTCCAAGAGCTCAAGAGGAGACTCATTTCGGCACCTATTCTGGCAATATCATCTAGTTCAGATGGATTTGTTATATACAGAGATGCTTCAGGCAAAGGGTTAGGATGTGTTCTCATGCAACATGGGAAAGTCATAGCATATGCCTCACGACAACTCAAAGAATATGAGAGGAATTATCCTACTCATGATTTGGAGTTGGCAGCAGTTATATTCGCATTGAAGATCTGGAGACACTACTTATATGGGGAGAAAGTGGAGATCTATACAGATCATAAAAACCTCAAATATTTCTTCACCCAAAAGGAACTCAATATGCGGCAATGACGTTGGCTCGAGCTGTTAAAAGATTACGATCATACCATCCAATATCATCCTGGAAAAGCAAACGTAGTAGCTGACGTATTGAGTAGAAGATCATATGTAGGTATGAGTGCAATGTTGTTAAAATAAAGGTCCATTTTGTATGACTTTCAAAGGATGGAGATAGAGGTAAAGGCTCCAAGTACCCACGTGATGATATCAAACATACGAGTAGAACCGACTTTAATCGATAAAGTTAAAGCTGCTCAAGCTACGGACATGGAGTTGATGCGTATGAAGAAGAAAGTGCAAGAAGGTGCTATTCCAGAAGCAAGAATCGATGAAGAAGGAATACTTCGAGTCAACTCTAGACTTTGTGTTCCTAACAATTCTGACTTGAAGCATAGAATCATGATGGAGGCACACAACACCCCGTTTGTAATCCATCCCGGGAGTACCAAAATGTATCATGATCTTCAACATACATTTTGGTGGAACAATATGAAAAGAGAGATCGCGGAGTTTATCTCGAGGTGTTTAACCTGTCAACGTGTAAAGGCGGAGCATCAAGTGCCAAAGGGTCCATTGCAACCACTTGAAATTCCGAAATGGAAGTGGGAACACATTACCATGGATTTCGTTACAGGTCTTCCCAAAGTTTCTCAAGGCATAGATGCTATTTGGGTTATTGTTGATAGATTAACCAAGTCTGCCCATTTCTGCCGATACGAGAAACTTATTCCCTTGAACGTCTTGCTTGTATGTACGTGAATGAGATTGTGAAATTGCATGTCATGCCAGTATCCATAGTTTCGGATCGTGACCCAAGATTCACTTCAAGGTTTTGGGTTAGCTTGCAGAAAGCTATGGGCACGGATTTACGATTCAGTTCGGCATACTATCCTCAAACGGACGGACAATCAGAGAGGACTATTCAAACCCTTGAAGATCTATTAAGACTCTGTGTCCTAGATTTCAAAAGAATTTGGGGTAAGTACTTGTCATTGGTGGAATTCTCTTACAACAACAGTTATCAAGCAAGTATAGGCATGGCTCCTAATTGAAGCATTATATGGACGAAAATGTCGTTCTCCAGTATGTTGGGACGAGGTGGGTGAAGCAACATTATTGGAGACCAAAATTGGTACGCATAACTACAGAGAAAATCCAAATGATCCGACAACGTATACAAACGGCACAGGATCGACAAAATAGTTATGCGGATCTTCATCGAAAGGACGTGGAATTTAATATTGGGGATCATGTATTGTTACGTATTGCACCATGGAAGGGAGTTACAAGATTTGGGAAGAGAGGAAAGCTCAATCCATGATTTGTTGGTCCATTTGAAATTCTTGACCGAATAGGAAATGTGGCCTATAGACTAGCATTACATCCAAGCATGTCTCGTGTTCATAATATTTTTCACATATATATGCTTCGTAAATATGTGAAAGAATCGAACCACATTATTGAGTTAGAACCGGATGAGATAGCCAAAGATTTAACGTACGAGGATGTACCGGTTAATATCTTGGATAGGAAATATCATGTCCTACGCACGCAGATTATACCACAAGTTAAGATTTTGTGGAGGAACCATGCTATTGAGAAAATGACCTGGGAGTTGAAATCGGAAATGAAAGCGAGGTACCTTCACCTGTTCGAAACACCAGGTACATATGTCAATTTCGAGGACGAAATTTTATAAGGAGGGGAGGTTGTAAGACCCCAACTTATTATAATAAAATTGAATTTTTCTCTATTCATTATTCTAAATTAATATGGAGTTAATTTGATATAATGTTTTGGTTATGGGTGAAATGTGCAAATTTTGTAAAAAATAAGCAAGTGGTTATAAAATAATCATTGTTGTCGGGGAATATTCGTTTGGTCGTAGGAATATTCTTGTTGTCGGGGAATATGTGTACGACGGCGCAGCCATTTGTGTGCCCCATAACAGAATAACTGTCGGATGAAGAAAATAACAAGTTTGAGTTTTTATAAATAACGGCGTAGTTATCGTTAACACTGTTGGAATACCCGGTTGTTAAAATACAGTAATACGCGTGGTTGCACAGTAGCACACGGTATCACACAGTATTGTTGAATTATTGATTCTTACGTAAGAAGGCACTGCTCAATAATTGTTACAGTAATTACTGTTCAATATTTTATTTTTATTGATTCAATAATTGTTACGTTGATATTTTATATTATTGTTGTTTCAATAATTATCACTGCACAGTATTTTCCATTATCAGATCAATAATTCATATTATTTGAATAATATTATTAGATAGCATTATTGGCAATGTCTAGAAAGTTCTGTCAATGAGAGGTTTGGTGACCTAATTGCGCGCCAGTAAGGAGAAATTCTAATTGGAAAGCCCCTCTCTTTCCTGGGAACGGCCTGGTTGTCATAATTATGATTCTGTAATATTATTTATGAATAATTAATTAATGATTTATATGATAAGGAAATATTTATTTTATGTGGATATAAATGATGGATATATTTATTTTTATGTGGATAAAAATGAAAGAATTAATGCTGAGGTGTTTTATCAGTATTTTATCTGTGTAGAGGTATTAAAAATCATCTTTTTGTGGATTTTGGATATTTTATGTTTGGAATATGGAAAAACTCAAAGCTACAAAGTTGTAGAGAATTCTATTTCAATCAGAATGGACATAAAATTCGTATTTTTCTGATAAACGGGCTATTTTCTATGAATTACTGAAGTTTTGGAAAATAAAATGAATTTTTAATTGGGTGGGACCCATTTTGGTTGGTGTGGAATGCATGTGGGCTGCTGGGAATTTTTCAAAATGGGCATGCTAGCTGATTCAAATAAGTTGGAGTGGAAGAAAGTTGATTAAAAATTAATATTCTATTATTTTAGTCTCCTATGACGTTCTAGCATTTTCCTATAAATAGACGCTTAGGTTAGAATTGAAAATCACACCAGAAACAAGTTTTCTTTCTCTCTATATTGTCGAGCGTATTTTAGTGAGTATTTTGATACATTGAGAGTTGCTATTCCGTGTAAGTTTCTGTCGGTTTTATATCCGAAATTCAGCCAGAAGTACGGTTATTTTAAGGTAAGGACCGGATGTTATTTTCTTCATAAATGATATTATTTCTTTCGATATCATTATGCCAAAATATTGGTTTGAACTTTTTATCAAATTTGAAACTTTTTGTGTCGGGATTACTATTCACGTATACGGCACTATTCACGAATACGGCACTATTCACCGAAAAATAAAATTTTCTTCTTTTTGTCCAAGATGTCTATTATGGTTACTATCTTTGATTGTATCCATGTTTTGATCTTTATTTTTGAATTCTGTTAAAAAATTGGTTATTATGGGGTATTATTGATCTTGAATAAACTGTTATACGAATCTCTATTATTTGTCCTTCTGTCTCACTGGATTCGTTTACTTTAAAATATTTTTACTTATTTTCAGTCCTAAATGATGATATTACTGAATATCTTTAGCCTATAGTGCAAAGATGAATGATTAACTGATGAATATTTTTGGCCCGTGGTGCAAAGATGAACAGGTGTTGAGATGAACATGACCAACTGGTGATACAAATGAATATCTTTGTCCTGTAGTGCAAAAATAAATATTTAATTAAAGATGTATATTGATTTTTGTTACAGGAATAAAATATTAATGATGGACTTTTAAATCTTAGAAGATAGTAGAACTCATTCTCTACTTGACTCTTCTAATGGATTGTTGTTTCCGTTGCAGTTGTTGATCTAAAACATGTTGTCTATTATATTTTATCAGATTTTTCTCTGTTGAAGACTAATGATAATTTGTTGTATATTATCTTAGTTATAATATTCTTTACTGGGCTAGTTGAGCTCACCATTTTCCTTTTTGTTCCATTTTTCTTCTCAGAAGGTGAGAACATAGCAGGATCTAGTCGGGGTATGGAGTGATAGTTCTAGAAAGATGTTTTAGCAGTTCTCACTATTTCTGTAAAATAGTGTTTGAATAATTGTAATGAGGACTTATTTGAGTGTGGATATTGTCTAGAAGATAATATTTGTATTTAAACTCACAGTATGTGTTGTCGTATTTTGCACGATAATTGTATTATTGAAGTTGTAGTTTGCTTTCTGTACCATATATTTGGCGACTCAGAATGGGTGTTGTATACCTATTTTGGGAGTGTCACAGTTGGTATCAAAGTTTAGAAATATGGTCTCTGGCGGAGATCGAGGAATAGAACTAGGACGGGAGAGATAAGTAAATCCTTCGTTAGTGTGTCCTATCTAAGCTTATTTGTTGGTCGGTCATAATATATGGATATTATGTGATATGTTAATTTATTTAATTAACCCTTTTTTTATGGCAGTATTTAAGAATGGTAGCTGAGAACGTTAACAATGGAGTGTATGAGACTGTGGAACAACCTTTAGTACAAACCAGGATAACGTGCAACAGGAAGGCAATATCCCTCCTGTAAACAACACTACCGAGCAAACGATGAATGATGGAATGTTTAGAAACTTTTTGCAATTTATATTAAGAGGGGTCCTCTGAATAGTTAAGATACAAATATCTAAAGATGCATTAAAAGATGGACTATTAAAATGCATTAAGATGTAAAGCAAACACCACTTAGTCTTTATCGGATCTCGTTAGGGTAAGAGTGTTACACCACATATCATAAATATAACACTTATTATAACCAATGTAACAAAAAATTATCGAACTTTAAGGTGATATATGGTGTGATAATTTCATCGTAATCTGATCTGTCTTAATTTATTATATCTATCTATATCTTATACCATCTATAAAAAGATAAATTGTTATATTTGCCCCAATACTAAAAATGAAACTTTACGGAGCGATAAAAATTAGTGCTCAATAAATTTTAAATTATGTAACATTACGAATCCTAATTCAATAAACATCAATTTGATAAGCGCATTAACTTATATAAAATTAAATAAGAATGCTAATTCAATAAATATTCAAAGTTTTTAAACTCTTTCACCAAAATTTTTTAACTAAATTATATAAGGATCGGGTGTCCAAGTGTTTAAAAACACTGCCCAACACAAAAGCAGTTAAAAATCCTTTTTTATTATTTTTATATCAGCCAAAAAAAATAAGTTAAAAAAACAAAGTTTTACGAAATGTGGCAAATTCGAAAGTGGTTAGTATGAAATTTATTTTGAGGTAAGTTGGTCAATTGACCAATAGAATCCTGACACGCAGGCGAGGTTGTATGTGTGTCAGTATTTTATTGGTCAATTGACCAACTTACCAAAAAAATAATGGGTTCTTTACATAAGTATACAACTATTAGAAAGATATTACAAAAAGAGTGCACCAATTAAATAATTATAGTAATAGTGTAATATTATCTATTAATATCAATAGTAGAACAATCCACATCACATAAACCAGACCAACTAAAATATAAACTCCTTGATTCAAGGAGAAAACTACTCCACTATATACGGCAGTTACAAACTAAACAACAGTTACCAACTAAACAAAACATTCAAAAAGCGATAAAGGAAACGAATGCTCCATAGAAGAACAAACAGAAAGCTTTAACAGTAGAAAATCATCTTCAACATCGGATCAATCGGAAAGAAGCAGAAACAAGCATACAAAAGAAGCATAATTCAAAATCACATAGAGGCAAGAACAGAGTATCAGAAAATCGACAAGCACACACCGATCACAAGTTTCCGAAACTGAAAGAAGAGATTTAAACAGATATTTCAAACTGTAGCTGGAAAGAGAATACAAAGGTACGAATCATATAATACATATGGTGATGTCATTTTTTGTTACCTTTGATTTCAACTGAGAGTGTAATTTTTATGACAATAACAAAAATAAAACATAATATAAAAATTTTCAGATTTCTATTAATATATATCATATCAGTAATATGATCGATTGTATGAAATAAATATTAAATTATTCTTTGTTGTTCAATACAATTTTGCTACGCATACAACGTTTTGGGGACATTCATCTAAAGATTTTGTTACCTTGATTTAAATGTTCACTATTTGACAAATCACCTTCACGACATCATAATTTTTGTTTTGAATATAGAAGGAACGAAAACATTACTTTATAGAATTAATTATACCAATAACGTATATTTTGGTTACTGTATTTGGTTAATTTGGTAACCAAATAGTATTTGATACAAATTCATATTTTGGAATCATTTATATAAAAATTTGGAAACATTCATGTAAATATTTGGATGCCTTGTTTTTAGAGTTTAATATTTAACATTACATCTTCAGGACATTATAAATTGTGATGTGTTTATAAACAAAATAACAGCATTGTGATGCATAATAATTAATACTAAATTCATGGTTTGAAGGATTCATTTAATATATTGGCAACGTTAATATATAGATTATGTTACTTAAAACGCATGCATAATTCAATACAATTTAAATTTTCATTCTTTAGAACTTATCCTCTGAAAAGCATTGAAACTATTAATATATATTTTGGAAACTATAAAATGTTGATTTGGAAACTCATAATGTAATATTATTAATTTCAGTTTGCAAAGGGTATTGTATATGTCATTCATGGTTTGAATAATTCATTTAATATATTTGCAACATTAATATATAGATTTTGGTTACTTTAAAGGAATGCATAATTCAATACAATTTAGTTTTGAATTTAAATGTTCATTATTTAGAACTTATCCTCTGCAAAAGGTATTGATACTATTAGTATATATTTGGAAACTATAAAATGTTGATTTGGAAACCCATAAAGTGATATTATTAATTTCAGTTTGGAAAGGGAATTGTATTTGTCATTCATGGTTTGAAGAATTCATTTAATATATTGGCAACGTTAATATATAGATTTAGTTACTTTAAACACATGCATAATTCAATACAATTTAGTTTTGAACTTAAATGTTCATTCTTTAGAACTTATCTTCTGCAAAAATATTATTTTTGTTTTGTTTATAAATTGACTTAAAACATACTGTTACATATACATATATAATAATTATTTCTATTTCGGTTACTAAAAATTGTTAATATTGTCACATTGAAAATAAGACTAATTTTATTACTTTTCAGATAATGCTATTTTTTTTATTTAAAAATGCATAATCTGGAATAATTCATAAATTATTTTGGTTACTATATAATGTTGATTTGGAAACGAATAAAAAAAATTATTAATTTCAGTTACGAAAGGGAAATGTATTGCTCATTCATGATTTGAAGAATTCATATAATAGATTGGATACATTAATATATAGGTTTGATTACTTTAAATGAATGAAAACAGGCAATTACATATGCATAATTACTACATATGTCTGTTTTGGAAACTGAAAATTGTTGAATCACTCACCTAGAAAATAATATTAATTTTTTTAATATCCAACTAATAATAATTTTAATAATTTACATAATTTGGCATCATTCGTATGATAGTGTGGTTACATCTGTATATCTATTCGTTCTTTAAAGTTGACAATGCAAACAATGTTTTAAAAATTAATTATTATTATGTGATGTTCATATACTAACTAAATACATAATTGTATTTATTTTAATGTTTCAGTTGCCATAACATGGATATGATTCCAGTTGTAATTTACTTCAACGGTACGTGGAGTGATAGTAACCAATATCAAAATTTCGAAGTTACCGGCCTACTAGTCCCTTCAACATGTTCATATACAGAAATGCACAACTTGATATGCAATGCATTAAGCCTAGAATGCTACATAACAGAGTTGTCAATCAAATTTCATATTAGCATCAACATCCCTCCAATCAAGGTGACAAATGAATCAACTTTCAAATTCTGTATGGAAATCAGTAGAAAATCAGGTGAACATGGGAAGTATCCACTGATTATAGATTCTGAATACCACATTGGAGGAACTACAAACTTACAGAACGTCATAATTGAAGAAGAAAATATAATGCAAGATGAAATGCCGATTAGATTGGCACAAAGGAATACTGATCTTGAATTTTTGGAAACACAAGAAGACCAATTTGGATCACTTTTTGTTGAGCAGCTGGCCATTGAAGCTGTTGATAAAGAACATGACAGACAACGCAATGAAGAAAGAACAAGTGATGAGGTCATATCAGATCCGAATAAGTGTGAAGTAAGAATTCATTAAGCTTACAAAGACAAAAGAATATTAACACAAGCGATAAGACTACATTCAATCAGACAAAACAGGCAACACAAGGTAGAAAGAACAAGTGGAAGGGACTTTGTTCTGGTATGCATCAACAATGAAAGTTGTAAATGGAAACTAAGAGCATCAAAATTACGGAAAACAAATATTTTCAAGGTGAGAGAGTTTAATGATATACACACTTGTTCATCCAACATACTACTTGGAGATCATAGACAAGCAAATAGTGAAATGGTTAGTGAATGCATAATGCATAGAGTTGCTAACTTCAAGAAAATCTACACACCATCCGATATTGTGGAAGATATGATGACAGAGTATAATGTGTCCATCTCCTACCAAAAAGCATGGAGAGCAAAAGAAAAAGCAATGGAGAAAGTAAGAGGGAATCCACACGACTACACTATGATTCCTTCGTGGTTGCACATGCTGAAAAAAACAAATTCAGGTATCAATTAGAAACCGTTTATTTATGTTTTTAAAAATTCAGTTACTAATAATAAATGATTTGGTTACCTATTAATTAAAATTTGGCTACTAACTGTAATAATTAAAAATAAAAAAACACTCTTTTTTTCATGCGAGCAGTATATACAATAAATATAACTAGTTAAAAAGCATTTTAGACACCATATAAACACTATAAAAATATTAAATTATGAATAATTTGATGCCATTAGTTCTACACTTAGATCATTATCAACTACAAATATGGGCAATATGTAGTACGTATATTTACATTAACCAAACTAAAAATTCATTTCAGGATCCATCACAGCCTTGCAGTTGGATAATAATGGTCGATTCAAATATCTCTTCTTTGCAATAGGAGCATCCATTGAAGTATGGCGCCATTGTTTCCCCATCATTGTAATTGATGGAACCTTCATACAATCAACCTACGGGGGTACACTTCTCATAGCAAGCACACAAGATGCAAACAGAAACATTATACCAATTGCTTTTGGAGTTGTGGACAGTGAAAATGAATTATCCTGGACATGGTTTTTCATTAATTTGAGAGATGCTTGTGGAGTTAGAGAAGGACAATGCATTGTCTCAGATAGACATGAAGCAATTATAAAGGGACTTAACAGTGTTTTCCCTGATGTCATGCACGGTTCATGCACATACCATATTTTGAAAAACATAAAAAACCGATTCAAAAATAAAGGAGAAGATGTCAAACAAGCATACAACGCGGCATGCAGAGCTTACACCGTTGAAGAATTCAACATACACATGAATTAACTTGATGCAATTGATGCTCGAATAAGAAAATATTTGGAAGAAGAAGTTCATCTAGACAAGTGTACGAGGCTTCATGGAACTGTAAGCAGATACTCAACAATGACTTCGAACACCGCCGAATCTATTAACAATGCAATAAAGGAAATCAGAAATCTTCCAATTGCGTCGATGATTGAATGCCTGCGTTGTATGGTTCAAAGATGGTATTTCACAAACAAACAATCGGCAATGTCTTCTTTCACTACCCTTTCCACAACGGCTGAGAGAAAATTGCAGTCTAATATCATTGAGTCAAAGAAACTTAAGGTTAGTCATACATCTTTTAAATTGTTAGCTGCATACCTACCACAAAATTGCATTTGAAATGAAAGTAAACAAAGTTATGCAGTTTTTGTTTTCCAGCATAAAAGTTTGATAAATATACCAACATATCATATGACTTTCATTATTTCAAATTATATATACAAAAATAATATTATACATACTGACTATACAATTAAATGCTATTGTAGGTTGAGACATCAAACCTAGTGATTTTCACTGTTTATGATAACATCAAACAATTTATCGTGGACATGGAATAGAAGACATGCACATGCCGAAAATTTCAGTACCATGAGATGCCTTGCTCACACGCTGCTGCCGTTATTGGAAAGAGGAATTTGAGCTGTTATGATTTTTGCTCAGAATATTATTCAAATAAATCTTTGGTAGACACGTATTCAACTTCTGTCATGCCATTAGATGACAAAGATAATTGGGATGTTCCAGAAGCTATTAAGACCATATGTGTCAAATCGCCGAATACAAGAAGACCAGCTGGAAGATCAAAGAAAGGTAGATACAAGCATATATCTGAAATTACATTTCAAAATAAGTGCAGCAGATGCTAAGAAAAAGGACACAATAGGAAAACTTGCAATAACCCACCAATTTCGAAACCACGAAAGATTTGATATAAACATACATTCTGTAATCATTTTAATTATTTTACTTGTGTAATAAAAAGAAATTTCAAATGCACATTATTGAAATATGATTATTTTCATAATTTGTTAAGTAAGTTGTAAATCTTCTTTATGGCATGTGATAATTCGATAATTAAGTTGTAATTCTGCTTTATGACATTCTGGCTACACACTAACATGTAATTAGAAACCTTTGCATTCATAGTTGACAACCAACTGTGCCGTGTTAAAAAAGATAATTGTAAGCTTTGTAATTGTTTTTTGTATTTTGGTTAATTATTAGTTTTTAAAGCATAGCATAACAAATGATTATTGTTATTTGTATGATTGGGTAACCTATAAACATTAGAAAACACATATTATTTGGTTAACTGAATTTTAATTAACTAGATCAATTTGGTTACCAACAATTACTATTGATCATGACAGTAACAAACGTTATTCAGAAACCTTTATATGACTGATTGCAACCCATTTGAAGCAAAAAGACAAAAAATTGAAAAATAAAAAATGTTAAGTGTTATCAATGTTTATTTACCAACATTAACTAATATAGTTACCTTATTTTCTTATTTTGGCAACAAACAAAAAACATATAAATAACATTAATTTTTGAACTTAATATTAATGATCATGACAGTAACAAACATTACTTAGTAACTTTGGTATTACTGTTTCCAACAGACATAACATGAAGAACAAATTCATGATACAAACTATTAAATGTTGCTATAATTTACTGTTAGTATTAATTAATTAGTTACCAACAACAATAAAAAATGTTACCTTTACATACAAATTTGGCAACCAACTAAATCATAACAAACAAATACATGATACAAGTTATAAAATGCTTTTACAAATAACTGTTAGGATTGAATGGTTACCAACCACTGATAAAATTGTTACCCATTTATGCAAATATGTAAACCTACTGAACCAGGGAAAAAAATAACAATATCGATTCAAAATTAAAAAAGCAAGACAAAAAAACAAAAAATTGAACAAACAAAACAATACCATACGTGTAACATTAAAATTAATACATCAATCCATCATCAGAATATTTACAATAACATTACACAGTCAATAGCATGTAATTGGAAAACTTTGAATTCATAGTTGGATAATTAAGTTATAATTCTGCTTTATGACATTCTGGCTACACACTAACATGTAATTGGAAACCTTTGAATTCATAGTTGGCAACTAATTGTGCCATGTTAAAAAAAGATAATTGTAAGCTTTGTAATTGTTTTTTGTATTTTGGTTAATTATTAGTTTTTAAAGCATAGCATAACAAATGATTACATTTATTTGTATGATTGGGTACCCTATAAACATTAGAAAACACATATTATTTGGTTAACTGAATTTTAATTAACTAGATCAATTTGATTACCAACAATTACTATTGATTATAACAATAACAAACGTTATTCAGAAACCTTTATATGACTGATTGCAACCCATTTGAAGCAAAAAGACAAAAAATTGAAAAATAAAAAATGTTAAGCGTTATCAATGTTTATTTACCAACATCAACTAATATAGTTACCTTATTTTCTAATTTTGGCAACGAACAAAAAACATATAAATAACATTAATTTTTGAACTTAATATTAATGATCATGACAGTAAAAACATTACTTGGTAACTTTGGTATTACTGTTTCCAACAGACATAACATGAAGAACAAATTCATGATACAAACTATTAAATGTTGCTATAATTTACTGTTAGTATTAATTAATTAGTTACCAACAACAATAAAAAATGTTACCTTTACATACAAATTTGGCAACCAACTAAATCATAACAAACAAATACATGATACAAGTTATAAAATGCTTTTACAAATAACTGTTAGGATTGAATGGTTACAAAACACTGATAAAAATTGTTACCCATTTATGCAAATATGTAAACCTACTGAACCAGGGAAAAAAATAACAATATCGATTCAAAATTAAAAAAGCAAGACAAAAAAACAAAAAATTGAACCAACAAAACAATACCATACGTTTAACATTAATACATCAATCCATCATCAGAATATTTACAATAACATTACACAGTCAATAACCATATCAAATTGTATCTAATTTCAAAACAGAAATGAAAATGATGCAAAACCAAACTAGACTACACTACAACAATTCTGCCTCGGTGTTCGGATTCAGACTCATATCCTCCTACTTCCTTGTTCCTCGTATGAATAAACAAATTGACACACAGTTTCTTGCGGTATTGAGAAATTGGGAATGGATTTGGCAGTGCAGAAGTTTGCTTGTGGAGAATATGTTCCGCAAAAGAAATAGTGAACATACCACAATCACTGAAAAAAAACAAGATATAATTGAAATCAATACAGACATCATAATATATGGAAAACTATATAATTATAGAAAATGTAAACTTACCCTTCAATTTGCTCAGGTAGACCCTCAGCAAATTCAAGATCAATAATATCATTTTCTCCTTTTGTGCGATATGGTTCACTGTTGAAATCAATATCACGTCTATTCTTCCAAAAACCATAACCAGACAATATTATCGGAAGAATGAAAATATAAGGCTCGCACACATCCATTATATTTGTTCGCGTGGTGTTCCTGTTCTGCTGAAGAGAATTATAAACTACAAACACCCTACGATGCACATCAAAAACCAATAAAAACCAATGTCCAGGAACTGTCATATGAATTGGAAACATGACAAAATCAACATCAACCCACGGTGTGTTGGCCTCCATATAAAACCCTTGAATGTAATCAGCCACATCAATGTTGCCCAACAACAAAGTTTTATCACAGTTGTTATTACAATATTCCCCATATAAGTTGGTCAACTTCACATGAAACCAACAATCTGTTGTTGTAACCCTTGTTCGAATATTATTCGAATATCTAGCCATTTTACGCATATAGTACAAACAGACGTTGATGTGCTGAACCAGAAATGAAACCATAATAACAATCAGATATTAACCAAATTTAAAAATAAATAAACTTTAATATATGTTGTATACAATACAGAAACATATAGTAACCAAACTTATAAGATAAGATATCCAAAACTAACATGCAATAGTTAAAAAATAGTAAAAAAACTCACATCATCATCAAGCCACTGTCCAGGAGTTTTCAGCTTGTAAAACCACATTTTGGAAGATATTGAAATAGAACCAAATCTGAATGGAGGCTCTATTTTGTCATTGTTTCCCGCAAATTTTTCAATTCTTCAAACCAAAAACATATTGTAAAGATAAAATAAATAATTTTCTCCTATAAAAAAAATAATATAAATATATTAAACTACAATAAACATACCTTTTCCTGTTATTTAACCCAATTTTAAACCATTGGTCAAACATGACATCTTCAGATTTCAAAGGCATTCCCATAAATATGTCTGAAAATGCATACAGTCCTTTGCATAATATTTTATCATCAACAACAGCCGAAGTTGAATCAGCTGAACCAAACTTCGAAGTGTAAGGACTCTTCAACACGGCACTCTTCGTATATGTGCGGACAGGCCTACCAACTTGTTTAGTTACAGATTTTTCAACTTCAACACAATGGAGTAAATCCTGTGTTGTCAAAACCATGTCATCAAGCAGCGTCGTGTCTGGACTTTCACTTTTATTGTCATGTATTGAAATTTAAGACATGACACAAAAAACAATTTCAATATCAAATCAAAAATTCGAAACAAAATCGATATTAACATAAACACCAAAACTAAGTTAATAATACAACATGTAAATGTAACTAAAATTGAAAAATTCACTAACCACGACCGGTTTGAAAACAACAATTTCTTGACCACTGCACTGACTTAAAATATCAAATCTTGGAATATCATCAATCTTTTCAGCCTGCCAAAAAAAAAATCTCATCAATATAAGACGTAAAAATAAAACATAAAAAAACTAAAAAAATTTTTGATACCTTTTCATTTTCCTCATTAATTAGGACCCGTCTAGTGCTAAAAACAACAATCTCTTTACCATCGGATTTTAAATTGACATTTTTATACTGAATCTGTAAGAAAAGGGAAAACAAATCAACATTTACTTTAAAAACATGAAATAAAAAATGAAAATATAACATATTTACAAACCTTTGCATCGACTTCTTCAAACTGATTCACACCAACACCACCAACTTCAGCATCATTACTTCCATGTGACTTTTTTGCAATGTCACCGCGTTCAATTACAAAATCATCCTCAACCTTCGTAACATCATCAACTACTACATTAAGATTGTGACCATCGACATTTTCATCTATCTCAACATCATCAGCATCAACATTCTCAACCATCTGAACATCATAACTATCATCATCAACATCATCATCATCATCATATGCATAATCATCATTATCATCATCATCACAATCACCATCATCATTAACATTAACATTTCTCCGGTTAAGATAACTAGACTTACCATAAAACTGCTTTCTAAACATCTTTTTAATGTCCTTACAAATTTGAATATGAAACACCTGCAATTGATCTTTAACCTCAACACCCAAATTCTCAATTTCTTTCTTCACTTCAATCAACTTACCTTCCAATGGCTTCACCCGTTTATCAATAATTTTTTCAAGATCAGAAATAGAAAACATAAGGTCATTAACTTTCCTTAATGATTCAACTTTAATATCAGACCTTTGGGCTCCACTGTTACTTCCACTGAAAAATAAAAAACCTCCTAAATCCAACCGAAACTTCTCAACCTCCGTAGGAACAAGGTTTTGGATAGTCAACTGAAAAAAAATTAAAAGCACCAAATATACCATCAGTAACACTGGAAAAAAAAAGTCAGTAAAAAAAAACATTCAGAAACCAATAATTTATGAAAAGGAAACAATATTTAATGTAAATGGTAACCAACATACCTGACCAGAACCAAAAACCAGGTCGTTCAACTTCTCATTCTTCGGAGCCTTTCCTAACTCTCTCCATCTGAATAATCTGAATTCTGAATCATTATCATCAATACAGAAACCCCTAACTTTCAATGTGGGAATTGTTTCAAACAAAAAAACTTGAAACACATAAGGTAAACCACTAAGCTTGTAATATTTACAATAACTATCAGTATAAAAATTGTATATCACCCCACCGTACTTATCCTTCTTTACATGTCCCTTTACAGCAAAGGATAGAGAATTCTTTGTTTGTTCAAAAGCAACTTTTCCCCATGGATAACTTGCAACATCACCAGAAGACAAAAAGTTAAATAAAACTTCATCAACATAATTGTCAGAAACCGTAGCTAGTATGAAATTAAAAACCAAGAAAATGACAGACATCCTATCTGCCTCATCATCATCATCAAAACAAGCACTCCTATAAATCCTCCCTATAGTAGAACGATTTAGAACCTCATTTTGAAAATATTTCTTCACCAACAAATTTTCAATCCCCTTGAACCTACCAATGTCTTCATCTCCTTGCCAATTTAAACCAGAAATTAAACAAAATTCAGGCAATCCAAATCTTACCCTTCTCTCACCAAATATAAACCACATTTCCCCACTATCCCTCTGATAAACTTCCCTAATCAAAGCATGATGTATTATTTGTGAAAACATATGGTGCTGCCCAAAATCTAAAAATTTACCAAAATAGGTCAACTTAAACTTATCCATTTGAATGACAGATAATTTATTTTTAATAATATTTGGAACATCCAATTCACACCAATAAATAACTTTGGCAGAAAAGTTTTGTTGATGCTCCTCATAGAAAAACTCCCAAATCTGAAAATGCAAAAAAAAATTCATTACAAACAAATTTGGAAAATCAAAATATAACATCTGTAAAACTTTAAAACAACAACATGCATAATAACAACAATGAAATCTAGATACTAATCTCTAAAACTAACAACGGTCTGAAACACTGTGAATGTTAAAACATCACCTTAAAAAAAGAGGTAAACAACTACAACAAAAAAATATATATTATTAAAAAAAACCTTCAATTTCTTCTGCCTGGAAACATTTTTTCGCTTTTGAGCTTCGACTGCATCTTCTTTAACCTCTTTTTTTGAAGAAAGTTCAAAATCGGAATCGAAACATACCAATGATTTAGCTTTCTTATTCGTATGTCGTCTCTCCAGATTCTTATCTTCAACCTCTGATTTCAACATTAACAACTTCTCCCGTTTTGAAAACTTTGCCATACTACCCCTCCCTTCTACAAATTTCTTCATATTCTTTCTATAATCATCATCCCTAACCCTCTTACCCTTCTCATCACTCTTCTTATGCCCAACTCCCTCCATTTTCTTCCTCGAAGACACCATCACAAACAAAAACCAAATAAATCTAAAAATTTGGAAACAAAAACACCACACAACTTACAAATAATCACAAGGATACGAATAATACGAAGACAACGAACCAGATGACCAAAACGATAACAACCGATCTCTGCCGGACAGAACTACAGAAGACAGCCTGAAGATGAAGGGTTTTGAAAAAGACGTTCCAAAAACACAAAATAAGGGTTTCCAGATAAGCAAAGTAGACAAACAAATATGATAACAAATTTTAAATTGAAAAACGAGCCCACTCTACCGGACAAAGCGTAAACAGTTTTTTTTTCAAAAAATAAACTGAATTGCCACATCATCAGCACATTAAATATCACACCATAATTAAAGGAATATTTTTTTTCACTACTAATGAAAATAAAATTTTATATACATTAAAAATGTAAATATTTAATGAGTGTACTTTTATTGTAATTACTTTTTAAAATGTAATATAAACTGTAAATTATCCAAAAATAATTTTATGCTAACCGGATCCGGCAAATTCAAAAGGTATGGATTAGGCCAGAATAGAATAATACATCAATAGAACAAAGTTGAAGTAGAGAGCGTCAATATTTTTACATTAGGCCACCTTACAACTGTCTATCAAAACAAGCCCAAAGCTATATATTTTACATTTAGATTGAAGAAATAAAATGGATAACGGAATGCAATGATTTTAAGATATTTTAAATGTATATTTGATTGGTGGTGAATGTTGTTATATAATGGTAAAATTATTACATATATACATTCTATATATTGAAATAATTTTATTTCAGCTTCTCCACATAGAATAAAAAAACAAAGGGATTGAATGAATTTTCATTCCATTGGAATGATTTATCTTCCAAAATTATCATCAAATACTAGGGGCAGTGGGGTCAATTGACCCCACTGAATTTTTAGGGGTAAAAAAAAGAGAATAAAATCTTAAGTTGTTTGAGAACAATTTAAAATTTAGATAAAAAGATATTATCTGCATTCCAAAATTAGAGATACATTTTGACTTTTTAAAGTTAATTCGCGAAATCTTAAAATTCAAAATTAATATGAAGTTATTTAGTTTTAATACAACAAACATAACCGTTGTAAACTAACTATAAAATCCTACTAATTATTATCTTTGTTATTTTCAAAACTTGAACGAACTTATATCAATTTGAGTTTTAAGATTTCGTGAATTGACTTTAAAAAGTCAAAATGTATATCTCATTTTGGAATTGAGGTAGAATTAAATTCTTCAAAATTCATATCATATACTACCTTGGTAACTATAATACATTTTATCTCTTCGTTTCTCGTCTAGCACCTTGGCCTAATTCTTCCCACTAGTTCGATTTTAGAGAAAATTCGATATGTTGTATTTTTTTATTTATAATTTCACAAATTTAGCAATTGTTTTGAGATTTTTTGTAATTGCTTATGAATTTTTGTAACTAATAAAAATGAGACTATCATACAACAATTTTAAGTAATAAAGTCTCGAAAAAATGTTATTAAAAATAATATTTTGGCATTATTTTGTTTCGTAATTTATTTTACTATATTTTTATTTTTAAAAAAGAATTTGTTTATTTTAAATTTGACCCACTGACCTAAAAAGCTTAATCCGTCTCTGTTAAATACACTATTTTTATTTTATTATTTCCTCTATTACATTCCCTCAATTCAATCGTAATATTAAAATATCAACCTCCAACTAAAAGTACCATATAAAAAAATAGTACATATGTATTTACCAAAAAGGAATAAGAACCCAACTACAAAATGTGAAGGCATAAAAACACTCCACTCGCTAGAATTATATCAACATACTATAAAATCACATCTCAACAAAGGGCATCACCTTTCTTGTTGTTTTTTAGCTTAAAAATAATTTTGATCCTATAACTTTTTCAATTTGGAAATTGAAGTGAAGACATTTTGCTTAATTAAAAATTGTGTTTTGAGTCATGCAACGTAATGCAATGTGATTTTATAGTTTCTTTGATCCTAAAATTTTATCTCAAAATCCAAATTAAGGTTGAATATTTTAAGCATAAACAATTGAGTTCACTTTCTAAAGCTAAAAAATATAGGGTCAAAAGTGTTTTAAGTCTAATTTCTTAAATACTCCCTCCGTCCCAAATTAACTGCTCAGTTTTGACTTTTTAAAGTCAAATTGACCATTTTTAAAATTAATCTTTTTACTATTTTTGCTAAAATATATGTGAAGAGATTATAACCAAAAGAAAGTATATACAATTTATTACTAATCCTAATTTTTATAATTTTAGAAATATATTTATATATGCTTAATTATTAATTCTAAAAATAGTCAATTTGACTTAAAAAAGTCAAAACTGAGCAGTTAATTTGGGACGGAGGGAGTAGATCATAAGAAATCTTATCTAATAATTTTTTTAATCTTTCTAACATTAATAATCCTATTTCAATAAATATATTAATCATTCTGCTCGCGCTTAAGCACTGTAACTTAATATCACATCCCGCGGAAGGTATTAAAGTTATCTAGCACCGGCCCTAATCTAAACCCAAGGTACCCGAGCTTTAGACCCATTAAAATTGACACATTTTTAGGACCCCAAGAAGTATTTGTATTATGTATATTTATACCCAAACAAAAGAGTCCAGTCAACGTCAGTTTAAATTTAAAGGCCCACAAAAAATTTACCTAATGAAATAGGTCCAAATCTCAATGGCTGACTTTTATTCTATCGTATTGATGCTCTTTTGTTTAGGGAAAGTTCTTAGTTTTTTTATGCCTATCTTAAAAGCAATTCACAAAAGGCCCATTTTTTTGTTATCGCTTTAGGCCTTTAAAAACTCAGAGTCTGCCCTGAGGTTATCCCACGCAGACGCCACACGAGTGCCACACAGACACTTACTAGATACAAACTCGCGCGTTGCGGCGGGATTATTCAAATTTTTAATAATAAATGTGTACGTACAATTAATAAATTAAAATATAATAAGAAGATAGTATATTATTGTGCGATGATCAAATGTTACACAGAAAAACAAATGAATATACATTATAGGAGGTAGTGGTGAGAGTTTACCTGTTTGTGCATTACACTCTAAGTATGTGACTATTGCTTTTAAGCTAGTGGCAAAGTAAGTGACCTCAACTTGTGGACAAATCATTTTTTATACTCTACCCTTTTTCTATTTCTTTTTTCAGTTTTTCTTGACCAAATTGTAGCCAACTGAGATTTTAATCAATTTTTGTATCCATAGAAAATATAAAAATAACATTCAATGATAACCACCACCTCACTTAAAATCATACAAATACTTTTCATTTGAGAATAAAAAGAAAACACAATTGAATTCAGGAAACAAAATCATAGCCATCGCCTTTAAAGCACCAATCACCGTCACTACCAGTAGTGCTACACACCCTCAAATATTTGTATCATCATTTCACTGTAAGCATTTAAAAGCAAATAATTAAGCAAAAGCATGTAATGACGTCAAGAAAGAAAAATGTGATAATAAAACTCTTACCAAAGTAACTAATATATCCATTACTTGAGCTTTAGACATGAAACTACATAGCTATCCAAGTTAATCCTTAGCCATGTTACATTTAACATCTAAGCATCCAAGTAAGCAATTGATAACTATTATAACATATAGACCACATGGTCCTGGACTTGACTACATAGTTAACATAACATATAACACCAAACAACTGTCTCTCAAGCATTATATCAAACATTGTAAGTGCAGTCCATATAAGCACACTACATGATTTTATTTATACATACAAAGCACAAGTACTCCATATATCCCAACCTTACGACTCCCGGACACCTCATGGTCCCCAAACACAGAACAACAACAACATCTCCAACCATATATGATCAAACAAATTAAAAAATGAATGGACAGTTAATATATAAAAATATGGGTTGTAGTTGCCTTCTTGCTTGTTTGAATAATGTTTGAGGTTGCTAAATCTCTAGTGGCAATAGGGAAATGTTGGCTGACTTGCTGCACTTTCTCGCCCATCTTTATCCTAGTCGGAGCTCTCTTACTCTCTCTATGGCACTATAGTTTGAGACTTAAGGTTTTGCAATGGCTAACTATGTTGGGGGGGTGGAGAGCTAGTCCTATATGGCTGAGCTCCCTCCCCCTGCAGTCAGCCCCTTGGATCCTAAATGACCCCTAGCATGACCCCTATATATCAACCCCCCTTGCTATACATAGCAGCCAACCCACATGCCTATAACAATCTAATCCTTGCCCCTTGTTTTAACATTTATACATCAATAATTTATTGAAATGAAACAATTATACATCAATAATTTATTGAAATGAAATAATATCCAAATTTATGAAATGAAACAGCCATGACCCTGTCAGTAATATAAAAAGCCTTCTCGACACCATCACCGTACCTACATAAGGTTGAATACCAAATGCTAAACATATGATCACTGAAAGATGGGTCTATGAAAAACTTTATATTTCAGGATTTCACTCTATCCAAATTAATCAATGACCAATTCTGATAAATCAAAGTTAACAGAGCATGGAGATACTTTCATAATTAACATAAGATTAATCGAACCAAAGGTGCAGAAGCGTGGTTGTATTGGCCCAATGAACCATTCATGATTAAGTTTAATTGACTAAGTTATGAATTGAAAATATAATCCTTTCATAAAATTATATACAGGGACACTGATAGATCCTATTTTATTTTAGATAAATGTCCCATTAGTATGTTATTATGTACTTAATAGTTCATTTTCCTCTTAAAAAATAAAACTCTAACAGTGCCCACATTTGGCAACAAATAAATGATTTAAGGTTCCCAATTTTTTTGAACTAATATGACAAGTGAAAGCTGATAAAGAAAAACATCATAGATGCATGTTAGATCTTCCCACTTTAATTATAAAATTGGTCTTCAACACACTTCAATAAGAACAGCAATCCTTTAGCTCTTGTAAAATAATGTCCTAGTAGTGCAACACAATTTATGCCACATAAAAATTATCTTAGCTATTCTTCGTTAAATGGGTTAGGTTGATCGTATTACATTTCACAATATTAACTTGTACTTAATTATGGTCGATTACATTTAATTTGTATAATTAAAATTATAAATTTATAATACACGGTTAGTTTAATGTTATTTGTTCTTGAGATTTTTTATACACATCTATCTATATGATAATAAAAAAAATTACATGTTGTATCACTCGAGCCAAATGCCTTGGGTAAAGTTACAAATATCCAAATACCCACCATTTAATTAGCAGGACAAAATTTGCACAATCATATTTATTATTTGGCTCATAATGAATGTGTTATATAAGTATTTCTCTATGTTAAAAAATTATTTAGGCTCATTGGATACCGGAGGGGGCGGCCATGCCCATAATATATCAGGTCCGGACTCCCAGACCTGATTAAAATACGGACCCTATTTATTTATTTTTTTGTTTTTTTTAAACAACTAAAAAAGTTTAATATTTTATGGAACTGAAATTTTTTCATAATACAGTGTTTTGGGTGTGATTTGGATACACATAACAAAATATGTTAGGGGCTGTTTGATAAAAACTGAATGAATCTGAATCTGAATCTGAATGAGCTGAATCTGAATCTGAATCTGAATGAAAAAAGTTGTTTGATAATTGATATGTCTGAACTATCTGAATAACAGTATTTTACTATTTTATCCCTCTAAACTATGCTGAACAAGTATATAATTTTGTCTGGACGTATTTAAAAAAATTAAATACAATATTCATTGTACAACAAATTAAAATAAATAATTCAAATAAATTATCAAACAAAGTAGTGAATAATTCAAACAATCTTAACAAGTTTCATTGAAAATAAGAAATGTAACGAGTTAAACAAACATGTCAACATAATAATAAAATTACATTAATTTCAGTGAGTCATTTTATAGTTCACGAGCAATTTGGTCACGTAGATCAATTCTTGACATTGCGTACTTGATCCATGTAATAACTCCAATGTATAAGCATGTCCACTCAAGATTGAAGTGTTATCTCTAATTCTTGGTATGTTTGTTGTATGAATTCGTTTCATATAACAATACATAATGATTAAGCATAAAAGTTGATCTTCAATAGTCATGCTTGACCTATTTTCAAAAACAGTGATAGCAAAAATATTAAGAAAAATATGTTTGTGATATAATGAAACTCACATAATGACCATATGTCAAGTTCAACAAATCATGATCCATCAAAACAATAAGCACATATAATAAGTTACTAAAAGTTCATAAAAAAGTAAACACCCAAAATAAACAAGTTCATACAAAAGTTATGGCCATCGATCCAAAATTAACCCTTCACACCCAAAATAATAAGTTTTGGCCATCGATCCATACAAAATATTAAAGTTTTAACTAAAATCATCTAATAATAAATATTTAACTAGACTAGAAATCCTAACTTGCGTGAAACCATTTCAACCCAATCTTCATTCTCATCATCTTCTAAGAGCATCCATTGTTCCCTATAACTTGCACTCTCACAAAATATCCCAAGTGCCATTTTGTGCAATGGATTTTGTGATCCCCACCCAAGACGATTTAATTTATCTTTGCACTCCTTCAAGGAAGGTCCACTATTGTTATTCACAATGAGCTTTAAGGCTTTGCACATCTCTTCTTCTATTTTGGAGTTGTTAGATTTTTTTGTTGAATTCTTCGCTTTTTTCGTTGGCCTTTGTTCTTCAAAGTTGGGAGTGGAAGCATGTGATTGGGTACCCGGAGTTGATGAATTTAGAGGTGGGTTTGAGGACTCTTGAGGTTGAGTACTAAAAGGGATATCCTCAATACTAAGAATTTCCAAATCCTTATAATTTTGTTCAACGGTCTTATCCCTTTTAGAGCTAGGTCCCCAACCATCAATCCCCGTAGCAGCAGCTCCATCATAGAGTTGAGTGCAAAGCTCAGGAAAACTTAAAGGTAAAGTCCTCAAGGAGTCAACATGCTTATTTGCCTGCATCCAAAAATCATACCCAACATGTTATTCACACGTTTAATAATTTAACAAGTTTTTATAGTTGACTTAAAAAAGTAGTTACTAACCTTTGACTCTAACTCCCATTCCTCATCTGTGAAGTTGAACGTGTTAGTTGTGGGATCATAATGATTTCCGGTCTTTCTTTTTAGTTGACACCAAGCAGTATATTTTCCCTTTATATAATCATAACGATTTTTCATTTGCTTATGATCTACAATAAAGTTGTGGGTGCTCTTCAGTATTTCTCCCACTTTTGACCATGAATACGGCTTAAGACTACCGCCTAGCCTACCATTTTCCGTAACCTCGTCAATACATGCTTCAAGAAAAATTTTCATTACATTTTCATTTCTCCAACTCACTCTTGATTTTTTTTGATTTTGAGTTTCACCAGATTGTTCCATGCCTAACACAAATAAAAGCATACAAAATATGAGAAAACAGAACATCGTTTCATAAGAACATCGTTTCATAAGAACAACTAATTAAGATATGACCAAATCAAGAAACAAAAATGGCTATGGGACTGCCTATAGCAATACTTTTATTAGCTATGTGATAGTGTTCCATGCGTGTTTACTTCAAGAAAGTGACAACACTAAATAATAATTTACACACAAGTAGTTACTAAACTCTACTCAACAAAGCTTTGTTCCACTTCCTGAAGGTACATGAATCTTGTTTTGGATCAAAGACAAATCTTTTGCTAAGCAACAAGCATGATGTCCTTTACTATTTTCATTCAAGCTAATAATAGTCATTTCCTTGCTTAAATCTACTACAAAGAGTTGAAATAATTACAAGCATCAGGACAAATATAGGTTGTGTGCCAAGAATTCAACATAGGCCAAAGCCTATACAGACAGGGACTTGACTAACCATGCAGATCAGAGAAATCCATAGGTGTAAAAGAAACATTTTTTTTCCACTACGAGTATCTTTTATAAAACAAATAAAGCAATCAACTCAAAAAGTCTCAATTTCCTATAAGTTGAGGTTATTATGACAATTTGTATAATTTAAAAACCCAAGTCTGACTGAAAATATTGTGCAACCCAATAACTAGTAGTAATCGAAATTGTTCACATGTAATTCAAGAACAATGACACTTTTTGTTAACTCATCAGAACTGAACACCCTTACTGTCATGAAACTGAAAGGAATTGCATTTGTATGCTCCATTGAGTAAAAAAAAACATGATCTCAGCTTTTAAAATTAAGAAAGAGATAAAAATATAATTACAAGGGGAGATGTGAGAGGTGATAGATTCAGACAAATCTATGAGTTATGACAGAATGGGGAGAAGAGAAAAAAAGGATAGAAAAAGTAGGGGCTGTGAAGGATTATGTGTTTCTTCCTTTCACTCATCTGATGGATTTTAATACTATTAACCATTTTCTTTTGTCAAGTAATACAAGTATACAACATTTTATTTCTAAGGTTTTAGATTACAGATAATTTTTATGTGTTTTGAGATAAGGAATCAAGCCAGAGACCAAATCTCATATAAGCCAGAGTCCAATTCACGAAACACATTCATTATAAAATACCTTAATGAAAAAAACAAGGAAGTGGCATACAAAATATGAGAAAACACATTGGAAGATAGAATACCATTCTCATCTATACCGTATATACCATCATCCTTGACAAATTGGGAACACAACGTAATGCTCTTTTCTTAGAACGGAGGAAGTAGATTTTGAAAAAAAAACCCTAGCAAAACTATGGGATTGAATTGAATGATACTCAAATTGAGAGATCTAAAAAAACATCATAAATGCTTCAGATTACTAACCTGAGATGGCGAAGTTCTGCAGATGGAGTGAAGAGATGCGGATGGAGTCGCCGATGGAGATGGACGAGAGTGGCGCTAGAGAGTAGAGATAGAGCAGAGGTTATTCGGGTAAAATAGGATTATTCAGCCAATTCAGACGAATTTTTTCAAAAAAATCGCTCAGACCCTTTCAGCCCAATTCAGATTTTAAAAATTATAAACAAACAGTCTGAATGGATGAATCGTTCAGATTCAGAGCCATTCAGACCATTTCAGAGCAAAATAAACATGCCCTTAGTGTTTCATATGTTTCTGTAAAAGGTAGTTATGAGCATTAAATAGGATAGACAGTTGTTGAATTTGTAAAAGGACAGATGTCAAAATATTGTGTTATGTACTGTGATTTAGTATATATAGATAATAGATGGTAGCCCTAAAAAATATAAATAGAATACAAACATCATACAATTTTTTGAGAGCTCATCACCGATTGTACAAGCAAGGCTTTAACTCAGGCCATTCAATTTTCTTCTTTGAATTTCATTCATGAGTATACAAACTTAACAGAAATCTACGGTCCGTAGTGAATCTTGCATATTACTAATAGAAAAGCTCCTAACCTTTTTCTTGAAATAGAAAAGTATAAACACATTTTATTTGAAAAGTCCTGCACAGAAGTAAAACTTATTAGCACAAAGACGAAAAATAAATTCACACTTAAGGATGAAAGAACATAGATAAACCTTTGATACAGAGGTGAATCCTAGTTCACTTATCGCTTTTGAAAACCTATCTGGGTCTGCTCCCCCACTAGTGGGATCAAACCTGCTCTTCACTTCTGCTATCAAAAGCCAACCACTGTACATGCATCACTACTCAAGAAAAGCTCTTAGAATAAATTAGTCATAAGCTTCAAGTAAAATAATGTAAGATACAATGGTTTAAGAGCATTCGTAACAGTTTCCTTATCTTTATTCCTACTCTGCAGTGTTATTGTGTTATTTGCAAAATAGAGATTTAATTTTTTAACTATGTACCCAACATGTTCCTTATATTGATTCCTTAAATAATGAAATTTAAAAGTTAAAAGTTAAAATTTCCAATAGTCAAAATATCAAATTAATAATAATCTTATAATTTATAAAAGAGAGAGTATAATTTATCAATTATATTTCACTATTAAATAATGTTTATTTTATTTTATATTTTAAGTAATTTATGAAGTGAGTATTGAATGGATTGTAGTTGCAAATATACATAAGATTAATATTAACTTTTAAAAAGTTAATTTGTGATATTTTTAAATTTAAATTTAATATGATTCATTTAAAATTTGAAAATAATAAATTTTATAATTATTATTACGTTCATAATATTTATAATTATATTGACATAAATTAAATAAATTTATATCAGTTTTAAATTTGAATATGTTTGAAATTAATTTTTAAAATATAAGTCAATATTAAGTTTATAATTTGAAAATAAAGTAGTAAAAAAATGTCAAGATGTGTATGATTGATGAGTTGTCCACTTAAATGAGGGTGTGAAATGTCATTTTGTATATATAGAGAATGGTCTTTTGACTCCCTCATTTTGGGGAATAAAATCCTATATAGGGATTAAAATAGAAAGTCAAATAAGGATAAGGAAGCTGTTGGATAATGATTTGTTGATACATTCTTCAAAATTGAGGATAAAGAGTTAATTAGGGAAACTGTTGTTAATACTCTAAGAACTCTTTGTGCTTCCTGTAGGTAACTTCAGAAGTTCGTCCCCATCAGTGAAAGGCAGAAGATAGAAACATCAATTGACGAAGACTCTAGTGGTGTCTGCAATCAAAATTTGCAAGCTTATAATACTTAGTGAGGGCCCATCTCAGAGTTCTTAGTTCGCACTTGTATAAAATGCTTGTTTATAAATATAACAAAATATCCTCAATCAAAAGCTTATTATGGTTCTGTTTATACAGCAATTCACCAATAATGCATCAATTTATCCAAACCAAATCAATTGAACGAAACACCTGTCTAGAATAAACCCAGAAACAGATAAGGACATAGTTAGCCATATAATGTACAACTATAGTTATAAAACCCAATCAAAACAGATGCCCAATTTACAATGAAGGAATTCAAATTACCTAGAGCAATAATTCTTCAATAATCGGAGGGAATACTAAAATACCCACCAAAAAACAAAGCTAAAAGCCGATACATCCATTCAATTGATAAAGCAATATATAAAAATTTTAAAACAAATAAAAACCAGAACAGATGATAATGTGAAAGAATCATGATGCTAACAATTACTAATGTTTATGGTCACAAATTGATACATCAGAGAAAGATTAAACTTCAAATTGATACATATATACAAACATAACATGTAGTTTCAGAAGGGGGTTGAGGGCTAATTTTGGGTACCGGAGAAGAGAGGAGACCGGTAAGTAATTGTATCTCCATGACGGAGACGAATCGCTTCATCTCGTCTAGGTGGTGGCTGAGCTCGGCCTCTCGAACCCTGGCTCGGTCTCGTGCCTCGGTCTCAACTAAACGGAGCCTCAGATCCTCCACCGCCCTAGAAGGAGCTTTCAATGGCAATCGATGCAAACCATAACACATGTTTTGATGAGTTTGAGAACTGAGGAGAGAGAAAGATAGGTTGAAATGGAGAATCTGTATATAAACCAAATGGTGAAAACCAGATCTTCAGCAATCTACTGGATGTTTATCCTTTAAATTGAGTTTTCTTAACATTTTGAATAAATTTGAATTAATTTAGTTGCCATATTTAGGGGAATTTGGGAAATGAATTTAGATTTTTTAGTGTTTCATGTGTCTGTAAAAGGTAGTTAGAAGCATTAAATAGGATAGACAGGTGTTGAATTTGTAGAAGGACAGATGTCACAATATTGTGTCATGTACTGTAATTTAGTATATATAGATATAGATAATAGATAATAGATTGGAGGCTTACTTGGACGATAGAACATTCTTCAATGTGGTAAATAGCTCTACCTAGTTCCACATAGTTGAGAAATAATCTAGAAGAATGGAGAAGAATATGGAGTATTTTATGAATGTTCTAGAATACTCAAGATAGTTGTTTATACTTATAACAAATAGAGAATAGGTCTACAAATATCTAGAATGTTACATACTTTCTTTATTAGGCTAGAAGGCTCTAGAATATAGAAGAGGCAAAAGTACTTATAAATATCTAGAGACTAAATATTGTAAGGATCTTTCTAAATAGTCATTTGTAACCATAAGATCTAAAATGATCTCCACCGTCCATTAAAGAGGTGTAACTAATATAAATAGGAGGTGACCTTTATTTGGCCAAACTATCCTAAATTTAAGCATTCTCCAAGCATACTTTGTACAAAGCTTTCTTGTGTAATAAAGAAATTTTTCTTTAAAAGTGCTCTCTTGTTCCTTGCTAGTTTCCTTGGTCATTTTCTTGGTGAGAAGACTTACTTAGCAACTCTTTCTTGATGTTAACTTGGTGAGAAGATTTACTTAACAACTCTCATGAGCGATCGTTGTCTAAGGCCGCACGGTTGACTAGAGATTCCTAAGGTCATGATAGTTGGTATTAGAGCCAAAGTTTAACAAGGCGTTGGTTGCTACTAAACACCATGTCCGACGTTACTAAATGTCACTAGTACTTGCGGCATTAATTGTTATGATTTTCCATTCATTAAATTTATCTGAAGTGGTTGGTATGAATTTTATTTTAGGATAAGTTGATCAATTGACCAATAGAATATTGACACGCAAACGAGGTTGTATGTGTGTCAGTATTCTATTGGCTAATTGACTAACTTACCAAAAAAATAATTTCATGCTAACCGGATCTAAATTTATCTATTGCAATGTATAAAACCGTAGCTATCCTACATATTATTTTGTATACGCATATGATGAACCTGCTCATGACTATCCAACCACAAATCAAACTTAAAAGTATATTAAATAACCAACATGATAAAAATTATTATATAATTAATCAATCAAAATTACAGTCTAGATACTACAATAAAAAATATTTTCCAACTAGAACTAATTCTTGCATCTTGCTAAAAAAAAACAAAGTCTTTCACAAGAATTTGACACTTCACCTGCAAATTGATGCTTCCTACAATGTTAAAAGGCAAAAAAGAAGAAAGTAACTTATATGAACAGTAAATTCAAGCATTTAGATATATACACACGCACACCAGATAAAATGCATGCAAGCACCCAGTTCAATTCTCATGGGCCAAGCCAATTGAACTAAAAACAGATTTATCAAGTTAGCAGCAACTAAAGCAAAATTTTAGCCAAACATCTTAACAATGCAAAAGTTCAGAGTCTTCTGACCCTCCACTGTATGTTAAATGCCAACAATAACTCAACAATGCAAGCTCTAAAAGTAAAATGTCAAATGCATGTTAAACAATAAATCAAATAGCAGCAACAAATGGCTGCTTGTAGCAACAGCAACAGCAACAGCAACAGCAACAGCAAGTAGCAGCAGCAACAAATGGCTGCTTTTAAGCAATGCATTGTCCTAACATTGGTGGTAGTGCCTATCACTTTCAAGCATAAATGTGAGTCTTGCGACCATTACCACCTCATTGACTACATTGATTTCGTTACACAATTACAATCCAAAATCAAATAAACATAACTACATAAGTCTAATTTCCAATTTTAAATTAACAAACATAACTAATAAGTCTTTTAACAACTCCATAGCTCTGTTTCTTTAAATCTCCAACCAAACTTCACATGTCCATTAATTTCCGACATCCATATCCAAAACTTCCGCAAATTCTAAGAAGATCAAAATAAAATAAAACTAGTTAAAGAGTCATTAACATATAAACATTATAGATGAAAACTATATACTTTAAAATTAAGGATTACCTTTCTCAATTGTTTCAAGTGAATCTAAGTTCTCCTCTGCGGACATTGGTTGTTTGTTTGAACGAAGCCAATCTTGAGCACAAATAAGAGCTTGTACCATTCTAGGAGTTAAAGAACTCCTAAATGGATCAAGTACACGACCACCGGTGCTAAATGCCAACTCAGAAGCAACGATTGACATAGGAACCGCCAATACATCCCTAGCCATTTGAGAGAGAATAGGAAATCTAGGAGAATTATTTTTCCACCAACCCAAAATATTATAATTTGAAGTCGTTTGATCAACATGCTCACTCAAATACTTATCTAATTCAGTATTATCCCCTCCTGAATATCTGCAATGTATTCTACAAATTTTTTCGTCCTCCTCCTTGTCCTTTCTCGACCATGCACATCAAAACTTTCACTAGACACATTATATTGTGCACTTTGGGATGATTGTGCACTTTGGGATGCATATTTGAGACTATAACATTTAAATAATTCCTCAATGGCACCACGCACTGATTTTATCATTTTATTTGCCATTTCACTCTCACTCTCATACATTGAATTAAAAGCAAATTCCACAAATACAAATTTAAGTCTAGGATCTAGAACAACCGCAATGTACAACAATTTATTCATCTTCTCAACATTCCCCCAATATTTATCTAATTTTGCTCTCATCCTCAACTGCCATTTCTCTCATGCCACAATCACTCTCATCTAACAATTCATTTAAAACATCGTCAATCTCAAGAAATTCAGGAATGAAAGTATTTGATGTCACATAAGATGTACTCGAAACCTTCATCGTAAGTTCGAAGAAATACTTTAAGAATACTATCAATTTTTGCACAAGTCCCCAATCTTCTATGGTAGGCCACCCATCACCCGATTCTATTTCCAATTTGAATAAAGAGTCTTTGTTTGCAAGACTATTAAAAGCACGTTCGAAGTCTATGGCAGCATTCAACATAGAATAAGTGGAGTTCCACCTAGTGGGTACATCTAGGATCAAAGAAATATTTTTTTCAATTTTCTCAATTTCAACACATTCTTTGAATTTTTAATCCTAGAAGGGGATTGTAGCACCCACCTAACCAAAGATCGAACACGAGATATCGAAGGACTCGCATCTTTCAACCCATCACATACAACCAAATTAACAATATGAGCAACACACCTCACATGGACAAATTTATTGTCACAAATGCTTTGACCCCAAACTTTCAATTGAGTTTTCAAATAGGAAATTGCAATATCATTGGAACTAGCATTATCAACTGTGATTGTGAAAATTTTATCAATGACCCATTCCCTCAAACAATTTTCAACCAGCATACCTATGTCTTCCCCTTTATGACTAGTAATTGGGACAAAATTAATAATTTTCTTTTGCAAATTCCACTTATCATCAACATAATGAGCCGTCAACATCATATAATTAATTCGTTGTATGGAAGTCCATATATCGATAGTAAGAGAAACCCTTTGTGATGCATTTTTGAAGTAAGCCTTCAATTTCAATTTCTCCTCTAAAAAGCGCTTCAAACAATCTCTAGTTATGGTGGTACGTGAAGGCCACATTAAATTTTGGAGATGCAACCGACATCAAGTATTTAAAGCCCACATTCTCCACAATGGCTAAAAGGAAGTTCATCTACAATTATCATAAAAGAAATTGCCCTCCTAATTAACTCTGGATCAAATTTCCATAAACAAACACTATTGGTTGATTCCCCTTCCTCTTGTACTCCCTTCATTAATCCTTGATGGGTACAATTTAAATCTTTCATTATGATTTTTTAAGCCACTTGTCCCATTATTTCCTGAGTCGGCTTTTAAAACTTGACCACAATACTTGCACTCTGCCTGTATTTCATCATTTTGCTTAAATCTAATATAATGTTTCCATATAGTAGTACGAGTCTTACTGATTATTTTCTCAATCTCTTCAACTTCATTTTGCGTTTCACGGCTCTCGTCTCCTCCATTATTTGGGACTTGGATTGGATTTGCATCGGATGATATTGTTATATCATTAACCATATTTTCCATCAAACTGTAAATAAAACCACAAACAAACTATTTTAGATACTAAATGAATCAAATAATAAAAAGATGTGCCACACAAGATACCCTATTATTGATAAAAGAAATTATTACAAGTAAATCTTTTTGAACACTAATCTGAGCCATTGACTTTGAGGTTTCAAGCTCATGTCAACCCCATAAACCCTCAACTACACTTTACATTTATAAAACATAGAAATATTTAGAAAACCAAACTCTCTGCATTTGTGCATTCTTGGGGAGACAAAAAAAAGGCATGAAGGGATGCTTGGGACTAAAAGAACAAGAAATAATTGAAAGGAAGAGGAACATAACATATACTCAAAACAGAAAATCCCTTTTAACAAACACAATTCATAATATAGATACTTTTCTTGCTTCAGATATCAAACATAGGACTTCTGTTTAAAGCCACCCCAACCACATTTCCAGACAAGAGAAGGAACTAAAACTTGTAAAATATAATAAGAAAAAAACTGATATTGAATGCAGCAGAAGCATGACTATTTGTAAAATTATATTGTAAAATATAATTTGAAACATGGAACGCCAGCTCATAACTTTCGAAGGTAAATGAATTAGCTATTAGACATGTAAGCAATAAACATTGTCAAGAGACTTTTTGCATGATAGAGTGTTCATTTCATATTTGAAAGTAAGGTGACTTTAACCAAAGTTGCCATCACAAATGTAGCCAACTTGACTATTTAAAAGTCTACTCAGGCTGGTCTTCAGATTTTGAACCTGTTTAAACTTAAAAGCAACATGGTGGAAATGGCTTTAAACACATTTAAGGATAAAATAACAAAGGACACCTCACATAAGAAGTCTTGTTCCTATGCTTTAAACAAAAAGCTTGATAAACTCCCCTATGCACCCCAACCACATTTCAATAACCACAAGAAGTAAAAATGCTCTGAATTCAGAACAGAACATGGATAACTACACCAAATTTTTCCCAAAGAAACAGAAGAAAGTCTCTGCACTCTCATATTAGACTGTCAAGCACTCGAGGCTAGCTTTTTGAACAAATTCCTCCGGAATCCAATAGACCACAATTACACAATTGAGGGAAGAAGATACTGGACAAGGAACAAAATCATTGCATTAAACAGGTTCGTTAATCAATTTTTTAGCCATAAGGAAAAACATTTTAGGCCCCAAGATTCACTCTTCCAGTTAAGAAATCAAAATAAAATGGTGTTAAGAAAACAAAATTACATTTTTGGAAAAACAATAAACAAACAATTAATTTACAAATAAACAAACAAACAATTAATTAACCCCAAAAGATTTCCAATTTTGAGAACAAAATTATTTCATAAGAAACCCTAGAAACAAAAACAAACTTAATTCAATAAATATTTAAAGACGAAATCAAGTGTTAATCTTATTACCTAAAAAAGAAGCAGAGAAGAGATTTATTCTCTTGGCCGTTTGCGAAGAGGGGTCCAACAGAACAATGATTTAGAGACGATGGAGACCGAGAAAGAAGTTGGAGACCGAGAAAGAAGATGGAGGTTGGAGAGAGAGATAATAGCGACCGGAGAGTTGAGGAGCAGATAACTATGGAGAATTGGAGATGCAGAGAGTCGATGAGCACTGAGCAGTGGAGACTGGAGAGTTGAGAGAGTAGAGTTGATGAGAATTGATGGCCTGAGACTTTATTCAAGAGTTTTGATTTGGGAATTATGGAATAAAGGCTTTATTCAGTACGGTATGTACCGAACAATCAAAAACACTTTCCGATACCGGTCCCGTATATACGGTATATACCGGTTATACGTATCCATACCGGACCGGTGTCCATTTGTCCCAAACCGCCCAAATACCGAAAAAAATGCCCACCCCAATGCTACACTTTGAATCACAAGGTTCATCAAGTCATTTCCATTGTAGTAGGATCCCAAGTTGTAAGCATGAATCTCCCAGGTTTCCTTTCCATAACGTCCTTCAAAGAAGAAAACTTTAGATTTTCCAGGGGACGATACACAGTCCCAGCCGTGATGATAGTGGAGCAAGACCGTACGGTGATTCAACTTTCAGGTGTGTATGTAGAAGAGGAGGTCGACTGGGATGGTGGGAAGGTGATAGACGTCCGCGCCAGGCTTGCGTAAGGGATTACAGTTATTACAGTAATTAGATTAATTGCTTGCAACACCTTAACCTTAACCGCTGTCTATACTTTAGAAGATAATCTTGTACTTTAGAAGATAATCTTGGTACAAGTGCTAGCGTTCGGAAATTTGCATGAACACCAACGACACATTGACCCCCTCGCTTATATTGAAGCACTAATATTGGCTCTCGCTTGTATTGAAGCATATCGTAGAAGACGCCCACATACAACTATGAATTGTTGTATGATAAGTCAAATTGAATCTCCAAGAAATAACTAAGAATTACTAGTTCTTAGAAATTCTTCAAAGAACCAAAAGTAGAGAATAAACTCACAAATATATTGAATAATAATAATGAATAATGTGTTTGATTACATCAACTTAAACCTCTATTTATACTATTCAAAATAATTCAAATCTTAATAGAAATTTATAAATTATAAGCCTAATAGAAGTCAATTTGGAAAAAAAAATCTAATTAAAAAAAATCCTAATTACAATAAAATTGTAAAAATCTAAAAATCCTTTCAATGCCATGTAAACGAAATCCTTTTGCCATGTGGATAAGCTGAATTCACGTGATGATGAAATAAAAGATTAAACCAATATCACGTGATGATGATCAGCTCCTCCTTTGTTAAGACTTTCCAATATCATGTATGTAACCAATATATGAAGTCTAATGACTTAAGAAGCTGCAGCCCATAAATTAATAAACCAACTCATGCGGCCTACTTGATAATTCATCCATAAACCAATCCATGAATATAATAATGGGTTCTTTACATAAGTATACAACAAAAAGAAAATAATTACAAAAAAATTGCATCAACCAAATAATTACAAAAAGAATGTAATTAGGACCCATATTACAAAAATAGTACAATTCACATTAATAAAGAAACCTAAAATCAAGCATAAATAACTGTCATAATTAATAATTCAAATTCAAATATTTGGATCTAACAAAAAAAACAAATTCAAATTTAAATATTCAAATTCAAATCTTCATCTCCCTCACATACACTTTGGAATAGTAGTCCGCCGCTACACCTCACATACTCCGCCGCTACACCGCCGCGAATCTCCGTTGTCCAAAACGCCAATGAGAATAAGAAGATTCGCCCTACAAAAAAGTTCAAAAATAAATAGATGTAACTTTTACTGTTCTGGATTTTTTTTTATAACTATTTTGTTACTCATAAATAATAAAATGGTTACCTTTGTAGGAATGGTTGGCTACCAACTGCATCACATTTAAATAAAATTGGTAACGTAATAAAATTGAATTGGTTACCTTGGTCTGAAGATTCGGCTATCAACTGCACTATGAAAAAACGGCAGGTGTGGATGTAAATTGGTTACCTTGGTATGAAAGTTTTGTTACCTTGGTATGAAGGTTTGCTTACCTTGATCTGAAGGTTTGGTTACCAACTACACTAAGAAAAAATAAAAAGTGTGGAGGTTGATTGGTTACTTTGATATGACAGTTTGGTTACATTGGTATGAAAGTTTGGTTACCATCATCCAGTATTTGAAGGAACACATTGAACACGTCTCATCAAACAAAATACGTACATTACCACCACCTCCTCAATCCACTTTTTTGTGTTCCACCGCCAAATTAGACCCAACTTCCACACATGCCTTCAAAGATTTGATGAAAAGCTAAAGCCGCAACGAGAGGCCTAATTATATATATATATATATATATATATATATACACACACACACACACACATACACACACACACATATATATATATATAGGTTGACTAAAAATCTCAAAAAAAAATCAAAATTGAAAATTAGTGATAGGTTCATTCAATCAATCTTCCATTCTACCTGTATCTCAGACATCCATCTGGTACTGGATAGGTTGGAAAATTACAATGTTGCAAGGCCCAATGCATGCTAAAGGCCCTTCTAGGTAGCTGACAAAAGAAGCAAGATGGTATTTCTTTTTTTCCTTCATTTTCCTTTATAGCATTGCGGGTGGCAGAACATGACATATGTTGATTGTGAAAATGGCCTTGAGGAATAAACATAACCGATCAGCTTATGTGTGTGTGTGTGTGTGTGTGTATATATATATATATATATATATATATATATATATATATATATATATATAATACGTTGAATGAAGAAGAAGGGTGATGATTAACTGCAGTTGTTATAGATAAGGAGAGAGAGAAGAAGCCATAGGTATAACTAATCCTTAAATTAAGAAATTTTAATTGAATACTAATTCCCTAAATTAAGAAATCCTAATTGCACTAGTATTGTAAATAAATATGGAAGTGTATTAGTTGTGCAAAGATTTTATGAGTGCACTATTGTTGTAATTATTTTTAAAAATGTAATAGAATATATAATTCATCCTATAATAAACTTCCCTTGCATGTAAAATATGTTGACTTTGCTAAGAAGATTATAATTGGGCTTGTATTATATTGACCCAAATTTGTGTCTCATGCTCTTTAGCCTCCTCTTTGGATATTCTTGCAGTTAGCTTCAGTCCAAACATCTTGGATCAATCCATTGAGACCTTGTTTGAACCTTTTAGTTCTAGTCTTGCTTGATCCCCAAATTCCTTTAGTCTAGTTTGAGTCCACGCATGACATGTCCTCATCAGAAGGACATCATAACTGGATGGTGATGGAGGAGGAGGCCAATCGGGATGGTTGTGGAGGGATTTTGGTAGGGAAAATTGGGGAATGTTCAGGTTCAGTGAGAGAGGTAAAATTAGAGATCATATTCACCTGGAAAGATTATTTGTACATATCCAACTCGGTTATAAATTGAGACTTCAAAACGAGTTTCGAATATGAATTTTCTAACTTAAAATTGAACCACTATATATTAAATTTATTACTGAACTAATATTTATATATAAAGGTTTCACTCTTATTTATATAAAAAAATTACAAAAAATGTAATACAAATTGACAATCAATTCATTAATTTATTCAAATACAAATTAATACAATTACATGCTACACTTTATAAATTATAAAGATTGATTCAAATATCACATATTTAGTTTATTAGTATGGATCAGATCAGTATTCGAATATGATCCATCGAGTAGATATCGAATATGGTTAATGAAAAAAATAAAATACTCGAACCATAATCTGAGCGAACACTGGTTTGCTTAATTTTGACTCATGTATCATTAAACAGAAAACGAGTATAGATTGAATTCGACTTGGATCAACTTCAAATTTAAGTTTTGGATCATATTTTCGAACCAATCTCGAGTAGAGTACTGAACTACTCAGCTCGATTTACACCCCTAGAGAAGTGAAATAATTTGAGGAAAATTTGTATTATTCACATTTTTCTAATTTAAGGTTTTTATGACGGTTTAATTTAAACTATTTCTAATAGGGGAATATTTATGATGTTTTAATAAAAATTGTCTCTAATATATATTCATTTAGATGGTTTCACCGAAACCATCTTTAATGTTATAATTAGTTAAGACGTTAATTTAAACATTCTCAAATAATGACATTAAAGACATTTTATTCAATTGTCCCCAATAATAGTCACGTTTGCCCTCTTTTTTTATAGTGCTCATGTAAGACCCCAACTTTTATTAATAAAGAATAATTTTCTCGAAATATATTTTTGAATATTATGGTGTGGATTTGATATAATATTATAATTGTGAGTAATATTTACAAATTTTGCAAAGTAAGCAAGTGGTTATATAATATTCGATTGGTCGGGGAATATTCGTTTTAACATGAAATATTCGTACGACGGCACAATCATTGGTGGACCCCACAACGGAAGTATTGTCGTAGTTAGAAAATGATAGAATTATTTTTTTATAAAAATAACGGCGAAAGTGTTACCGTTAAAACTGTTGAACTACCCGATAGTAAAAGTACAGTAATACGCGTGGTTGCATAGTAGCACACGGTATTGATTATTGATGCTTACGTGGGAAGTTACTTAGTTATACTCAATTATTGCTACAGTAATTGATGCATCATATCTCTCATATTATTGATTCAATTATTGTCACAGTATCATCTGCAAAATATTTTATATATTATTAAATCAATAATTGAGGTGATAAAGTTATTCATATTATTATTTACAATATTGACAATGTCTAGAAGTTCTGTCAAGGAGAGGTTTGGTCACCTAATTGCGCGCCAATAAGAAATTTTTTTATTGGAAAGCCCCATCTTTCCTGGGAACGACCTGGTTGTTAAATATTGTGAGTTATAATATTAATGATGAATAAGTTAGTATTGATTAAAGATGAAATTGATATTTCCATTGTGTTGAGATTATTAGTGTTAGTGGAAATCGATATTTATTTTGATAATAATTAATGTCGGGAGGTTATATTGACCAATCGGATAATTCACTGGATAAATGAGCAATTAATTGCTATTAATTCACATGCTTATAACTATGTGTTCACATGTGTGTACTATTGATTCACATGATTTACTACTAGGGGAGTTGGTGCAAGATTGATAATACTTGCATGACTAAATTAAAATGGAGGTATAGATGAAGATACTATAATGTAATTAGTTTTTTTACATGATTATACTATTAAGTCACATGAATGAACTATTAATTCAAATTATTTACTATTAGGGGAGGTAGTGCAAGTTCGATAATACTTGCAGGACTAAATTAAAAATGAAAAAAAGAGGAAGGTATTATACTGTAATATTTTGAGCCCCAAAACGTGCAATTAACGAAACTATATTTTCCTATAAATAGAAGCTCATTCTTCTTTCATTCTCACCAATTCACTAAGTCTCACAAGAGCAATTATTATAGAGAGAAAGAAGAAGAGAAGTCTGCTACCTCACTATTCCAGTATCCAGTTTCTTCTAAGGCAAGGGGTATTATTTCTTTCGTATTCATGAAGAGAGTTATTTTCTTTCAATACTCGTAAGAGTTGTTATTCCATTCTTTATTACTCTGTTGGAATAACATGTCTGTGCAGTCTATCGCATGCCTGGTGAATTCTTCTGTTATTCCATTCTTTATTATTCTGTTGGAATAACCTGTCTGTGCGGTCTATCGCATGCGTGGTGAATTCTTTTGTTATTCCATTTCTTTATTATTCTGTTGGAATAACCTGTCTGTGCGGTCTATCGCATGCCTAGTGAATTCTTCTGTTATTCCATTCTTTATTATTCTGTTGGAATAACCTGTCTACGCGGGCTATCGCATGCATAGTGAATTCTTCTGTTATTCCATTCTTTATTATTCTGTTGGAATAACTTGTCTATGTGGACTATCCGCATGCATGGTGAATGATCCTTCGTATTCATTCCTTATTAAATTATGGAAACGATCTGTCTACGTGGATTACCGCATGGCGGACAAAAATCCATTTACAGTTTCATATATTTTATTATACTCAGTTGGTTAAAGTTTTGGCTTCTATACTCCATGAAATTAGTAGAATATCCTGGATATTTACGCTTCATCCAGTATCTTTTCATGAAAATATTCTTCTGAGCATTCATGAATTTTACTCCACAAAGCAGTATCATGTTGACAATTTGGACGTTATTGATTTCTGGATAAATTAAACTATAAATCTTTAAAATTTATCTTGAACTTGTTTTATTGAATTATTATTGTCATCATCCTCATGCTTATACTGTGATAAAAGTCATCTTTGGCATACGTGCATAGATGGACTTGGTATGATTATTACCATGGATTATTCGGTATAATCATGACCGTAATGTGACGAATGTTGTGGTGAAAGTCCTCATTGGTCTGTAGTTCATTGATGGACAGTTGTTGGTATGATTATGACCAGGGATTATTCGGTATAATCATGACCATTGATGATTACATGAATATCCTTGGTCGTGATGCATGGATGATTCAATTTTATTTATTAAGCTGAGTCTCAACGATAAAGTTGATGAAAAACTTTTTAAATCATAGAAGATAGTAGATTTTATGCTCTACTTGACTCTTCTAATGGATTGCTTATTCCGTTGCAGTTGTTGATCTAAAACTTGTTGTCTATTATATTCTATCAGGTGTTATACTGTTGAAGGCTAACGATAATTTATTCAGCATTATCTTAGTCATAATATTTGTTACTGGGCTAGTTGAGCTCACCCTTTCTTTCACTGTTCTCTTTAGGAAAAGAGAATATAGCTGGAACGAGTCGGAGAATGGATTGACGGTCCAGATGATCTTTTAGTAGTCCTCACTATTCTATAAAATTATGTGACAATAAATGTAATGAGGACTCCATTGAGTGTGGATATTGTCTAGATGAAAATATTCTTATTAAAAACTCTTAGATTATGTTTTGTCGTATTTTACACGACTGTTGTATAATTAAGTTGGGTGATGTATACCTATTTTGGGGGTGTCACAGTTGGTATCAAAGCTTATGGATATGATCCCTGGCTGAGATGTGAGACAAGAACTAGGAGGGGAGAGACGGAGAATTCCTTCGCTAGTATGATCTACCTAAGCTTATTTGGTATTTAATTGGTCGGTCAGAGTATAGGGATAATATGTGACATGTAAATTAACCCTTGTTTAGTGGCAATATTTGAAAATGGCATCCGAAAATATTGAGATAAGCAATGAAGCACATGAGACCGTTGAGTCACCAACAATCAATACCCATGATAATGTGCATCAAGATGGCAATAATCCTCAAGAAAACAACAACGCTGACCAAATGATGAACAATGGGATGTTCAGAGGCTTTATGCAATTCATGCAACATCAGGAGAGAGCGGCTCCTGTTCAAAATGCAGGTGGAAACACTGGCAACGCACGAACGGTCATCGTTAAATATTTCAAGGAGCTGGGACCACCAGAGTTTATTGGAGAGCCAAAAACACTTAAGGCGGAGACATGGATAAAGCAGATCACCAAGATATTTGATGTCTTGGGATGCTCCGAGGAGCAAAAGATTCCCTTTGCCACCTTTATGTTGCGAGGAGAGGCATATTACTGGTGGGAATCTATAAAGTGTACTCAACCTGCCATACTGAAGATGTCTTGGGAGAAATTTCAAGAACTGTTCAACGACTAAGTACTTTTCCAAAAGTATTCGTCACATGAAAGAGGTAGAGTTCATCAAGCTGGAGCAGAACAATATGACCGTATCACAGTACGAAGCTAATTTTGTCGAGTTGTCCCGGTTTGTTTACCACTTGGTTGATAATGAGGAGAGAATGAAGCAGATGTTTCTAAGAGGTTTAAAACCCTAGAAACGTCAATACTTAATTTCTCACAAACTGTGTTTGTATTCAGATATTGTAAATAGGGCTCAGTTATTGGAGCGCGATAACGAGTCAACCCAACCAAGAGAGAGCAGCAAACAAAATGATAATACCAATGGTAGCAGTCATCGAAGCGGTGACAACAAACGTGGAGGGAATCAACATGCCAGAAATGGTAACCACTTCGTTGGTAATCATGGCCAAAATAATAGAAGTGGAAATTTCAATAAAAAGAGATTCAACAATGATGGAAAGACGTCATCACCAGCACTTGTTGTTAAGGAAGGGGAACGACATCCAATCGTATGTTACAAATGTGGAGGGGAGGGATATATCAGTCCGAACTATATGCAGCAATCCAAAGTATGTTATAATTGCGGAAGAGAAGGTCACCTTGACTGATTTTGTCATGCACCGAAGTTAAGTCCAGTTGGGATGGAGGCATCAAAGGCCGTCCCAGACAAGACAAAATCGGTAGTTCAAGGGAGAGTGTTTGTCGTAACCTCCCAAAAAGCGAGGAATCTGAATGAGGTGATCACGAGTAAGCTAATCATAAACTCTAGTGAAGTATATACCTTATTTGATACCGGTTATAACCATTCTTTTATTTCTCCTACTTGCGCTCAACATTTAAATTTGACTCCGGAGAAATTAGACTTTGATTTATCTGTTGAAACTTCGTTAGGTGAAACCTTCATCACATTCACTGTTTATAAGTCTTGTTTGATTCAAATCGGTAACCGCACGTTACCTGTCGATCTTATCTCCTTAAAAATACTTGCATTTGACGTGATTCTAGGGATTGATTGGTTAACTACTCATCATGCTAAAATTGATTTTTTTTCGTAAGGTTGTTAGCTTTCATATTCCTAATCAACCTATTATGCGAATTCAAGCGACCAAACATTAAAATCAATCACGGTCATCTCAAGCCATAAAGCTATTCGTTTATTGAAAAATGGATGTCAAGCTTTCTTAGCTCATGTCACAGATTTAAACAAAAATACGTCAGATTTGAATGATATTTCTATTGTTAATAAATTTCCTGAAGTATTCCTCGAAGAACTTCCTGGCCTACCCCCAGAGCGTGAAATCGAGTTTGGTATCGACCTTGAACCCGGTACAAAACCCATTTCCAAAGCCCCATATCGAATGGCTCATATTGAATTTCAGGAGTTAAAAACCCAACTACAGGAATTGTTAGACATCGGTTTCATTCATCCTAGTACGTCTCCTTGGGGTGCTCCTGTTCTATTCGTGAAGAAGAAAAATGGAAGTTTGTGACTTTGTATTGATTATCGAGAGTTGAATCATGCCACTATCAAAAATAAGTACCCGTTACCTCGTATTGATGATATGTTTGACCAGTTGCAAGGCGCCAAATTCTTTTCAAAGATCGATCTTCGTTCTGGATATCATCAATTGAAGATTAAAATTGATGACATTCCAAATACTGCTTTCAAAACTCGGTACGGGCATTATGAATTCTTAGTCATGTCTTTTGGATTGACTAATGCTCCTACTGCCTTCATGGATATGATGAACCAAATATTCAAGGAATATTTAGATCACTTTGTGGTCGTCTTTATTGATGACATCCTCATATACTCAAAAACCCATGAAGACCATGAGCAATACTTGAGGCTGATACTCCAAAAGCTTCGTGAAAACAAGCTATATGCCAAGTTGAAGAAATGCAAGTTCTGGCTTGAAGAAGTTGCATTCCTTGGGCACGTTATATTAAATCACGGAATATATTTTAACCCAGCGAATATTGAAGAAATTCAAAGCTGTGAACAACCTAAGTCAGTGACCAAAGTACGTAGCTTTCTCGGCTTAGCTGGTTATTATTAGAGATTCGTAGAAGGGTTTTCTCGAATCGCTACTCTATTAACTCAGCTGGCTCAAAAAGATACAAAATTTGGTTGGAGTGAGGAATATGAAAAGAGTTTTCAAGAACTCAAAAGGAGACTCATTTCAGCACCTGTTCTGACAATACCATCTGGCTCAGAGGGATTTGTCATCTACAGTGATGCTTCAGGCAAAGGGTTAGGATGTGTTCTCATGTAACATGGGAAAGTCATAGCCTATGCCTCACGATAACTCAAAGAATATAAGAGGAATTATCCTACTCATGATTTAGAGTTAGCAGCAGTCGTTTTTGCGCTTAAGATTTAAAGGCATTACCTGTGTGGAGATAAGGTGGAGATCTATACGGATCATAAAAGCCACAAATATTTCTTCACTCAAAAGTAACTCAACATGCGACAACGAAGATGGCTTGAGCTATTGAAATATTATGATCATACCATCCAATACCATCCTGAAAAAGCGAACGTAGTACCTGACGCATTGAGTAGAAGATCATATGTGGGTAGGAGTGCAATATTATCAACGCAAAGGCCCATTTTGCATGACTTACAAAGGATGGAGATAGAGTTAAAGACTCTATGGACCCATGTGATGATGGAGAATATACGAGTAGAACCGACTTTAATCAATAAAGTTAAAGTTGCTCAAGCTACAGACTTGGAGCTGATGCGTATGAGGAATAAAGTACAAGAAGGTGCTATTCTTGAAGCAAGAATCGATGAAGAAGGAATACTTTGAGTCAACTCCAGACTTTGTGTTCCTAACGATTCTGACTTGAAGTATAACATCATGATGGAGGCGCACACCACACCAGTTTGCAATCCATCCTGGGAGTACCAAAATGTATCGTGATCTTCGACATACATTTTAGTGGAGCAATATGAAGAGAGAGATAATGGAGTTTATCTCAAGGTGTCTAACTTGTCAACGAGTCAAGGCAGAGCATCAAGTGCCAAAAGGTCCATTGCAACCACTTGAATTTCTAGAATGGAAGTGGGAGCACATTACCATGGATTTCGTTACTGGTCTTCCTAAGGTTTCTCAAGGCATAAATGCGATTTGGGTCATTATTGATAGATTGACCAAGTATGCTCATTTCTTACCGATACGAGAAACTTATACACTTGAACGTCTTGCTAGTATGTACATAAACGAGATTGTAAGATTACATGGTATGCCTTGTTTCCATAGTTTCTGATCGAACCCAAGATTCACTTCAAGATTTTGGGTTAGTTTGCAAAAAGCTATGGGCACGGATTTACGATTTAGTTCGGTATATCATCCTCAAATGGACGGGCAGTCGGAAAGGACTATTCAAACTATTGAAGATTTATTAAGACTCTGTGTGCTTGACTTCAAGGGAAGTTATGACAAGTTCTTACCATTGGTGGAGTTTTCCTACAACAATAGTTATCAAGCAAGTATTGGCATGGCTCCATTTGAGGCGTTGTATGGAAGAAAGTGTCGTTCTCCAGTATGCTGGGATGAGGTGAGTGAAGAAATGTTGGTGGGACCGGAGTTGATACGTATGACTACGAAAAAGATTCAAACGATCCGACAATGTATAAAAACCTCACAGGATCGAAAAAAGAGTTATGTTGATCTTCATCGAAAGGACGTGGAATTCAATAATACAATATTGGAGATCATGTGTTGTTACGTGTTGCTTTATGGAAAGGAGTTACGAGATTTGGAAAAAGAGGAAAGCTCAATCCTCGATTCATTGGCCCATTTATAATCCTCGATCGAGTAGGAACTGTGGCCTATAGACTCACCTTACCGCCAAGTATGTCTCGTGTTCATAACGTTTTTCACATATCTATGTTACGTAAATATGTGAAAGACCCGAACCACAATATTGAATTAGAAGCAGACGAGATAGATGAAGATTTAACGTATGAAGAGTTAGCTGTTAAAATTTTGGATAAGAAGGATCATATTCTACACTCCAAGGTTATACCTCAGGTCAAAGTTTTGTGGAGAAACCACGATGTGGAAGAAATGACCTGGGAGTTAGAATTTGAGATGAAGTCAAGATATCCTCACCTCTTCGATATACCAGGTACGTACCCGAATTTCGAGGACAAAATTTCATAAGAAGGGGAGGTTGTAAGATGTGACGCCCCCAAAATAGGTATACAACACCCATTCTGAATCGTCAAAATACATGGTACAGAAACAACTACAACTTTATTAATACAACATAAAAACTGTGAGTTTAAATACAAATATTGTCATCTAGATAATATCCACACTCAAATAAGTCATCATTATAATTATTAATACACTATTTTTACAGAATAGTGAGGACTACTAGAACCACTTCTAGAACTATCATTCCACACCCCGACTATTACTCGCTACATTCTCGCCTCCTGAGAAGAAAAATGGAATAACAAGGAAAAGGGTGAGCTCAACTAGCCCAGTAAAGAACATTATGACTAAGATAATATAAAATAAATTATCGTTAGTCCTCAACAGGGAAAAATCTAATAGAATACAATAGACAATAAGTTTGAAATCAATATTCGTAGCGGAAATAATAATTCATTAGAAGAGTTGAGTAGAGAATAAAATCTATTATCTTCTATATATGAATTTAAAAGTTCATCGTCTATCTTTTATCCCTGTAACATCAATCAATATATAACTAAAATCAAATATTCATCTTTGCACTACAGGCCAAAGATATTCATCAGTTGGTCATGTTCATCTAAACACCTGTTCATCTTTGCACTACGAGCCAAAGATATTCATCAGAAATCATTCATCTTTGCACTACAGGCCAAAGATATTCAATTAGATCATCATTTAGGACTGAGGATGATGAAAAATATTTTAAAGAAAACGAATCCAGTGAAACAAAAGAACAAATATTAAGGATTCATACTTTAAATAATCCAAGTTCAAAAATACTTCATAAATAACCAGAGTGGAGTAAAATTCAAGAATGATCAAAACATGGATACAATCAAACCTAGTATCCATAATAGATATTTTGGACGAAAAACAAAAATTTAATTTTTCTATGAATAGTGTCATATTCGTGAATAGTGCCGTATACGTGAATAGTAACTCCGATACTAAAAGATAGAAATTTCACAAAAAAATCATCATGCTTCGTGAATAGTACTCGTGAATAGTAACTCGTGAATAGTAACTCATGAATAGTAACTCATGAATAGTAAGCCCGACATAAAAAAGTTCCAAATTTGATAAAAAGGTCCAACCAATATTTCGGCATAATGATATTGAAGAAATAATATTACTTACGAAGAAAATAACATCCCTTGCCTCGTAAAGACCGTACTTTTGACTAGAATATTGGATATAGTGCTGAAGGGAACTTGCACCGTATAACAACACTCAAAGTATCAAAATACTCACAAGAATACGCTCGATAATATAGAGAGAGAAGTAGAAAGAAAACTTCAGTTTCTAGAATGATTTTTAATTCTAACCTAAGCATCCTATTTATAGAAAAATGCTTAGAACACCAAAGCAGAAAATTGAATATTATAATATATTTATAACCAAATTTTCCTTAGCCCACCATATCAAAAACACATTTTCCACACAAATGCACCAAAAATGAAAAACATGTTTTAAACAATTTTTGTTACAAAATCAATTCAGACTCAATAATTCGGAACTTCAATAATTCATAATAAATAGCCCTTTTATCAGAAAAATTCAAACCTCATGTCCTTTCCATAAGAAATTTAAATCTCTACAACTTTGCAGAAGAAAGTTTTTCCAAATTCCAAACAGAAATTTACCGAAATCCACAAACGAGTGATTTTAAAGGCTATATTCAAATTTCAATCAAAAATTGTGTCCACCAACACACAAAACATGTGTTAAACTATTTTTTGAAACACCAAACACGTGTTAAACATTTATTGAACAAAAATACTCTTCCTCCTCATATACTCATATATCCCACATTCGTTGTAAAAATATCACCATTATAATAATAAAATATTATTTTATCAGAAAAGATAAAATATCAATTTTCAACAATTGTCACATTTAAAATTTTCTCCATCTATATCCACATAAAATCAATATTTTCCTCATCATATAAATCAATAATTAATTATTCACAAATAATATTACAGAATTACAGTACTGGCAACCAGGCCGTTCCCAAGAAAGAGGGGGCTTTCCAATAAGAATTTCTCCTTATTGGCGCGCAATTAGGTGACCAAACCTCTTCTTAGACAGAACTTCCTAGACATTGTCAATAATGTTATCTAATAATATTATTCAGATAATATGAATTATTGCTGCGATAATGGAAAATACTGTGTAGTGACAATTATTGAAACAACAGTAATATAAAATATCAACGCAGCAATTATTGAATCAATAAAATAAAATACTGAACAGTAACTACTGTAACAATTATTACTGTGTTTTATCCACCAAATATTCCAACATTGTTAACGGTTACAACTGTGTCGTTATTTATAAATAACTTATACTTGTCGTTTTCTTCATCCAATCGCTTTCCGTTATGGAGCCCGCACAAAGCTGCGCCGTCGTACGAATATTCCCCGAGAGTAAGAATATTCCACGACCATACGAATATTCTCCTGTTAAAAATGAATATTTTATAACCACTTGCTTATTTAAAATATTTGCGCATTTTACCCACAACTAACCACATTAATCAAATCAACCCTTACTATTTCAAAATAATAAATAGAGGAAATTTAATTTTATTTATAATAAGTTGGGGTCTTACAACCTCCACTCCTTATGAAATTTCGTCCTCGAAATTGACGCACGCACCTGATATTTCGAAAAGATGAAGATACCTCTCTTCCATTTCCATTTTCAACTCCCAGGTCATTTCGTCAATAGCATGGTTTCTCCATAAAACTTTAACTTGTGGTATGACCTTCGTGCGTAGGACATGCTCCTTCCTATCCAAGATCTTGACAGGTACCTCTTCGTCCGTTAAGTCTTCGACTATCTCATCCGATTCTAACTCAATGACGTGGTTCGGGTCTTTCACATATTTACGAAGCACGGATATATGAAAAATATTATGAACACGAGACATACTTGGAGGTAACACGAGTCTATAGGCCACATTTCCTACTCGGTCAAGAATCTGAAATGGACCTAATAAATCGTGGATTGAGCTTTCCTCTCTTCCTAAATCTTGTAACTCCTTTCCATGGAGCCACACGCAACAATACATGATCCCCAATACTAAATTCCACGTCCTTTTGATGAAGATCCGCATAACTCTTTTGTCGATCATGTCCCGTTTGTATACGTTATCGAAACATTTGGATCTTTTCTGTAGTCATACGTACCAACTCGAGTCCCAACAATGTTGCTTCACCCACCTCATCCCAACATATTGGAGAGCGACATTTTCGTCCATATAACGCTTCAAATGGAGCCACCCCTATACTTTCCTGATAACTGTTGATGCAGGAGAATTCCACCAATGGTAAATACATATTCCAACTCCCTTTGAAGTCTAGGACACAGATTCTTAATAGATCTTCAAGAGTTTGAATAGTCCTCTCTGATTGTCCGTCCATTTGAGGATGGTATGCCGAACTAAATCGTAAATCCGTGTCCATAGCTTTTTGTAAGCTAACCCAAAATCTTGAAGTAAATCTTGGGTCACGATCTGAAACTATGGATACTAACATGCCATGCAACCTCACTGTAAGACCCCAACTTTTATAAATAAATATGAATTTTCTATAAATAATATTTTTGAATATTATGGAGTAAATTTCATATAATGTTATAGTTGTGGGTAATATTTATAAATTTTGCAAAGTAAGCAAGTTGTTATAAAATATTCGTTTGGTCGGGGAATAATTTTTTTGTCGGGGAATATTCGTACGACGGAACAATCATTGGTGGACCCCACAACAGAATTATTGTCGGATTGAGAAAACGACAAAGATAATTTATGAAAATAACGGTGGATGTGTTACCGTTAAAACTGTTGAACTACCCGATAGTAAAAGTACAGTAATACGTGTGGTTGCATAGTAGCACACGGTATTGATTATTGATGCTTACGTGAGTAGTCACTCAGCTAAACTCAATTATTGCTACAGTAATTGTTGCATCATATCTCTTATATTATTGATTCAATTATTGTCACAGTATCATCTGCATAATATTTTATATTATTAAATCAATAATTGAGACGACAAGTTATAAATGATTAATAATTGTTGAAAGATTAAATATGTGTTGATTAAAAATAAAATTATTTGTGGTAATATTTATACAATCCTTGATGTATATAAAGAGTCTATTATGAGACGTTTGTGGTAAGTTTGGTTATTTTATGGGGGCCCATATGTCATCATCTGAGAGTCTCTTCGTCAATAGTAATTACCTTCGTCAATAGTAACTACCTTTACCAGACGTCAAACCACTTGTTGTTTCATATTACAGGCGTCGAACCAATTATCGTTTCACATTACAGGCGTCAAACCACTTTTCTTTTCACATCACCAGTCGTCAAGCCACTTGCCTTTTCACATTTCAAGTGCTAAGCTAGAAATCTTCTATAAATAGAGGCCTAGTGCTTCATTATTTTTCACGAATTCATTCAAGCTATAGAGAGATAAAGTATAGAAAGAAAGAAGAAGAGTATTCTATTACTACACTACTGCAGTATTCAATCTACTACTAATGTAAGGGGTGTTATTCTTTCTTATTCATGAAGAGAACTATTGTTATTCTATTGCTTATTATTCTGTTAGAATAACCTGTATACGCGGTTTACCCTATACTTGGTGACATTCTTCTATTATTCTGTTGGAACATCCTGTCTGTGTGTTTTACACCGGACCTGGTTTCGTTTTTATTATTATTCTGTTGGAACATCCTGTCTGTGTGTTTTACACCGGACCTGGTTCCGTCTTTATTATTATTCTGTTGGAACATCTTGTCTGTGTGTTTTACACCGGACCTAGTTCCGTCTTTATTATTCTGTTGGAACATCCTGTCGGTGAAAATTTTGCCTGACCTGGTTCCGTTATTATTATTCTGTTAGAATAACCTGTCTATGCGAAGTACCACATGCATGGTGATTTGTTTTGTTATTCCATTCTTTATTATACTCAGTTGGTTAAAGTTTTAACTTCTATAATCCATGAAATTAGTAGAATATCCTTGATATTTGTGCTTCATCCAGTATCTTTTCATGAAAATATTCTTCTGATCATTCTTGAATTTTACTCTACAAAGCAGTATCATGTTGACAATTTGGACATTATTAGTTCCTGGATAAATCAATTCTTGAACTTGTTTTATTGAATTCTTATATCATTGTCATCATCCTCATGTTTATATTATATTGAAAGTCATTTGTGGCCTGTAGTGCATAGATGGACTTGGTATGATTATGACCAGGGATTATTCGGTGTAATCATGACCGTAATGTTACAAATGATGTGGTAAAAGTTATCATTGGCCCGTAGCGCATTGATGGACAGTTGTTGGCATGATCATGACCATTAATGAATACACGAATGTCCTTGGCTGTAGTGCATGGATAATTTGTGGTCGTGATACTAAAGAATATCCTTGGCCGTAGTGCATGGGTGATTCGATGATGTGGGTTATTTATTAAGCTGAGTCCCAGTGATAAAAATCATGAAAAGCCTTTTAAATCATAAAAGATAGTAGATTTTATTCTCTACTTGACTCTTTTAATGGATTGCTTGTTCCGCTGCAGTTAAACTTGATGTTATTATATTTTATCTGTTTAACACTGTTGAAGGCTAACGATAATTTATTCTGCATTATCTTAGTCATAATATTTCTTACTGGGCTAGTTGAGTTCACCCTTTCTTTCACTGTTCTCTTCAGAAAATGAGAACATAACAGGGACTAGTCGGGGAACAGAGTGACGATCCAGAGGATAACATTAGTAGTCCTCACTATTCTATAAAATACTGTGGTAATAATTGTAATGAGGACTCCTTTTGAGTTTGTATAATCTCTAGTAGACAATAATTGTATTCAAACTAACATTTATGTTTTGTCGTATTGGACACGACAGTTGTATTAGTAAGTTGTATTTGAATTTTGTACCATGTATTTGACGACCCAAGATGGGTGATGTATACCTAATTTTGGAGGCGTTTCAGTTGGTATAAAAGCTTAGGGATATGATCCTTGGCTAAGATGTGAGAATAGTACTAGGAGGGGAGAGACGGAGAATTCCTTCGCTAGTATGACCTACCTAAGTTTATGTGGTATTTAATTGGTCGGTCAGAATTTAGGGATAATATGTTACATGTCAATTAACCTTTGTTTTGTGGCAGTATCTGAAAATGACATCCGAGAATGTTGAGAATAACAATGGAGCATAGGCGACCGCTGATTCACCACATATCAATAATCAGGATAATGTGCATCTGGAATGTGACAATCCTCATGCAAACAACAACACTGACCAAATGATGAATGATCACATGTTCAAGGGCTTTATGCAATTCATGCAACAGCAGGCGAGAGCGGCTCCTGTCCAAAATGCAGGTGGAAACACTGGAAACTCTCGGGTGGTCACCGCTAAACAGTTCAAGGAGCTTGGACCACCGGAGTTTAAGGGAGAGCAAAAACCACTTATGGCGGAAGCATGGATAAAGCAGATCACCAATATATTTGATGTCTTGGGATGCTCTGAGGAGCAAAAGGTTCCCTTTGCCACCTTTATGTTGTGCGGAGAGGCAAATTACTGGTGGGAATCGGTAAAACGTACTCAACCTGCCGTACTGAAGATGTCTTGGGAGAAGTTCCAAGAGCTATTCAACGAAAAATACTTTCCCGAAAGTATTCGTCACATGAAGGAGGTGGAGTTTATCAAGTTGGAACAAAACAATATGACCGTGTCGCAATACGAGGCTAAATTTGCGGAGTTATCCCGGTTTGCGTCCCATTTGGTGGATAATGAATAGAGAATGACACGAATATTTTTAAGAGGTTTGAAGTCGGAGATACGTCAACATCTTATTTCTCATAAACTGTGTTTATATTCAGATGTTATAAATAGGGCTCAGTTAGTGGAGCGCGATAACGAGTCAACGCAACTAAAAGAGAGCAGCTAACAAAATGATAATACCAGCGAGAGCAGTCATCGAAGCGGTGACAACATGCGTGGAGGGAATCAACAGGCCAGAAATGTTAACCACTTAGATGGTAATCCGGGCCAAAATAATAAGAATGAACATTTCAAGAAGAGGAGATTCAAAAATGATGGAAAGACGTCAGCACCAGCACCTGTCGTTAAGGAACGAGAACTACCACCTATCATATGTTTCAAATACGGAGAGGAGGGGCACATCAGTCCAAACTGCGCGATGCCGTCCAAAGTATGTTATAATTGTGAAAGAGAAGGTCACTTAGCCCGATTTTGTCGTTCAGTGAAGACAAATTCAGCTAGGATGGAGGCACCAAAGGCCGTCCCAGAAAAGTCAAAACCAGTAGTGCAAGGGAGAGCGTTTGTTGTGACCTCCCAGAAAGCAAGGAACCCGAATGAGGTCATCACAGGTAAGCTTATCATAAACTCTAACGGAATCTATACTTTATTTGATACCGGTTCTACCCATTCTTTTATTTCTCCTACTTGCGCTCATCGATTAAATTTGACTCCGGAGAAATTAGACTTTGACTTATCTGTGGAAACTCCGTTGGGAAAAACTTTCATTACATCCACTGTTTCAAATCGGTACCCTCACATTACCTGTAGATCTTATTTCATTTACAATACTTGCATTTGACGTGATTCTAGGGATTGATTGGTTAACTACTCATCATGCAAAAATTGATTATTTCCGTAAGGTTGTTAGCTTTCATATTCCTAATCAACCTATTATGCGAATTCAAGCGACCAAACCATTAAAATCAATCACGAACATCTCAAGCTATAAAGCTATTCGTTTATTGAAAATACGGATGTCAAGCTTTCTTAGCTCATGTCACAGATTTAAACAAAAATACGTCAGTTTTGAACGATATTTCTATTGTTAATAAATTTTCTGACGTATTCCCCGAAGAACTTTCTGGCCTACCCCCTGAGCGTGAAATTGAATTTTGTATCGACCTTGAACCCGGTACAAAACCTATTTCCAAAGCCCCATATTGAATGACTCCTATTGAACTTCTAGAGTTAAAGACCCAACTGCAGGAATTGTTAGACATTGGCTTTATTCGTCCTAGTACTTCTCCTTGGGGTGCTCCTGTTCTATTCGTGAAGAAGAAAGATGGGAGTATGCGACTTTGTATTGATTATCGGGAGTTGAATCATGTCACCATCAAAAATAGGTATCCATTGCCACGTATTGATGACCTGTTTGACCAGTTGCAAGGAGCCAAATTCTTTTCAAAGATTGATCTTCGTTCCGGATATCACCAATTAAAGATTAGAACCGATGACATTCCAAAGACGGCTTTCAGAACTCGGTACGGGCATTATGAATTCCTAGTCATGTCCTTTGGATTGACTAATGCTCCTGCTGCCTTCATAGATATGATGAACCGAGTATTCAAGGAATATTTAGATCACTTTGTGGTCGTTGTGAGGTTCCCGAACTCGGATACTTGAAACCCAAACTCGGTACTTCACGATACCATTTCTATGAGTGAAATAATACTAATAATATTATCAATAATATAAAACTTAACTTAAATTTACATATACATCAGAGTCTTTCTCCCAAGTACGTAACCTTTAGTCATTCATTACATGATATTAGATATTTAAATATCATAGTCTTCATAATCTAAAACTATTACAAACAGTACCACAAATCTTATTTGGTTAGCTTTCCCTTTCCCTTGTTTCCGCATGAGCCTTCTGGTTCTTTACACTTAGCTGAAAAACATTTAAATTAAGCAAGGATGAGCATTTGAGTGTCCAGCAAGTATTATATATATATAAGCTGAAAGAATTTAAATGTTTTCTTTATAATACCCTTCTACAACCAGTCAATAGTTGTGAAGTAATCTATACCAATAATAGTATCATAACAGCCCTCTTTTAAATTTTTGAAACTACGTATTGACTATAGATGGAGTTTCTGTGACATACTATGAATATTGTTTTTATTTTCGAAAAGGTTTGAACAGAAATTCATCTGTAAACCGTCATGACTTACAGGCACGGAGGGTGATCAGCCCCATTGTACCCTGTATTGATCAATACTACATGTACAAGAACGAAGTTATCGTTCAGTCTGTCCGCCTTGGGCGCATAAAATTTTTCCCATTATCGGGATGTTCATACCTGTCGGCTTTTCATAACAAAGGTCTTATCTTATTCAACAATAATATAATTTAACATATATGTATATCAAAGGTGTATCAACATGTGATTAAATACAATGATTATCCAAGTGGGGACACTTGTATAATCATTTCTAGAAATTAACGAACAGAATATATATCCGAATTATCATATACTAACATGTTGATAATCAAAGGGTGTATATAATATAGGTTTAACAATCTATATATTTATAATAATAATTATTCTGAACTTCTTACTTCTGTCCATTGCATAAAGAAAATGCAAAGTTAGGATACTTGCCTGATGCGCTGCTTACAATTCTCAACTTAGTTCTACCCTTTTCTATCACAACCTATAATTAATCAGATCATTTTACTGATTAGTACAACATATCGTACACATAACACTGCCTATTGCAGTCAGCACATTTCCTATTCACATTATCACACAACCTTAATAACCATTGAATCACAAATAAACACATATCCAATAAATTATCTAAGTCCAGATCAATTTCTGAAACATGTCGGTTTACCGACAGCTTTTTCGGGTAAATATCGAGTCTAAGACTCTAAACCGTAGTTCAATATCCATTTGGATAACTTAAACATCAGTCGCACTATTTTTCATGGCCTTATAATAATTATTAAATAATTATTATCATTTATCATAATTTTTGAAATATCAGAATCATTATTTAATGATTTAAATACCAAACAATTCTATTATCATTAATATTTTAATATTAATGAACTATTATCTAAATATTAAAAGTCATTAATTATAACTTAAAATATTTTTAAATCATTAATATCTTTTTTAAATGATTTTTAAATAAATAAAACCATTTTTAAACTATTTATTTAATATAATTATTAAATAAATTTAATATCATTAATCATTAAATATCATTAATATTAAATTATTAATGAAAATATCCCTTAAATATTAAAAGTTATATTTTATAACTTAAAATATCTTTAAACACTTTATTTTCATTTAAAATGATTTTTATAATATTAAAATCATTTTTAAACTAATTTATTTAATATAAATATTAAATAACTTTAATATCATTAATAATCATTAATTAATTAAATTTACCTTTAAATATTAAAAGTTATATTTTATAACTTGAAATATTTTTAAATACCTTATCATTATTTAAAATGATTTTTAATATAATAAAATCATTTTTAATTCATTTATTAAATTCATTTAATAAATAACTTAATGATCATTAATATTAATTTATTAATGAAAATTATCAAATAATATTAAAAGTTATTAAAAATAACTTAAAATATTTTCTTATATCATAATATAATTTTAAATGATTTTTCAAATATTTAAATCATTTTTAAATAATTTATTTAATATTATAATTAAATAAATTAAATACTTTTAATATTCTAAAAATATTAAATATTTATGAAATATATTTAAAATAATTAAAAACTAATTTTTAGAATTTAAAATAATTTTTAATGATTTATTTTGTATTTTTAATAATTAAAAACTATTTTTTTCTATTTATTAATTATTTCTGGAAAATTATAAATTATCTGTCGCTAAAGACCACCTATAGCGACAGAACCGCCGCTATAGGTGTTCTTCATAAACCCAGAAATTCTTCGCCAGTGTGCAAGGTGTAACGTTTGACCATCAATAATTCAGTGTGTAGTGTGATTCTGGACTAACTATGAATTCGAGCATGTAGTACTAGTGTAACACTTCATACTACAACAACAATCATGACCAAAACGCATAACACAAAAGAGATCTAAGCCTCTTAATTCGCTGTCAGAGCTGTTCTTCATTTCTGGGTTTTCCCAGAAATGAAGAACAATTCGAGTTACCACTTTTGATCGACTATATCGTGCAACATATGAACGGTTCTTGTGATTTAAGACTTCTGAGTTCTAGCCCACATGTAACACTACATATCTATCACATAAAATCACAATATCAACAATAGAACAGCCAGATTCGACTCGGTCAAAGGCTGTCAGAAAGCTCATGTATACAGTTTCTGGGTTTTCCAGAAACGCTTAATCAGTGACTTGTGGTCTACTTTGACCACTCACTCAAATCGATATATTTATGTTATGAAGGGTATAAAGATATTCATCTTGAGTCCATCTAACATACTACAACATGAAGTCAAGAATAAAAAACAAAACCACAAAAACCTGACAGATCTGGAGCCTTAAACATCTTGTCAGATACTGGAAAATGATTTCTGGGTTACCCAGAAATCTTCCGGTCATGCTCGGTCAACCGAGTTTGACCAAAAATAACATGCAATCTACAAATCTCCTGACCCTGATTCCAGTTTTAGATTAAAGTGATCATAACATACTATGAAGTTAAACATTTAAACAGTCAAAAACACAAACAGAATGAGATCTACATGGTCTGACATTCATTGTCAGACCTCAAAATACAAATTTTCCAAATTCGACAAATCTTCAAATCTGAGCCTCTGGATGTTATGGATCTAACATCTAGCATCCCAGATCATCATTAGACAACATAAACAACATATTGTAACACTTAATCATAACATCTAACACCAAAAATTTGGACAGAAATTAAAGCTTGGTTTTATACCTTTTATGCTCAATTCTTGATTTCTGGCTATTGATTTGTTGTTGGATTTCGTGGGGCTTCAATAATGGACTGAAATGCTAGATAATTTCGGAGGTGAGAGGCTTGAGAGTATTAGTTTGAGTGTTTGTGCAATTTTTTGTAAACAACCCACTTTCTCTCTCCTTCAATCCTTAAATAAACAATGTTGATGCATGCTTGGTTGGGAAAAGCAACTGATTTGCTATCATTCTTGAGTCAATGTAGTTGTTGGGTTTGGTAGAGTAAGTCACTAACTCATATTTTGGCTAGATTGACAAGTTAACTTCATTTATACAACAAGGGGCAATATGGTCATTTGATAATTAATGGTATTCTTGTCATTTACAAACCCTTAGGGTTTAGGGTTTGTTTAGAGTTTAGGGTTTGAGCCAATTTAGCAAAAGTCTAGGATTCCAATATTTAGGATTTAGCAATTAGGGTTAGAAAATGAAATAACATAATTTAGTTTCTAAAATTTTGAAAAACTTTGTTAATTAAAGTAAGTTTGTAATTATCTAACAAATGGACATTAGGGTTTATTAATCATAATCATAATTAACTTTGCTAATAAAGCAATTAGGGTTTATTCTTTCGGTAATTAGGGTTACCAAATTACTATTAGGGTTTTCGATTACTAAATTAGGGTTCTAGTTTAGTAATTAGGGTTTAACAATTTAGGGTTTCTAAATTTAATAATTATAATCATAATACTTGTTACTTAATCACATTATCACAATTACCAATAATCTCGAACTCTAATTTTAATTTCAAATTAGGGTTTTATTAGGTTTTTTCTAAATATTAGGGTTTCTAGAATTTTAATTAGGGTTTACCTAATTAATACATTTAATATACGACATAAATTATATTACACATTTATAAAACAATCCCACACTCTAATTTGGATCTCAAATTAGGGTTTAACATTATTAATAGGGTTTGGTCAAAATACACCGTAATTGACCAACCATTATCAATACGGACATACCGTACATATTCATAGCACTGAAAAATCAAAATATAATTAATATTATATTATTATCCTAATACCTTGACAATAATCCAAAATTAGGGTTTGGATTCTATATCTGATTATTCTTTCATATTTAACCTTGATAATTAAGGTAAAATATTTAACTTAATAATCTGTACAAAAATTCATATAATAAAATAATTATATTTATTCTAAAAATCACTTCATTTATTATTTAAATAATATATGATTATATATTCATGGAAAATAATTAATAAAAACATTTCTATCTTAAAATTAATTATTATAAAAATATACTTTATAATAATCAATAATTATAAAATAAATTTACTTGTAAATATTCATGTAATAAATATATTTTTATTTACCACATAAATTCATATACACATAATCTTGTACAAATCTTCATCCTAAAAAAAAAATTTATACGCAAAATTTATGATTTATTTATATAGAAAATATCGGGTTGTCACAGTCGTATTTATTGATGACATCCTTATTTATTCCAAAAGTCGTGAAGATCATGAGCAACACTTGAGGCTGACACTCCAAAAGCATCGTGAATACAAGCTTTATGCCAAGTTGAAGAAATACGAATTCTGGCTTGAGGAAGTAGCATTCCTTGGGCACGTAGTATCAAGTCATGGAATATCTGTTGACCAAGCAAAGATTGAAGCAATTTAAAGCTGGGAACAACCTAAATCAGTGACCGAAGTACGTAGATTTCTCGGTTTAGCTGGTTATTATCGGAGATTCGTGGAAGGATTTTCTCGAATCGCTACTTAATTGACTCAGCTGACTCGAAAAGATACAAAGTTCGGTTGGAGCAAAGAATATGAGAAGAGTTTTCAAGAACTCAAGAGGAGACTCATTTCGGCACCTGTTCTGACAATACCATCTGGCTCGGAGGGATTTGTCATCTACAGTGATGCTTCGGGAAAAGGGTTGGGATGTGTTCTCATGCAACATGGAAAAGTCATAGCCTATGCCTCAAGACAGCTCAAAGAATATGAGAGGAATTATCCTACTCATGATCTAGAGTTGGCAGTCGTTGTCTTCGCACTAAAGATTTGGAGGCATTACTTGTATGGGGAGAAGGTGGAGATCTTTACGGATCATAAAAGTATCAAATATTTCCTTACTCAAAAGGAACTCAACATGCGACAACGACGTTGGCTTGAACTGTTGAAAGATTATAATCATACCATCCAATACCATCCTGGAAAAGTTAAAGTGGTAGCTGACGCATGGAGTAGAAGATCATATACAAGTACGAGTACGATATTATCAACGCAAAGGCCCATTTTGTGTGACTTGTAAAGGATGGAGATAGAGTTAAAGACTCCAGGGACCCATGTGATGATGGCGAATATACGAGTATAACCGACTTTAATTGATAAAGTTAAAGCTGCTCAAGTTACAGACCTGGAGCTGATGCGTATGAGGAAGAAAGTGCAAGAAGGTGCTATGCCGAAAGCAAGAATCGATGAATAAGTAATACTTTGAGTCAACTCCAGACTTTGTGTTCCTAACGACCCTGATTTAAAGTATAAAATAATGATGGAGGCGCACAACATACCGTTTGAAATTCATCTTGGGAGTACCAAAATGTATCATGATATTCGTCATACATTTTGGTGGAGCAATATGAAGAGAGAGATAGCGTTGTTTATCTCAAGGTGTCTAACTTGTCAACGAGTTAAAGCGGATCATCAAGTACCAAAAGGTCCATTGCAACCACTTGAAATTCCAGAATGGAAGTGGGAGCACATTACCATGGATTTCGTTACCGGTCTTCCTAAGGTTTCTCAAGGCATAGATTCGATTTGGGTCATTGTTGATAGATTGACCAAGTCTGCTCATTTCTTACCGATACGAGAAACTTATACACTTGAACGTCTTGCTCGTATGTACATAAACGAGATTGTAAGACTACATGGTATGCCGATATCCATAGTTTCTGATCGAGACCTAACATTCACTTCACGATTTTGGGTTAGTTTGCAAAAAGCTATGGGCACAGACTTACGATTTTTCTTGGCATATCATCCTCAGATGGACGGACAGTCGGAGAGGACTATTCAAACTCTTGAAGATCTATTAAGACTCTGTGTCCTTGATTTCAAGGGAAGTTGGGACAAGTTCTTACCATTAGTGGAGTTTTCCTACAACAATAGTTATCAAGCAAGTATTGGCATGGCTCCATTCAAAGCATTGTATGGAAGAAAGTGTCGTTCTCCAGTATGCTGGGATGAGGTGGGTGAAACAACGTTGTTGGGACCGTAGTTGGTACGTATGACTACGGAAAAGATTCAAATGATCCGACAACGTATAAAAACCTCTCAAAATCGACAAAAGAGTTATGTTGATCTTCATCGAAAGGACGTACAATTCGATATAGGAGATCATGTGTTGTTGCGTGTTGCTCCATGGAAAGGAGTTACGAGATTTGGAAAGAGAGAAAAACTCAATTCTCGATTCTTCGGCCCATTTTTAATCCTCGATCGAGTAGGAACTGTGGCCTATAGACTCGTTTTATCGCCAAGTATGTCTCGTGTTCATAACATTTTTCATATATCCATGTTACGTAAATATGTGAAAGACCCGAACCACATTATTGAGTTAGAACTGGACGAAATAGCGGAAGATTTGACGTATTCAAATCTTGGATAAGAAGGAACATATTCTACGCTCCAAGGTTATACATCAAGTCAAAGTTTTATGGAGAAACCACTATGTTGAGGAAATGACTTGGGAGTTAGAATCTGAAATGAAATCAAGGTATCCTTACCTCTTCGACAAACCAGGTACGTACCCTAATTTTGAGGGCGAAATTTCATAAAAAGGAGAGGTTGTAAGACCGCAACTTTTATAAATAAAGATAAATTTTCTATAAATATTATGGAGTAAATTTGATATAATGTTATAGTTATGGGTAATATTTATAAATTTTGCAAAGTAAGCAAGTTGTTATAAAATATTCTTTTTGTCGGGGAATATTCGTACAACGGCACAATCATTGGTGGACCCCATAACAGAATTATTGTCGTATTGAGAAAACGACAAAAATACTTTATGAAAATAACGGCGGAGGTGTTACCGTTAAAACTTTTGAACTACCCGGTAGTAAAAGTACAGTAATACGCGTGGTTGCATAGTAGCACACGATATTGATTATTGATGCTTACGTGAGAAGTCACTCAGCTATACTCAATTATTGCTACAGTAATTGCTGCATCATATCTCTTATATTATTGATTCAATTATTGTCACAGTATCATCTGTATAATATGTTATTTTATTAAATCAATAATTGAGACGACACGTTATAAATGATTAATAATTGTTGAAAGATTAAATATGTGTTGATTAAAAATAAAATAATTTGTGGTAATATTTATTCAATCCTTGATGTATATAAAGAGTCTATTATGAGACGTTTGTGGTAAGTTTGGTTATTTTATGGGGGCCCATATGTCATCATCTAAGAGTCTCTTCATCAATAGTAATTACCTTCGTCAATAGTAATTACCTTCATCAATAGTAATTACCTTCGTCAATAGTAACTACCTTTATCAGGCGTCAAACCACTTGCCATTTCATATTACAGGCGTCGAACCAATTGTCGTTTCACATTACAGGCGTCAAACTACTTTTCTTTTCACATCACCAGTCGTCAAGCCACTTGCCTTTTCACATTTCAAGTGCTAAGCTAGAAATCTTCTATAAATAGAGGCCTAGTGCTTCATTATTTTTTCACGAATTCATTCAAGCTATAGAGAGAGAAAGTATAAAGAGAATAAGAGAGAAAGAAGAAGAGTATTCTGTTACTACACTACTGTAGTATTCAATCTACTACTAATGTAAGGGGTGCTATTCTTTGTTATTCATGATGAGAACTGTTGTTATTCCATTGCTTATTATTCTGTTGGAATAACCTGTATACGCGGTTTACCCTATACTTGGTGACATTCTTCTATTATTCTGTTGGAACATCCTGTCTGTGTGTTTTACACCGGACCTGGTTTCGTTTTTATTATTATTCTGTTGGAACATCCTGTCTGTGTGTTTTACACCAGACCTGGTTCCGTCTTTATTATTATTCTGTTGGAACATCCTGTCTGTGTGTTTTACACCGGACCTGGTTCCGTCTTTATTATTATTCTATTGGAAATTCTTGTATGTGTGTTTTACACCGGACCTGGTTCCGTCTTTATTATTTTGTTGGAACATTCTGTCGGTGCAAATTTTGCCTGACCTGATTCCGATATTATTATTCTGTTGGAATAACCTATCTATGCGAAGTACCGCATGCATGGTGATTTCTTTTGTTATTCCATTCTTTATTATACTCAGTTGGTTAAAGTTTTGACTTCTATACTCCATGAAATTAGTAAAATATCCTTGATATTTACGCTTCATCCAGTATCTTTTCATGGAAATATTCTTCTGATCATTCTTGAATTTTACTCTACAAAGCAGTATCATGTTGACAATTTGGACATTATTAGTTCCTGGATAAATTAATTCTTGAACTTGTTTTATTGAATTCATATATCATCGTCATCATCCTCATGTTTATATTATGTTGAAAGTCATCTGTGGCCTGTAGTGCATAGATGAACTTGGTATGATTATGACCAGGGATTATTCGGTTTAATCATGACCGTAATGTTACAAATGATGTGGTAAAAGTTATCATTGGCCCGTAGTGCATTGATGGACAGTTGTTGGCATGATCATGACCAGTAATGAATACACGAATGTCCTTGGCTGTAGTGCATGGATAATTTGTGGTCGTGATACTAAAGAATATCCTTGGCCGTAGTGCATGGGTGATTCGATGATGTGAATTATTTATTAAGCTGAGTCCCAGCGATAAAAGTCATGAAAAACCTTTTAAATCATAAAAGATAGTAGATTTTATTCTCTACTTGACTCTTTTAATGGATTGCTTGTTCCGCTGCAGTTAAACTTGAGGTTGTTATATTTTATTAGTTTAACACTGTTGAAGGCTAACGATAATTTATTCTGCATTATCTTAGTCATAATATTTTTTACTGGGCTAGTTGAGCTCACCCTTTCTTTCACTGTTCTCTTCAGGAAATGAGAACATAGCAGGGACTAGTTGGGGAACGGAGTGACGGTCCAGAGGATAACATTAGTAGTCCTCACTATTCTGTAAAATAGTGTGTTAATAATTGTAATGAGGACTCATTTTGAGTTTGTATAATCTCTAGTAGACAATAATTGTATTCAAACTCACAGTTATGTTTCTCATATTGTACACGACAGTTGTATTAGTAAGTTGTATTTGAATTTTGTACCATGTATCTGACGACCCAAGATGGGTGATGTATACCTAATTTTGGGGGCATCACACTCACAATCTCCTTCACGTACATACTAGCAAGACGTTCAAGGGAATAAGTCTCCCGTATCGGCAAAAAATGAGCAGACTTGGTTAATCTATCAACAATAACCCAAATAGCATTTATTCCTTGAGAAACCGTGGGAAGACCCGTAACAAAATCCATGGTAATGTGCTCCCACTTCTATTTCAGAATCTCAAGTGGCTGCAAGGGACCCATTGGCACTTGATGCTCCGCCTTTACACGTTGACAAGTTAAACACCTCGATATAAACTTCACGATCTCTCTCTTCATATTGTTCCACCAAAATGTATGTCAAAGATCATAATATATTTTGGTACTCCCGGGATGGATTGAAAATGATGTATTGTGTGCCTCCATCATGATCTTGTACTTCAAATCAGAATCGTTAGGAACACAAAGTCTGGAGTGGACTCGAATTATTTCTTCTTCATCGATTCTTGCCTCAGCAATAATACCTTCTTGTACTTTCTTCTTCATACACATCAGCTCCGGGTCTGTGACTTGAGCAACTTTAACTTTATCGATTAAAGTTGGTTATATGCGTATACTTGACATCATCGCACTCGTTCCTACATATGATCTTCTACTCAACGCGTCAGCTACCACGTTCGTATTTCCAGGATGGTATTGAATAGTGTGGTCGTAATATTTCAATAGCTCGAGCCAACGTCGTTGCCACATGTTGAGTTCCTTTTGGGTGAAGAAATATTTGAGGCTTTTATGGTCTGAATATATCTCCACTTTCTCCCCATATAGATAGTGCCTTCAGATCTTTAGCGCAAAAACGACTGCTGCGAACTCTAGATCATAAGTAGGATAATTCCTCTCATATTCTTTAAGTTGTCGCGAGGCATAGTCTATGACTTTCCCACAGTTGCATGAGAACACATCCTAACCCTTTGCCTGAAGCATCGCTGTAGATAACAAATCCATCCGAACCAAATGGTATTGTCAAAACAGGTGTCGAAATGAGTCTCCTCTTGAGATCTTTGAAGCTCTTCCCACATTCCTTGCTCCATTCAAATTTTGTATCTCTACGAGTCAGTTACGTTAATGGAATAGCGATTCGAGAATATCCTTCAACGAATCTCCGATAATAACCAACTAGGCCTAGAAAACTACGTATTTCGATTACCGACTAAGGTTGCTCTCAACTGTGACTCATATCCCAACCTTGGATAGCACGTCACAATGACACCTATCAGTTTATTATCGCACGAATATGGCATCCCCTACGAAGAGTCTGGCTTCGGTGCATTCCATAAAAGAAGTCACCAGATAGAGGCTCGGCTATCAACTTCTATAGTTGGGTTTTTAACTCCTGAAGTTCAATAGGAGCCATTCAATATGAGATTTTAGAAATAGGTTTTGTACCGGGTTCAAAGTCAATACAAAATTTAATATCACGCTCTAGGAGTAGTCCATAAAATTTTTTCAGGAAATACATCAGAAAATTTACTAACAACAGAAATATCATTCAAATCTGACGTATTTTTGTTCAAGTCCATAACATGGCTAAGAAAGCTTGACATCCGTTTTCAATAAACGAATGACTTTACGGCTTGATTGAAAGAGTTTGACTTCAATGGTTTGGTTGCTTAAATTCAAATAACAGGTTGCTTAGGAATATAAAAACTAACAACCTTACAAAAGCAATCAATTTGGCATGATGAGTAGTTAACCAATCAATCCCTAAAATCACATCAAAAGCAAGTATCTTTAAAGAGATAAGGTCAACAGGTAAGGTGATGGTGCCAACTTGGATTAAACAAGATTTATAAATAGTGGATATGATGAAAGTTTCTCCTAACGGAATCTCCACAGATAAATTAAAGTCCAATTTCTCCGGAGTCAAGTTTAAACGTTGAGCACAAGCAGGAGAAATAAATGAATAGGTAGCACCGGTATCTAATAAGGTATAGACTTCGCAAGAATTTATAATTAACTAACCCGTGATACCTTCGTTCAAGTTCCTCGCGTTGGGCAGTCACGACAAACGCTCTTCCAGGAACCGTTGACTTTGACTTGTTCGTATCCGCCTCTGGTGCCACCGTCCCAACTGGACTTAACGTTGCTATAGAGTACATTCCACCCGTCATTGCTTCTTCGAATTCCTGATCCATGATTTCAAACATTACTCTCCGATCCATATCGAATTGGGGTTGACTGCTCTGCATAGGGTAATTCCGAACTGGATGTTGGATTCTCCCAATTTTTGTCCAAAAAGCAAAATCCATTTCATCTATTTTGGCCTTATTGGATCGGACGTCTTTTTCTACAATATCAACGTGTCGTGTAGCTTTTTCCCATGCATCCTCCATTATCATTCGTTTGGTTACTTCTTCTTTCATCAGAACTTTGATCATAGCATTCTCAGATTCCAGCTCTAATATCTTATATTCTGCCAAAGAGTGCTTCTGTTCAAGCATCGCATATCGGGTAATACAATTTAGAATTGTTGCATCTCTTTGCTCTACGACCGCCTGCCGTTCTTCAGCTTGCTCTTCTAACTCATGAATACGATTTTGTAATTCTAAATTTTGATCATAAAATTCTTCTAATAAATTCTCCTCAGGTTCCTCTTCTTCCTCTTCTTCCTCACTCTCAGCTGCTACCTCTGCGATTATCTCGGGTGCAACTATTAATTCTTCACTCACCACATGGATATCTCTAATTCTTTCTTCGCATGACATCACATTATCTTGGTTGGCGATTAGAGCTTTCTCCACGGTCTCATTCACTCCATTGTTAATATTTTCAGCTGCCATTCTCAAATACTGCCACAAAACAAGGGTTAATTAAAGAAATTAGCATACCACATAATATCCCTATACTCTGACCAACCAACAAATAAGCTTAGGTAGGACATACTAGCAAAGGATTTACTCGTCTCTCCCCTCCTAGTTCTATTCCCCGATCTCCGCCAGAGATCATATCCCTAAGCTCTTATACCAACTGTGACGCCCTCAAAATAGGTATACAACACTCATTCTGAGTTGTCAAAATACATGGTATAGAAATAACTACAACTTTATTAAAACAACATAATAACTGTTAGTTTATATACAAATATTGTCATCTAGACAATATACACACTCAAATAAGTCCTCATTACAATTATTAATACACTATTCCACACCTCGACTAGTACTCACTACATTCTCGCCTCCTGAGAAGAAAAATGGAACAACAAGGAAAAGGGTGAGCTCAACTAGCCCAGTAAAGAACATTATGACTAAGATAATATAAAACAAATTATCGTTAGTCCTCAACAGGAAAAAATATAATTAAATACAATAGACAATAAGTTTGAAATCAATATTCGCAGCGGAAATAATAATTCATTAGAAGAGTTAAGTAGAGAATGAAATCTACTATCTTCTATATATGAATTTAAAAGTTCATCGTCTATCTTTTATCCCTGTAACACCAATCAATATATAACTGAAATCAAATATTCATCTTTACACTACAGGCCAAAGATATTCATCAGTTAGTCATGCTCATCTAAACACCTGTTCATCTTTGCACTACGGGCCAAAGATATTCATCAGAAATCATTCATCTTTGCATTACAGGCCAAAGATATTCAGTAGATCATCATTTAAGACTGAGGATGATGAAAAATATTTTAAAGAAAATGAATCCAGTGAAACAAAAGAATAAATATTAAGGATTCATACTTTAAACAATCCAAGTTCAAAAATACTTCATAAATAACCAGAGTGGAGCAAAATTCAAGAATGATCAAAATATGGATACAATCAAAACTAGTATCCATAATAGATATTTTGGACGAAAAATAAAATTTTAATATTTCTATGAATAGTGTCGTATTCGTGAATAGTGTCGTATACGTGAATAGTGTCGTATACGTGAATAGTAACTCCGACACTAAAAGATAGAAATTTCATAAAAAATCATCATGCTTCGTGAATAGTACTCATGAATAGTAACTCATAAATAGTAACCCCGACATGAAAAATTTCTAAATTTGATAAAAAGTTCGAACCAATATTTCGGCATAATGATATTGAAGAAATAATATCACTAAAGAAGAAAATAACATCCCTTACCTCGAAAAGACAGTACTTTTGACTAGAATATTGGATATAGTGCTGAAGGGAACTTGCACCGTATATCAACACTCAAAGTATCAAAATACTCACAAGAATACGCTCGATAATATAGAGAGAGAAGTAGAAAGAAAACTTCAGTTTCTGTAATGATTTTCAATTCTAACCTAAGCACCCTATTTATAGAAAAATGCTTAGAACACCAAAGTAGAAAATTGAATATAATAATATATTTATAACCAAATTTTCCTTAGCCCACCACATCAAAAACACATTTTCCACACAAATGTACCAAAAATGAAAAACATGTTTTAAACAATTTTTGTTACAAAAGCAATTCAGACTCAATAATCTGGAACTTCAATAATTCATAATAAATAGCCCTTTTATCAAAAAAAATTCGAACCTCATGTCCTTTCCATAGGAAATTCAATTCTCTACAAGTTTGCAAAGAAAGATTTTCCAAATTCTAAACAGAAATTTACCGAAATCCACAAAAGAGTGATTTTACAGGCTATAATCAAATTTCAATCAAAAATTGTGTCCACCAACACACAAAATATGTGTTAAACATTTTTTTGTAACACCAAACATGTGTTAAACATTTATTGAACAAAAATACTCTTCTTCCTCATATACTCATATATCACACATTCATTGTAAAAATATCACCATTATAATAATAAAATATTATTTTATCAGAAAAGATAAAATATCAATTTCAACAATTGTCACATTTAAAATTTTCTCCATCTATATCCACATAAAATCAATATTTTCTCATCATATAAATCAATAATTAATTATTCACAAATAATATTACAGAATCACAGTACTGGCAACCAGGCCGTTCCCAAGAAGAGGGGGCTTTCCAATAAGAATTTCTCTTTACTGGCGCGCAATTAAGTGACCATACCTCTTCTTAGACAGAACTTTCTAGACATTGTCAATAATGTTATCTAATAATATTATTCAGATAATATGAATTATTGCTTCGATAATGGAAAATACTGTGTAGTGACAATTATTGAAACAACAATAATATAAAATATCAACGCATCAATTATTGAATCAATAAAATAAAATAATGAACAGTAACTGCTGTAACAATTATTGAGTTGTGTCTTCTTACGTAAGAATCAATAATTGGTGCAATACTGTGTGCTACTGTGCAACAACGCGTATTACTGTGTTTTATCCACCAGATATTCCAACAGTGTTAACGGTAACAACTGCGTCGTTATTTATAAACAACTTATACTTGTCGTTTTCTTCATCCAATCGCTTTCGTTATGGGGCCCACACAAGGCTGCGCCGTCGTACGAATATTCCCCGACAGTAAGAATATTCCACGACCAAACGAATATTCTCCGATAAAAATAAATATTTTAAAACCACTTGCTTATTTAAAATATTTGCGCATTTTACCCACAACTAACCACATTAATTAAATCAACCCTTACTATTTCAAAATAATAAATAGAGGAAATTTAATTTTATTTATAATAAGTTGGGGTCTTACATAAGACCCCAACTTTTATGAATATAGAATAATTTTCTCGAAATATATTTTTGAATATTATGGTGTGGATTTGATATAATGTTATAGTTGTGAGTAATATTTACAAATTTTGCAAAGTAAGTAAGTGGTTATATAATATTCAATTGGTCGAGGAATATTCGTCTTAATAGAAAATATTTATACGACGACACAATCATTGGTGGACCCCACAACGGATGTATTGTCGTAGTTAAAAAACGATAGAATTATTTTTTTATAAAAATAACGGCAAACGTTTTACCGTTAAAACTATTGAACTACCCGGTAGTATAAGTACAGTAATACGCGTGGTTGCATAGTAGCACACGGTATTGATTATTGATGTTTACGTGAGAAGTCACTTAGTTATACTCAATCATTGCAATAGTAATTGCTGCATCATATCTCTCATATTATTGATTCAATTATTGTCACTGTATCATCTGCATAATATTTTATATATTATTAAATCAATAATTGAGACGACAAAGTTATTCATATTATTATTTACAATATTGACAATGTCTAGAAGTTCTGTCAAGGAGAGGTTTGGTCACCTAATTGCGCGCCAATAAGGAGAAATCATTATCGGAAAGCCCCATCTTTCCTGGGAACGACCTGGTTGTTAAATATTGTGAGTTATAATATTAATAATGAATAAGTTCGTATTGATTAAAGATGAAATTGATATTTTCATTGTGTTGGAATTATTAGTGTTAGTGGAAATCGACATTTATTTTGATAATAATTAATGTCGGGAGGTTATATTGACCAATCGGGTAATTCACCGGATAAATGAGCAATTAATTGCTATTAATTCACATACTTATAACTATGTGTTCACATGTGTGTACTATTGATTCACATGATTTACTATTAGGGGAGTTTGTGCAATATTGATAATACTTGCATGACTAAATTAAAATGGAGGTATAGATGAAGGTACTATACTGTAATTAGTTTTTTCACATGATTATACTATTAAGTCACATGAATGAACTATTAATTCACATCATTTACTATTAGGGGAGGTGGTGCAAGTTTGATAATACTTGCAGGACTAAATTAAAAATGAAGAATATAGGAAGGTATTATACTGTAATATTTCGAGCCCCAAAATGTGCAATTAACGAAACTATATTTTCCTATAAATAGAAGCTCATTCTTCTTTCATTCTCACCAATTCACTAAGTCTCACAAGAGCAATTATTATAGAGAGAAATTATAGAGAGAAAGAAGAAGAGAAGTCTGCTACCTCACTATTCCAGTATCCAGTTTCTTCTAAGTTAGGGGTATTATTTCTTGCGTATTCATGAAGAGAGTTATTTTCTTTCAATACTCGTAAGGGTTGTTATTCCATTCTTTATTACTCTGTTGGAATAACCTGTCTGTTCGGTCTATCGCATGCCTAACGAATTCTTCTATTATTCCATTATTTATTATTATGTTGGAATAACCTGTCTATGCGGTCTATCGCATGCCTGATGAATTCTTCTGTTATTCCATTCTTTATTATTTTGTTGGAATAACCTGTCTGTACAGTCTATCGCATGCCTGGTGAATTCTTCTGTTATTCAATTCTTTATTATTCTGTTGGAATAACATGTCTGTGTGGACTACCGCATGCCTGATGAATTCTTTTGTTATTCCATTCTTTATTATTATGTTGGAATAACCTGTCTATGCGGGCTACCGCATGCATGGTGAATTCTTCTGTTATTCCATTCTTTATTATTCTGTTGGAATAACTTGTCTATGTGGACTACCGCATGCATGGTGAATGATCCTTCGTGTTCATTCCTTATTAAATTATAGAAATGATCTGTCTATGTGGATTACAGCATGGCAGGCAAAAATCCATTTACAATTTCATATATTCTATTATACTCAATTGGTTAAAGTTTTGGCTTCTATACTCCAAGAAATTAGTAGAATATCATGGATATTTGCACTTCATCCAGTATCTTTTCATGGAAATATTCTTCTGAGCATTCTTGAATTTTACTCCACAAAGCAGTATCATGTTTTGTCGTATTTTACACGACAGTTGTATAATTAAGTTATATTTGAATTTTGTACCATGTATTTGGTGACTCAAGATGGGTGATGTATACCTATTTTGTGGGCGTCACAACTCATTAGGCAAGAAAGTGTCCTAAGTACTAAGCCCTCAATGCGTTGATCCAAAAAGAGGAACGAGAGGAGGAAGTTAGATTGGGAGCTCTTCAACACCTCAACTTATTACAGGTCAGGCCCACTCCTCACCAAACGGGCGATAGAAGACCGATATGCGATTTTTACAACAATGAGGGGCTAAAGTCACCAAGGAAGGATCGTGCAAAAGATGGTACTAAATCCTTTCTCTAGATGTTATTGGTGTGGTGGAAAACACTTCATCGGGGATTGCTCACAGCGGAAGATTTTGCTTGACATAGTATCGTCGAATGACATAAGTAAGAAACTTAAAGGAGAGTTGCATATATCAAAGAAGAGTGTAGAGTGGGATGCCAAGGAAAAGGAGTCTAGATCTGAAAAAAAGCAAGATGACACGAATGAAGGGCCTTCAATATGTCAATATGGAGGTCAAAGACAAGGTTGTGTAAGCGTTGGTGGACTCAGGGGTCATGCATAACTTTCTCACTCCTGACATGTGCGAAATGTTGGGGCTGAAACTAACCAAGGATGAAGGATGGGTGAAGTCCATCAATTCTGAGAAACGACAAACTCATGGTATAGTAAAACGGGCTGAATTACGCATGGGAGCATGGACGGGAAAGGCCGACTTCACTGTCATCGACATAGATGATCACAAAGTTGTCTTAGGAATGGACTTCATGGAGAAACATAATTTGGCATTAATACCATATCAGGGAATGTTAGTGATCTCCGGGAATAATGGATGTGCCTTATGTGAAATACCTTTGGTGCAATAGGGAGAAGTGCAAGAAAACTGCTTGGTGCAATTAAGTTCATCATAGGGACAAAAACCAAATCCTAGAGACACTTGTTGGACCAAGGACGTATGTCAAAGTTGTAAGACCCCAATTTTTATGAATAAAGATTAATTTTCTCAAAATTTATTTTTGAATATTATGGTGTGGATTTGATATAATGTTATAGTTGTGGGTAATATTTATAAATTTTGAAAAAGTAAGCAAGTTGTTATAAAATATTCGATTGGTCGGGGAATATTCGTTTTAATAGGGAATATTCGTACGACGACATAATCATTGGTGGACCCCACAACGGAATTATTGTCGGAGTTAGAAAACGACATAAATATCTTTTTATAAAAATAACGGTGAAAGTTTTACCGTTAACTGTTGAAATACCCGATGATAAAAGTATAGTAATACTCATGGTTGCATAGTAGCACACAGTATTTGATACTTACGTGAGAAGTCACTCAGTTAAACTCAATTATTGCTACATAGTATCTCACATTATTGATTCAATTATTGTCACAGTATCATCTATATAATATTTTATATTATTAAATCAATAATTTAGCCAACAAAGTTATTCATATTATTATTTGCATTAATATTGACAATGTCTAAAAAGTTCTGTCGAGAAAAGGGGTTTGGTCACCAAATTGCGCGCCAATAGGGAGAAATCCTTATCGAAAAGTCTCCTCTTTTCTGAGAATGATCTGGTTGTTAATATTGCAAATTATATTATTGATGAATAATTGTTGTTTAAAAATGTGTTTTGTAAAGATAAGTGAGTTGAGATAAATAAAGGGAATTTTTATGAAGTATTTGTTATAAATTTTACTTATTATTTGGACCCCCACTTACCCATTTTTCAAAATTTTCGGTAGAAGCTATCTCTATTTATATATATATATATATATATATATATATATATATATATATATATATATATATATATTAAATTAGTGATTCACGGGGGGAGGGGGTTGAATCACGGGAGTTACTATTTTATTATTATTATTATTATTATTATTATATATATATATATTATAATAAGTTTTATTTTTTATGAAAAATAGAATATATTATATTTTATTATGCATAGTATTTTTATAGTGTCTGCATAGTATTTGCATAGTAAAATCAAAAAATTTCAGCTGACTATTACTGTGCGTCCGTGATTTTCTAAATTCAAATAGTATCTTGTCATTCTCCTATAAATAGGATGTTTAGTTTAGAATTAAAAATCACACCAGAATCAGAGAATTCTTCTTCTATAATATTGAGCATATTTCTTTAGAGTTTAAGGAAGCTTTGAGCATAGAAAACAGTATAAGTTTTCTTCAAGAATATCTCCGCCCTACCAGTCAGAAATAATCTCCTTTTAAGGTAAGAGATATTATTTTTGTTCAGTATTCATAAGAAATAATATTTTCTTCCATACTCTGTAGTATGTGAGTAATATTACTTCGTTTCAGATTCTGAATTCTACACTCATTTGTTTAAGTATTGCTTCTATACTCCGTGAAATTAGTAGAATATCTTTGAAATTTGCGCTTTATCTAGTATCTTTTTATGGAGATATTATTTTGAGCATCTTGATAATTTTTAATCTTTTCATGTCGAGGTTGTATTCACCTGGGGTACTATTCATGATAAAAAAAAATTGATTTCTTTTCTGTCCAAATTATTTTGATACAAAATTATTATTGAATTTTACTCCACAAAGCAATATCATGTTGACAATTTGGATATTATTAAATTCTGGATAAATTAAATTATAAATCTTTAAAATTTATCCTTGCTCTCATTTAATTGAATTCTTATATCATTGTCGTCAACCTCATGCTTATATTGTGATGAAAGTCATCTTTAACCCGTAGTGCATAGATGGACTGTTAATTGGTATGATTATGACCAGAGAATATTCGGTATAATCATGACCTGTAATGTTACAAATGATGTGATAAAAATCATCATTGGCCCGTAGTGCATAGATGAACAGTTGTTGGCATGATCATGACCATTGGCGATAACACGAATATCCTTGGCCCGTAGTGCATGGATAATTCGTGGATGTTGTGACGCCCCCAAAATAGGTATACATCACCCATTCAGAGTCACCAAATACATGGTACATAAATCAAATACAAACTTCTTTTATACAATACGACAACAGCGTAGCTTAGAGTTTTTTCACGAATATTGTCTCATAGACAATATTCAAACTCGAATGAAGTCCTCATTACATTTATTATCACATTATTTCATAAAATAATGAGGACTACTATAGCCACCATATCGGACCATCACTTTGTTCCCCGACTAGTCCTGGCTACGTTCTCATTTTCTGAAGAGAATAATGAAAGCAAAAGGGTGATCTCAACTAGCCCAGTAAGAAATATTATGACTAAAATAATGCATAATAAATTATTGTTAGCCTTCAACAGTGTTAAACTAATAAAATACAATAAACATCAAGTTTAACTGCAGTGGAACAAGCAATCCATTAGAAGAGTCAAGTAGAGCATGATATCTACTATCTTCTATGATTTAAAAAGGTTTTTCATCAACTTTATCACTGAGACTCCGATTAATAAATAAACCACATCATTGAATCATCGATCCCTGCACCACGGCCAAGGATATTCATGTAATCATCAATGGTCATGATTATACCGAATAATCTCTGGTTATAATCATACCAACAATTGTCCATCAATGCACTACAGGCCAATGAAAACTTTTACCACATCATTTGTAACATTACAGGTCATGATTATACTGAATGATCACTGGTCATAATAATACCAATCAATAGTCCATCTATGCACGTAAGCCAAAGATGACTTTTATCATAAAATAAGCATGAGAATGATCACAATGATATAAGAATTCAATTAAAAGAAAGCAAATGATAAATTTTTAAAGATTTATAATTTAATTTATCCATAATTTAATGATGTCCAAATTATCAACATGATACTACTTTGTGGAGTAAAATTCAAGAATAATATTGTATCATAAATGATTTAGACAGCAAAGAAATCAATTTTTTTCATGAATAATTCCACGGGTGAATAGTACCTGAGTAAATAGTACCCCGTAAATAGTACTTCATGAATAGTACCTCGTGAATTATACTTTATGAATAGTACTCGTAAATAGTACTCGTGAATAGTATTTTATGAATAGTATTTTGTGAATAGTACTTTATGAATAGTACCCTATGAATAGTACTTCATGAATAGTATCGTAAAAATGAATACTACTCATGGACAGTACTCCGGCATGAAAAACTTCAAATTTAACAAGAATGTGTAGAAAATATCCTTGTGAAACGATACTAAATGAAGCGCAAATTTCAAGGATATTCTACTAATTTCACGGAGTATAGAAGCAATACTTTAGCGAAATGAGGGTATAATCAGGAATACGAGGCGAAATAATATTACTCACATACTATAGAGTATGGAAGAAAATATTATTCCTTATGAATGCTGAAAAAATAATATCACTTACCTCAGAAGAAGACTAGATACTGGAATAGTGAGGTAGCAAACTTCTCTTCTTCTTTCTCTCTATAGTTTCTCTCTCTATAATTGTTCTTGTGAGTCTTAGTGAATTGGTGAGAATGAAGGAAGAATGAGCTTTTAATTATAGGAAAATATAGTTTCGATAATTGCACGTTTTGGAACTCGAAATATTACAGTATAATACCTTCATCTTTTCCTTTATTTTTAATTTAGTCCCGCAAGTATTATCAAACTTGCACCACCTCCCCTAATAGTATATCATGTGAATCAATAGTACACACATGTGAACAAATAGTTATATACATTTGAAAAAAAAAGGTACGATATAGTACTTTCATCTATACCTCTATTTTTAATTTAGTCATGCAAGTATTATCAATCTTGCACCACCTCCCCTAATAGTACATGCATGTGAATCAATAGTACATATATGTGAACAAATCGTTATATGCATGTGAATTAATAGTAATTAATTGCTCATTTATCCAATTAATTACCCGATTGGTCAATATAACCTCTAAACATCAATTATTATCGAAATAAATGTTGATTTCCACTAACACTTATAATCCCAACACAATGGAACAATCAATTTCATTTTTAATCAACACGAACTTATTCATAATTAATATTATAACTCACAATATTTAACAACCAGATCATTCACAGGAAAGAATGAGTTTTTTGATAAGGATTTCTCCCTATTGGCGCGCAATTAGGTGACCAACCCTCTCCTCAACAGAACTTTCAAGACATTGTCAATATTGCAAATAATAATATGAATAAATTTATCATCTCAATTATTGATTTAATAATAATAAATATTATGTAGATGATATTGTGACAATAATTAAATCAATAATATGAAAGATATTATGCAGTAATTACTGTAGCAATAATTGAGTATAACTGAGTGACTTCTCATGTAAGCATCAATAATCAGTACTGTGTGCCACTATGCAACCACGCGTTTTACTGTTTTTTTACCATCGGGTAGTTCAACAGTTTAACGGTAAAACTTTCGTCGTTATTTTTATAAAAAGATAATTCTGTCATTTTCTAACTACGACAATACTTTCGTTGTGGGGTCCACTAATGATAGTGTCGTCGTACGAATATTCCCTGTTAAAACGAATATTCTCTGACCAATCGAATATTATATAACCACTTGTTTACTTTGAAAAATTTGTAAATAATACCCACGACTATAACATTATATCAAATTCACACCATAATATTCAAAAATATATTTCGAGAAAAATTATTCTTTATTCATAAAAGTTGGGGTCTTACAGATGTGATACTAATGAATATCATTGGCCCGTAGTGCATAGATAATTCAGTGATGTGGATTATTTATTGACCTGAGTCTCAGCGATAAAATTGATGATAAACTTTTTAAATCATAGAAGATAGTAAATATCATGCTCTACTTGACTCTTCTAATGGATTGCTTGTTCCGCTGCAGTTAAACTTGTTGTTTATTATATTCTACCTGTTTAACACTGTTGAAGGCTAACGATAACTATTTCTGCATTATCCTAGTCATAATATTTCTTACTAGGCTAGTTGAGCTCACCCTTTTGCTTTCATTTCTCTCTTCAAGAAATGAGAACGTAGCCGAGACTAGACGGGGAATGTAGTGACGGTCTGAGATGGTGGTTGTAGTAGTCCTCACTATTTTATAAAATAGTATGATAATAATTATAATGAGGACTTCATTTGAGTTTGGATATTGACTAGAAGACAATATTCGTGTTAAAACTCTTAGCTCATGTTGTATAATTAAGTTTGCATTTATTTTTTGTACCATGTATTTGGTGACTCAGAATGGATGATGTATACCAATTTTGGAAGCGTCATAGTTGGTATCAGAGCTTAGGGATCGATATGATCCCTGGCTGAGATGTGAGACTAGAACTAGGAGGGGAGAGACGGGTAAATCCATTGCTAGTATGATGTACCTAAGTTTATTTGTTATTTAATTGGTCGATCAGAATCTAGGGATAATATGTGGCATGTTAATTAACCCTTATTTTGTGGCAGTGTTTGAAAATGACATCTGAAAATGTTGAGATAAATAATGGAGCACAGGAGACCTTTGAGTCACCGCAGATCAATAACCAAGATAATGTGCATAAGGAAGGCAATACTCCTCAGGTTAACAACAACACCGACCAAATGATGAATGATGGGATATTCAGAGGCTTTCTGTAATTCATGCAACATCAGGCGAAAGAGACTCTTGTGCAAAATGCAGGTGGAAACACTGGCAACTCACAGATGGTCACCGCTAAACAGTTGAAAGACCTGGGACCACCAGAGTTTTTGGGAAAGCCAGAACCACTTAAGGCAGAGACGTGGATAAAGCAGATCACCAAGATATTTGATGTCTTGGGATGCTTTGAAGAGCAAAAGGTTCCCTTTGCCACCTTCATGTTGTGAGGAGAGACAGATTATTGGTGGGAATCTGTAAAACGTACTCAGCCTTTCGCACTCAAGATGTCTTGGGAGAAGTTCCAAAAATTGTTTAAAGACAAGTACTTTCCCAAAAGTATTCGTCACATGAAAGAGGTGGAGTTCATCAAGTTAGAGCAAAATAATATGATCGTGTCACAGTACGAGGCTATGTTTGCTGAGTTATCTCGATTTGTATCCCATTTGGTAGATAATGAGGAGATAATGACGCGAATATTTCTGCGAGGTTTGAAACTCGAAATACGACAATACCTCATTTCTCACAAACTGTGTTTGTATTCAGATGTTGTAAATAGAGCTCAATTTATTGGAGCGCGATAATGAGTCAACCCAACCAAGAGAGAGCAGTCAACAAATAAAAAATACCAATGGTAGAAGTCATCGAAGCGGTGACAACAAACGTGGAGGGAATCAACATGCCAAAAATGGTAACCACTTCGGTGGTAATCATGGCCAAGACAATAGAAGTGGAAATTTTAAGAAGAGAAGGTTCAAGAATGATGGAAAGACAGCAGCACCAACACCCAATTTCAAGGAAGGAGAACTACCACCGATCGTATGCTTCATATGAAGATGGGAGGGACACATCAGTCCAAACTGCACGATGTAGTCCAAAGCATGTTATAATTACGGAAGAGAACGTCACCTAGCCCGATTTTGTCGTGCAATGAAGTCAAGTCTAGTTGGGATAGAGACACCAAAGGCCGTCCCAGATAAGTTAAAGCCGGTAGTTCAAAGGAGAGCGTTTGTCGTGACCTCCTAAAAAGCGAGGAACCCGAACGAGGTTATCATGGGTAAGATAATCATAAACTCTTGTGAAGTCTATAACTTATTTGATACCAGTTCTACCCATTCTTTTATTTCTCCTACTTGTGCTCAATGTTTAAATTTAACTGGAGAAATTAGACTTTGACTTATCTTTTGAAACTCCGTTGGGAGAAACCTTCATTACATCCACTGTTTATAAGTCTTGTTTGATTTAAATCGGTACCCTCACATTACCTGTCGATCTTATCTCTTTGAAAATACTTGCATTTGATATAATTTTAGGGATTGATTGGTTAACTATTCATCATGCTAAAATTGATTGTTTTCATAAGGTTGTTAGCTTTCATATTCCTAACCAACCTATTATGCAAATTCAATCAACCAAACCACAAAAGTCAATCACTGTCATATCAAGCCATAAAGCTATTCGTTTATTGAAAAACGAATGTCAAGCTTTCTTAGCCCATGTCACAGATTTAAACAAAAATACGTCAGATTTGAATGATATTTCTATTGTTAATAAATTTCCTGACGTATTCCCGGAAGAACTTCCTGGCCTACCCCCCAGAGCGTGAAATCAAATTTTGTATCGACCTTGAACCCAGTGAAAAACTCATTTCCAAAGCCTCATATCGAATGGCTCCTATTGAACTTTAGGAGTTAAAAACACAACTGCAGGATTTGTTAGACATCTGTTTCATTCATCCTAATACGTCTCCTTGGGGTGCTCCTATTCTATTTGTAAAGAAAAAAGATGGGAGTATGCGACTTTGTATTGATTATTGGGAGTTGAATCATGTCACAGTCAAAAATTGGTACCTATTACCTCGCATTGATGACCTATTTGACCAGTTGTAAGACGCTAAATTCTTTTCAAAGATCGATCTTCGTTCCAAATATCACCAGTTAAAGATTAAAATTGATGACATGCCAAATACTGCTTTCAAAAATCGGTACGGCCATTACGAATTCCTAGTCATGTCTTTTGGATTGACTAATGCTCCTGCTTCCTTCATGGATATGATGAACCGAGTATTCAAGGAATATTTGAATCATTTTGTGGTTATCTTTATTGATGACATTCTCATATACTCCAAAAGCCGTGAAGATCATGAGCAACACTTGAGGTTGATACTCCAAAAGCTTCGTGAGAACAAGTTATATGCCAAGTTAAAGAAATGCGTGTTTTGGCTTAAGGAAGTAGCATTCCTTGGGCACGTGATATCAAATCACGGATAATATTTTAACCCAGCAAAGATTGAAGCAATTCAAAGCTGTGAACAACCTAAATCAGTGACCAAAGTACGTAGCTTTCTCGGCTTAGCTGGTTATTATCGGAGGTTCGTGGAAGAATTTTCTCGAATCGCTACTCCATTAAATCAGATGACTCGAAAAGATACAAAATTTGGTTGGAACGAGGAATGTAAGAAGAGTTTTCAGGAACTTAAGAGAAGACTCATTTCAGCACCTATTCTAACAATACCATCTGGTTCGGAGGGATTTGTCATCTACAGCGATGCTTCAGGCAGAGGGTTAGGATGTGTTCTCATGTAACATGGGAAAGTCACAGCTTATGCCTCACGATAACTCAAAGAATATGAGAGAAATTATCCTACTCATGATCTAGAGTTGGCAGCTGTCGTTTTCGCGCTTAAAATCTGGAGGCATTACCTGTATGGGGAGTAAGTGGAAATCTATATGGATCATAAAAGCCTCAAATATTTCTTCACCCAAAAGGAACTCAACATGCGGCAACGACGTTGGCTCGAGCTATTGAAAGATTACGATCATATCATTCAATACAATCCTGGAAAAGAGAATGTAGTAGCTGACGCGGTGAGTAGAAGATCGTATACGGGTACGAGTGTGATATTATCAACGCAAAGACCCATTTTGTATGACTTGCAAAGAATGGAGATAGAATTAAAGACTCCATGGACCCACGTGATGATGACCAATATACGAGTAGAACCGACTTTAATCGATAAAGTTAAAGTTGCTCAAGCTACATACCTGAAGATATGTGTATGAGGAAGAAAGTACATGAATATGCTATTCCGAAAGCAAGAATCGATGAAGAAGAAATACTTCGAGTCAACTCCAGACTTTATGTTCCTAACGACTTTGATTTTAAGTATAAGATCATGATGGAGGCGCACAACACACCGTTTGTAATCCATCCTGGGAGTACCAAAATGTATTGTGATCTTCGACATACATTTTGGTGGAGCAATATGAAGAGAGAGATAGCGGAGTTTATCTCAAGGTGTCTAACTTGTCAACGTGTCAAGGCAAAGAATCAAGTGCCAAAAGTTCCATTGCAACCACTTGAAATTATAGAATGGAAGTGGGAGCACATTACCATGGATTTCGTTACTGGTCTTCCCAAGGTTTCTCAAGGCATAGATGCAATTTCGGTCATTATCGATAAATTAACTAAGTCTGCTCATTTCTTACCTATACGAGAAACTTATTCACTTGAACATCTTGCACGTATATACATAAATCACTACAAAAAATGGTGATTTTGCAACAAACAGTTTTCGTTGCTAAATGTGCGAAATTTCGTTACCAAATGCCATTTGCAACGATTTGTCAGTCGTTGGACATTTCGTTGCGCAATGAGTGTTGCTAATTGTCTAGCAATAAAAAAAAAATTCCGTTGCAGAAAATAATATATTTCGCAATGAAATGTTATTTTTGTGTAAAATCATAAATCATTTAGTAACGAAATATTTTGTAGCAAATTTATTAAGAAATTGTTACTAAAAATAATTTTCGTTGCAAAATACGCCTAATTGGCAATGAAAACAATCTTTTTATTTTCAACGAAGATAAAATTCTTTGTATTTGATACACATTTGCCAACGAAGTTTGCCGTTACTAAATAATATATAAATTGTTGCCTTATCGCTGTTGATTGTGTACTTTTTGGTAATGATGTTTGTTGCTAAATGTACAAAATAAACCGGTCATATATTAATCTGCAACGAATTTTTTCATTGCCATCAGTTTTGTTATGGATAATTATGATCAATTAGCAACGATACTATTCGAAGCTGATTGTTTTTCGAGAGCAACAAAAGTTGTCAATTAGCAACGACACTATACGTTGTCTTTTACTTTTGCAACAAAAGTTGTTATGATTTGCAACAATATAAATGTTGCATTTTCTTTTGTTTATAGCAACAATATAAAATAAAACATAAAAAATATTATATACATCATTTAAAATCATTCACATTACAACATTATAATATAATAGTTGGATAATTAATCCTTAAAATATGATGATCATTATTATACCAAACTACTAAACTAATAACTTTTACGTTCATTATTACAATACAATAGTTCAGTTGTATGTAGAAGACATCTGATTGCTTGAAGCCACTTGAACTTGATCATTGTCTTCGGTTGTAGGTTTAGTAGCACATGATCCCCGCATATCAAAAAAGTTCAACTTTCTTATTTCCAAAGCTGTGACGCCCCCAAAATAAGTATACATCACTCATTCTGAGTCACCAAATACATAGTACAAAATACAAATACAAACTTCATTTATACAATACGACAAAGCGTAGCTGAGAATTTTTACACGAATATTGTCCAATAGACAATATTCAAACTCAAAAAAGAGATATAATGCACATCACAAAATGTATATAACATGAAATACACTATAAAACATGTATGCTATGTGAAGCATAAAATGTGTTAATTGTTATACTTGTTGAGCCGTCACGCTCATTATTATAAATATTTCATTTGCAAATAAAGGTTGAACAATCAGATGATATTGGCAATAGAGATTTGAAGTATGTTTGTAAAGACAATAATTATTATTTAATTAGTTGAATTTGTATCAAGCCAAAAGGACTATTATATTGAATTAAACCAAGTTGTGTCAAACTTGTGTAATATCAAATAAAATTTATTTGTTTTAAATTGATTGTTATTTTATATGAGAAATAGTATACGATAAATATATGGGTTGTTGTATCTAGAATTTAGTTGTCGTTTTGGAAATCTAGTTAATTGTATAATTCATTTAGCTCGATGGATTGAAAAGAAAACGTAAAAAGAAATGAATAAGTTAAAATGAATCATTATATATATATATAGAGAGAGAGAGAGGCCGGATCAGGTCCGGACTTCCGGACCGGACCAAAATCCGAACCTTTTTTTTGGTTTTTTTTTAAAACAACTAAAAAAATAAATAAATAATTATGGAACTTGAATTTTTACATAATACAGTGTTTTGGGTGTGATTTGAATACATATAACAAAACATGTATGTACAGTCTGTGCAGACTGTACATACATTTTTTTGTATAGGTATCCAAATCACATCCAAAATATTTTATTATGAAAAAAATTCAGTTCCATAAAATATTAAATATATTTTTTTAGTTGTTTTATAAAAAAAAAAAAAAAAAAATTGGTCCGTTTTTGATCAGGTCCGAACTCCCGGACCTGATCAGTTATATATATATATATATATATATATATATATATATATATATATATATATATATATATATATATGATTTTGAGATAAGACAAAAGAGTAAAGGTTACTATTCATGAAATAAAAGAAGCGCATAAAAGTTTTAAATTATCCATATTTTATTAAATATAATATCGATTAATGATATAAAATAAAATAAGAATGTTTTGTTAACTATCAAAGTCGGGAGTAGAGTTTGTTCTTATTTTGGGGGCTTTTATATTTGCCGATCACATGTTGGACGTGAAGAAAGTAAGTTTTCTCAATGTTTCCCTTGGTTTAATTTGTTATTTTTTCAGGGTTTCTTGTAGACTCCTAAAATGAAATGTATTTCTAAAATTGAATTATAATAATATATCTCCTAAATAATTATTAAAAAAAATAAAAAAAAGAAAAGGAGTAAAATCTTAGCTATCTCTTTCTCTATATATATAAGCATATTTATTTTTTTAAGAATGGAGACTTAAAGATTTAAGAACTTATATTACAAAATAAGACCGTTGATAATGTCAGAGTAATATTTATGTTATTAAAGTAAATATTTATTTAACAATGTTTTTTTAATTATTTTAACAACATTTTATACTTTTTAAGAGTATAGTTATTGCTCTCACATTATCAATTACCCAAAATAACTTTGTGCATAGATCAAAAACTCAAGAATATGCCCTTGTCATTAGAACAGTGAGGTTCACCAAAGTTTCCCTAACCAATTAAAGCTAATTGTTATAGGCAAATTTGTCTGACCCAAACAATTGACATGCCTCATAATTTATGCCTTGTATTCTGTTTTATATACAATCTCTAGATGTCCAAATTTTGTCTACCAAATGATGCCTTATAATAAATAAATATATTAATATTAAATTAATGTGTCATAATTAAAGACTAGTTTACCCATAAAAATAAGATTTATAAAATATTATTTAAAGTATTTATGCGGAGTTAACTTTTTTATACTCTATTCTACTTTAAATTTCTTAATATATAAGAAAAGTTTACTTTAAACATCATTCTGAAAGTAAATTCTGTAGTTTATAAAGTCAAATGAGATTATATTATGAAACGAGGAAGTTACAATTTTTGGCTTACAATATTATTATTGTTACATGTTACTTATGTTACAATGATTATTCACTTTCTCCTAAAGTATGAATAATGCTAGAGACACAATTTATTTTATAATTATTTCATAATTTGTTGATGTGGTATATTCTACCTCAGCTTTTATGTGGGGTCGAAGACTACAGTGAAGTAATTTGTTCATCAACAAATTATAAAATAGTTGTAAAATAAGTTGTGTCTCTAGCATTACTCCTAAAATATTAGTAATATCCAAAACTCGATACTCGGATAAGAGCATAAGTATTTGATACTTTATTTTAAATTTAAAAAATTGACAAAATTGATAATTGCTCTTGTCGAACTCTTCAAAATATCATATTTGACTGGACACTATCCGAATTAATTTGTGTAACACAGCATGTTACAAAATTTCCAAATATATATAAACTGCATAATTTGTATCAACACATTATCTTTTAGGAAATTGTTAAATCTACAACAGAAAATCTTATTTTCACAACAAAAGTGTCGCTATAGATCCTATAGCGACGGTTTTCACCGTCGCTATACATCTACATCGATACTTTTATTTTGAAAATAACAAAAAGTGTTGTGGATTTAACAATTCATTGTCTCTTATTATTGAGGGGTCTTCGAACCTACTTTGTATACCAACACACTATTTATAAGGGGTATTAATTAGCAAAAAAATTAAAAAAAATAAAAAAATAGATAGGGAACTATGGAATTTCTCAATGAAGACTTTCTGAGGATGAGTTAACTTTTCGAAAGAAGTTCTGTTAGAAGAAAGAGCCCGTGCTGGAGGCACTGCCGCTACAAAGAGATGGACTTTGGAGATGGGTATAACAAATTAGGACTAGATCTGTCAAATTAGGGATAGATCTACCAAATTAGGGCTAAAAAGCAGAGGAAAAATGTGAAGGCGGAAGATGAGTCACTACAACAAAAAGGATTATTTCCGACAGAATATTCAGTCGTCCATAAGTATATTCCGTCGAGGTTAATCTTATTTCCGACCGAATATTTGGTCGGACATTCGGTCGTATATAAACAGGTCGAAATTAAGTCCGTCGATATTTCGGTCGGGAATACTTAGACTCAACGGATTTATTGTCGACCGAACATTCGGTCGGCGTTAATATATCCCCGACTGAAATGTGTCTGTCGAGGATATTCGGTCGGTGATAAGCATGCCACGTGGCCGCCTGACAAAAATAGGAAAACACCTTAAGAGCGACGGAATTCCGTCGACCCTAGATTCGGTCGAGGATATATATGCCATGTGACAGTATGCCGAAAATGGGAAACACCTTAACCTCGACGGAAGTCCGTCGAAAATAACCTTATTTCGCCTAGGTTAATGTTTTTTTTAAAATATTTTATTTATTTTTGCAGTATACAGGGATTTAACCCACATCTTGTAACTGTACCTGTACCTGTTTTCCCAACATCACATACACAAGCTAAATTAAGCTAAATGTCAAAAACATTCCATTACTACTAGCATAATCGCAACAAACCAAAGTAATGAGTTAAAGAACCGCATTAATCAAAGTAAATTAAACTAAGGTAAATTACAAAAGATCCCATGAATCTAAACTAACTATAACAAACATCCCATTAAGCTAAGTGTCAAACCGCAACAAAACCAAAGTAATTAATGATAAAGTTTAAACTACAATATGTACGTCAAAAGTTATGTAAAATTAATACAAAAGAATTTAAACTATAAAAGAATGTAAACTAAGTCAAGCTAGTAGAGCCCCCGGTGTGAGGAGAATCATCGGGCGGGCTTCGACGCTGCTCTGGAGTATGAAAATCGTCATCCCGCTCATCAGCCCGCTCGTCACCCTATTGATACACAACTCATTAGTCTAAATATATGATTCAGTTAAAGATAACTAAATGATAATTAAATTACATGCAAAATATATATTTGAATTTAAAACAAATAGTATACCTGAGCAGTCGAGGGCTGACTCAACATCGGCCTAAATGCGTCCTCGACTAAGGTAACCACCATTCGAACAATCTCGTCGTGTATCGCGGCCCACTGCTCCGGAGGGATACCCGTACTCTCGGCGGTGGTACCAGCTGCAACGTCCTGCGCAAGTTGATGGAGGCGAGAACGGCTGGGAAAGTCCTGACGATGGAACAGCGGATCGGTCTCAAACCTCTTCGACACCGCAGCCATAACACGCTGGAACAAAGCATCGGCTAAGCCAGCGCCCGTATGTGATGGTCCCACGGGGGCTCACGGTCGTAGACGCTAGCTAGAGCCTACAAAAATAAATATAACATGAATAATATGGCGAATTTTCTTTATTCATAAACAAGAAATAAACTAAAAATATTATACCTCCTGGCAGTGTATAGGCTGGTATCCTCGGTAACCCCAGCACTCGATACCGGCCATTAGTACTAGTGGGAGTATCCTGAGACGCGACCCAAAGAGTCGTCTCCTCGTCCTGAGATAAACTAATCTCGGGCGGAGGGACGGTGGAATCTAACGTCTCAGCATCGCCCCTAGCAGCCTGCAACTCCGCTATACGCTGGCTGCAGATCTTTTCAAACCGCTCGTGTAATTTGATATATGTACATGTGAGTTATCTTGATATCATCATATAAATTACGTAATATTATCCTAAATAATATTTATTATAGTAAATGTATTGCCCGTATAGCTAGTGTTGCTGGAGACATCGTTAACCCCGAAGTAGAGCCCTTCGGCGTATGGACTCTATCCCAGAACTCCATCATAGTAGGAGGTCGACCCAAGCTACTCCGCATGGCCTAAATCATATACATTAAATAATATCAACTTAAATTACTATAGTTGTAGTTTAATATTAAACTAAACTAAAGATAAATACATACCGCTTTAACCTCCTAAAACGACTATGTACAACTCGCAGCTTGCCTCGATTCTTCTTCATCTGCTCTGACTTGATCTTGAAAGCAGCATCATCCCAGTACGCACACATCGCAGCCCATGCTAGATCTGATATTGCCGGCGGCTGATGATCTCGCAAAGTAGTCCCGAGCGATTCTTCTATTGCCCGGATTGCCCTCTGTCACATCTCGTAAAGCCAGCCGGCATAATTCTCCGTATGTATGACATCTATACAATGACGAAGTGCTAGTGTGCCCCAGTATGGCAACTCAAACCAAATGGGCGAGTGTGTCCAATTATGAGCTTTACTGTACCCTATTGCTCTCAACTTACCATGCTCCTTCTCAGACGGTGGAAATGTCAAATCATTTAGCCATCCCAATACATCGTTGCCCGACAAGCGACCAACAATCCCCTTCTTTTCTATTTTTCTATTGAACTGTGTAGACATCTTTCTATAACTGTGCTCAACAGGCAAGAATCTTCGAGCAGTTCCAAAGAAACTAGTTTTTCGCCCATAATGCAGTTGTGTGCCTTGCACAACCCCCATACAGACTGGACATGACAATTTACGATGGGTCGACCAACCACTGACCATTTCAAGTGCCGAAAAGTCAGTGATAGTCCACAACAAGGTTGCCTTAATCAAAAAATTCTGCCCGACAGATTTATCAAAAGTCTGAACCCCTGTTTCCCACAACATCTTAAGTTCATCGACTAACGGTCTAAGGTACACGTTGATATCTTTTGTAGGACTCTTATCCCCCGGTATTAGTAAAGTCAAGAAATGATACAGATCCCTCATGCACATTGACGGTGGAAGATTGTAAGCTACCATAATCACTGGTCAAACAGAGTATGGCTGACTAAAATTATTAAATGGACAAAATCCATCAGTAGCCATGCCAAGCCTGATATTCCTAACATCGTCGGCAAATTGTGGAAAATTAGCATCAAAATTCTTCCACTCATCTCCATCTGCTGGGTGAGTAAGCTGACCAGGGACGACATCCCTTGTCCTATGCCAACGCATACTGGGTGCAGTATGCGAAGACATGAATAGACGCTGAAACAATATAGATAATTCATTTAGTTTACCTAGTTTATATCTCCATTCTACAGGGGTTAGGCTTCTATCCCGTTCCTGGATGCGTCTCCTCACTAGTGCCAATCTTAAGCATGTTCCTACTATTTTCAGAAAATTTCAGCAGCACCTCCCCATGGTCTCCAAGTACACGAAATAGACCAAAAAAACTTAGTCTAAGTATGCACTCGGAGAACATGTAGAGACATCAGCTGAAAGTTCCTCAAAATTTATAAAAACGCACCCTGTACATTGGCACCGACCTAAGTAAGAGACATAACATCTAGTAACAGTCCCAAACTGGGGACTATTCGACATTCACTTAGCAGTGAATGTCGAACGGATTTCTAAGTTGACACCTCCAAAGCATGTATGTCGAACGGGTTTCTAAGTTGACACCTCCATTTAATTTAATTTTATTTATTGCATCCCAATTAAACAAATGTTACTTAGATATTAATTGTATTTAATTATATTTTATTTAACTAAGTAAGTGCTACTCAGTTTAATTGTATTTATTTTGTATTATATTATTTTAAATTAAATTAAGTTAATTATTTATTGAATTTAATTTATTTTTTATTATCTTAAATTAAATCATCATTTTATTTTATTTTAAATAAAATTATTTATTTTATTTTATTTTATTTTATTTTAATTTATTTGTATTTAATTTAATATACCTTAATTAATTAATTTATTATATTATATTTTATTATTTATTTATTTTGTATTATATTATTTAATTTAAATTAATTAATTAATTAATTAAAATTATTTATATTATTTAATTTATTTAATTTTATTTATTTTGAATAATATTATTTTATTTAATTTACCTTAATTAATTATTTTATTTTACTTTACTTTATTTTATTTATTTATTTATTTATTTTGTATTATATTATTAATTTAATTTACTTTAATTAATTAATTTATTTTAGTTAATTAATTTATTTTATATTATATTATTTATTTTGTATAACTTTATTGTGTTTTTTTAATTTTATTTTAGTGTCAAACTATGTCCTAATTGTCTTTTATAGTTAAGTATTGATTTATTTAATATTATCTATAACTTCCATGGAAATTCCGTCGAAAATAATTTTACACCCAAATAAGACAAGTCTTCAATTGATTCACATAATGCAATTCACAATGCTATATAGAATCAATAAGGCAGAAAATGGATATGCTTAACCATTTTATATGAACCAAATTGAACCAAATCCATATAACAGAAAAAAGACAGAAAATGGATATGTTGACCCAAGACAAATCAAATTATTCAAATTAACATGAATCCTTAATTCAAACCAATATCGATATGTTGAACCAATATAGATAATTCATTTTATCGAATATAAGGCAAATCATATGCATTTCACTGAATATTCAAACCAATTTAGGAACATAACAATCAATAATTTAATTTCTTAATTCAAACCAAAATGGATATGATGAACCATTATAAAAAATTTTAGAGAACATATCATTCAACGGTTTAATTTCTGATATTTAGGGCTAAAATCAACTTAGGAATTCTTAAAACTGATTACAAAAAACTTAAGCCCTAACCTGTAAATTGAAAAAGTACCAAATTGTGGAAGAAGAAGAAGACCCCAGTCGTCGGAGCCGGCACCACCACACTTGATCGCCACCGCTGCCGCCGGAACCACCACACTTGCCTTCACCTCCTCAAATGGGGTTTGGACCAAATACGGGAGCTTACAGAAGGAAGAAATATGGAGGAGATGAGAAGGAGAAGAAAGGGAGAGGAGAGATTAGGAGGAGAAGAAATATGGAGGAGCCGCTGCTAATTAAGAAGAAAAGGAAAGGAAGAAGGTAAACAGATTAGGGCTGCTGGGGCGACGTACTGATGTTTAAAACAAGAATAAGCTCGACGGACTTCGGTCGATTTTAGTTCTGTCGCCCTTTAGCTATTCTCGACGGTTCAGTCAGTCAAATTTACAAATATTTTGTCGACCTTAAACTCGTGCTTGCGGGAAATCTACGCGCCAAGTAAATGGGCTTAATTTCGATGGATGCCCGTCAACTTTAGTCTAACCTCGACGAAATTAAATTCGACGTAATATTCCGTCGACATTATATTAACCTCGACGAAATGTATTCGGTCGGAATTAATTCCGTCGGAGATAACCCTTTTTCTTGTAGTGAGTATTGCGTGCGGCAGATGGGTATTGTTTGAGATCACCGCCGCAGAGAGATAGAAAAAAAAAAGAAAAAGGATTTTGCTTCTGTCTACCTACTGCTTCGCGAGTGGTACAATAATATATTTTTGACGAAAGTTCCATCGAGATTAGTGCCAATTTTGTCGATACTGCTTCGCACGATGGCGAGAAATACTGGTGCCATGAAATACCATTTCCCGACATAATTTCGTCAAGATTAGCTTAATTCCGACGGAATTCTCTTCAACGGAATTTTTGTTGGAATTAACCTAATTTCGTTGGAATTAATTCTGTCAGAATTAGTCGATTTTCTTGTAGTGTACGGTAACTTTCTTAAAAGATGTAGTTAGATTAATATCGCAACATATGCACATCTTCGAAATTTTACACACCATGTCACTGATCCTTAAACACTCGCAAGACATTCACTTGGTGACACTAGTAGATATCATTTATAGTTTCTTATAAATATTAGAGTGTTTGATAGAATTCTAAATTTATTTATGTGATATATAAGTTTGTAAATATTTTAGATATTTTGTATGAATGTTATAAAACAATTTTAGTGTTGCATTAGATTTGATCCTAGTCATTGCTTGTAAGGCTTAGTGACTATAGAAAGATGCTCTTCATTTGCAAAATCATAAAATATAGTTTTAATCATTATTAATTGCGAAATAGAAATTTTAGTATTTTGTTATTATATAGGAATAAAATTTGTGAATCGGTAAATTTAATGTTCCGGAATGAAACAGTTTATGTTTTGAAATGTACGTACCAAAACATTATTTACCAACATATTTTGAAGATGCATGCATGATTCTAGCACAAAACATACATGCAGCACTACGCTAGTGTAGATTGGGGAGAGAGATTGTAGCCTTTTCTAATACGAGTGTTTCCAAGTTACATGGCCCCACACAATATTAAAAAAGAAAAAATGCGTGTACACAGCTGTGTATAACACAGTAGGCTATAGTGACTATTTTTTGGGCTATAGCGACGGTTTCACCCGTCGTCATAGCTATTCTGGGCTATGGCGACAGTTTACCGTCGCTATAACCCAAAAAATCTGTCGTCTTAGGCCTACTGTGTAATATATACATATAGTCCTATTAAAAATTTTAAATGTTAGTAATATTCCATAATTCAAGCTTCGCCCACAACTTTTGGAGGTTGTACTAGAAAATCAACTTGGCATGTATCAGATATTATTGTTTTCTTTTTAAGAATATTCAAAGTTTAACAAAAAAAACATATTCACATGTAACTAGTTGATATATGTTATTTTTTCTAATAAGTATTATGTTTATTATTTTCAAACTTAAACAAAGTCATACAATTTTAAAATTTAAATTCTTGTAATTTGATTTTAAAATTTTTAATTTCGTAAGTAGATCACCGCGACGATTAGGTCAGTTATGTGAGTTGTGTTTAAGGTTGTCCAAACTTAACCTAATTTAAAATTCTCGAGCTCAAGTTAGGGTGTAATACCTGGAAAAAAAATTAATAAATAAATATTGAATAATAAAATTATTATATAAAAAAATATATTAATTGGACTTTGTTTTTAATTGGATCTATGTGGGCTAATAAATAATAATAAGTGATGGATAAATTAATTTAATAAAATTGGGCCTTAAAATTAATTTAGTTTAATCTATATCGTTGGGTATTATAATTATAAATAGGAGAATTAATAAGACTTATTAATTTATCTAATAAAATACAACTGATTTTGAATTTCTTGTTCATCCTAATAAATCATCTGGACCGTCTAAAATTTGAGATAAATTTCACTATTTGTGTAGTGTCAAAATCACAGAACACAACTAGTAAATAAATAAATAATTAAACATAGTCTTCTTCACAATATATCTGATACAAGCTAATTGAGGAAGAGAAGATAGAGCGGCGGCGGTAACAAGAATAGAAGAAAAAAAGAGGTATTGTAATTTTACTATTTATAATAAAATTGATCTAAATGGTCTTTGATCGGTAGTGCATTTTGAATTTTAATAAATTATTTTAATATACATATATAGATGCATGAAGTTCATGATTGGTTGCATCCATAAATGTGTATGGATCGTGAATGAATATGCAGATGACATAAGCATAATTTTAATCATTAAAGGCATTTAAATTGAATCTGTTTTATACCTTTGATGGAAAGTAATTAATTAATAATGGGGGTGTTCGGATAAAAATCATTTGTAAATCATGTGAGTGTACAGCTTTGATGCATATTATAATTTCATTTATATTTTATTCTTTTGTTGAGAACAGAGCAGTCATTCATGGGAAGTATACATAGATAAGCTAGTATATATAGATATATAACATAATTATTTACTTTAACTATGTACAGTAGTGTACATAGTTAACCTATTCCAACTTAAAAATTTTGCAGAGTAATATAATGAATATAATCATCATAAAATAAGACTATAAAAATTGTACTCCCTCCGTCCCAAATTAATTGCTCAGTTTTGATTTTTTAAAGTCAAATTGACCATTTTTAAAATTAATCTTTTTACTATTTTTGCTAAAATATAGGTGAAGAGATTATAACCAAAAGAAAGTATATACAATTTATTACTAATCCTAATTTTTATAATTTTAGAAATATATTTATATATGCTTAATTATTAATTCTAAAAATAGTCAATCAAAACTGAGCAGTTAATTTGGGACGGAGGGAGTATATATTAATTTAAACTAAGTAAGCTTGTTGATAAAATTTTAAAATTTACTTAATAATAAATTTAATAATATTATGTTATTAATGGTTAGAATTGTAACAGAATTTTATTTTATTTTATTAGATAGAATTGAAGGAGATTAGCATAATCTTATTTATAATTTCGGGTATTACATTGCTTAATTCATATGCGGATTCCGTACTTTACTTCTTTGATTATTGTTGTATTCGTGATATCTCGTCATTCGTTTTATTTTTCTTATAATTTTATTGGCACTTTTAAATAGAAATTTGATCTTTGATACTTTGACTTTATTCAATAATTTGAACACCTTTCTTTCTTTTTACAAATTAGTACATATTCTATAATTTTTAAGCGGCACTCTTGTTAAATTTAATTTGTTCGTTTTGTTACTTGTTTTGAATTTTGTTATTATTTCACATAATTTTTTCTAGTGAAATTCATATAATAGTTTCATTTTGAAGTTGATACATAGGACTCATATTTGTACTCTTTGAATTAGGTTATCATGTATAGTATTTATTTTGATATTTATAAAGCGGTACATGTTGTTACTTTCTTTCTGAGACAATACGATTGTGATTTGATCCGGTTCAACATTTACATATAGAACCCTTTTTATTAATATTATGTTGCATGTGTTGGGACATGATATCTTTGTTAGAATATACCGTAAGGTATACTTGAGCTATAATCACATGTGGGGGTACCACAGACACGTCCTCACGGCACCGATGTATGACATTTTTCGTAACAGTGTGATTAGTCCACGGCGTCTCCGTTTTGGCTATGGAGGAAGTGGGTCATTTGGTGTTTTATTGTAAGAGGCGTATGGGTTGACCCTAGTTTTCTGCTCTGCGGTTTGGTGATGTTATGCCAGACACACTTGTAAGACCCCAACTTTTATGAATAAAGATTAATTTTTCTCAAAATATATTTTTGAATATTATGGTGTGGATTTGATATAATATTATAGTTGTGGGTAATATTTACAAACTTTGCAAAGTAAGCAAGTGGTTATATAATATTCGATTGGTCGGAGAATATTCGTACGACGACACAATCATTGGTGGACCCCGCAACGAAAGTATTATCGTATTTAAAAAATGACAGAATTGTCTTTTTATAAAAATAACGACGAAAGTTTTACCGTTAAACTGTTGAACTACCCGGTGGTAAAAGAACAGTAATACGCGTGGTTGCATAGTAGCACACGGTATTGATTATTGATGCTTACGTGAGAAGTCACTCAATTATACTCAATTATTTCTACAGTAATTGCTGCATAATATCTCCCATATTATTGATTCAATTATTGTCACAGTATCATCTGTATAATATTTTATATTATTAAATCAATAATTGAGATAACAAAGTTATTCATATTATTATTTGTAATATTGACAATATCTAGAAAGTTCTGTCAAGGATAGGTTTGGTCACCTAATTGCGCGCCAATAGGGAGAAATCCTTATCGGAAAGCCTCATCTTTCCTAGGAATGATCTGGTTGTTAAATATTGTGAGTTATAATATTAATGATGAATAAGTTCATATTGATTAAATATGAAATTGATATATCTATTATGTTGGGATCATTAGTGTTAGTGGAAATCGACATTTATTTCGATAATAATGGATGTCTGGAGGTTATATTGACCAATCGGGTAATTAATCGGATAAATGAGCAATTAATTACTATTAATTCACATGCTTATAACTATTTGTTCACATGTATAAACTATTGATTCACATGCATGTACTATTAGGAGAAGTGGTGCAAGATTGATAATACGTGCATGACTAAAATAAAAATGGAGGTATTGATGAAGGTACTATACTGTAATTATTTTTTTCATATGTATAAAATAATTTGTTCACATGTGTGTACTATTGATTCACGTGATGTACTATTAGGGGAGGTGGTGTTGTGACGCCCCAAAATCCGGACCTCCACTTGGTCACTCGGATCCGGTTCATCACGTTCTCATGGTAAAACCATAATAACTAAAATAACGCATACACAACGGAAAATCTACTTAGAATAATATACAATGATTTATTATAATTATTCCCTCAAGTCTTGCAACCTACAGAGCTTAATAGATTACATAATAATATCTAATAAAGACTTATTACATGATTTTACTTAAGCTTAAACATAGTTTGAAATAGTCTTAATACAACATAATATACTTTAAACATAAAAAGGACAAGCTAGTCGGTAGACTTGCCCTTGCCCTTGTCCTGCCCGGATACATTTCCATGTTCTGCCTAAACTGAAAGGTTTTTAAAACCAAGGATGAACACAAATTGCACAACAAGTAATATACAACAAGGGTGTAGGATATATATCACAAGATTTGAAATATCGAAGTGTCATTTCTAGGATAGATCAAAGTATCATAATAACATCATGGGTAAGAAATATCAACAATTCTTTGAATAAGAACGATAATTCAATATAAATCAACATATATATATATATATATATATATATATGAATTCAACGACTATCAAGGTATCCAACTAGATAAACAATTTATACTGGGCAGTCACTAAGGACCATTGAACTTCCAATAGAGTTATCAATATTGAACTGATAACAAAAAATATCAAGTACTATAGATGATCAGTCTACAATACTTTACGTTATGCATAACACCACAATAATATTTATTCATGTGTTGGGGTTTCCAACAACATACACTCCCCTTACCAAAAGGGTTGTCCAACTCAGTTTTTGAGATTTTTGCACCAATCAATTGGTTTGGACAACTTTTATAAACATACATATAGTCTAGCCGAATCAAATGGCATCGACTCTTTCATAATATTCAAGGACAATACAGATTTTAACATGAATAATAGCTTTCACAAGGGTTTATCATACTACCTCATTGGAACGAGAAGTTAATCTAACTTTTATTCAAAAGGGATAAGCTTACGGTATTTGTCGAACAAAATAATGCAATGGTATTGCACAACAATAATAGTAGGGTTCGGATACTTTCTCAATATAAATTTGAGTAAGGTTAGAGAAACTTGCCTTAAGCGTAGTTTATCCACGTTAATAACTCAACCTTTTGAATCCTATTTATAGCGTATTATATGTATACAAGGTTCATTAGATAACACAGTCCTTAATCAGGCTTGACACGATACAAGTACGCACATATGGTACAAAATCAGTTTATAAGTCATCATGAATCAAATACTTAGTTACTTTATAAACAAATCAAGAATGCTCAAGGTTAAGACCTCCTTTACGCATGGACTTTCCATTTCAATACAACACCAACTTAACAACTACGCATCACACATATATATGTACATCAGTAGGTTTTAGATCACATTTAGCAATATAGGCACCATGCAAGTTACTGTCCAAAAGTCAGAACTCATTATTTGGGATTCCAGACTGGAGCAGCTGCGCCATTGCTAAGCCTAGGACCGGCGCAGCTGCGCCGTCCTCTGGTCACACCAAGACTCAGCTGTTGCCTTGTGGATTCTGTCTGGCTCAACCAAAACAATCACACATAATATTTTTGTCATGTTAAAGGTCTTTTCATGCTCCTTAAGTCAATCTAGGTTCCTTCTTTCATAACATGGTTCTATGTTGGTCATTTCGACAATTTAAGGTCATTCAAAGTCATGAATTCACAAGGCCTAGCATGCTTGCTTTCTAAACATACAAGATAGTTATAAAACTCATATTACGCATGATTGTGTATATTCATAACATATACGTGAAACTAACACCGCTTTAGTTGAAAATAGGCTTTGTTCATGCTCTTCTTGAAATGTGTTACACAAGCATGTTATATATATGTTTATGCTACATGAGTGAGTCTAAGAGTGTCATCAAACATGATCACAAATGTTAGATTTTAGTCCTCATGGTATCTTGACAATATTCACATTCAAAGCTTGCTAATAGGTTCAACATGCTCATGTTCCTTTACTAATCAAATAGACACAAGCTAAAGGTTTATTCATGCATTCCCAAGTCATACTCATATGCTTTCAAAGTCAAAATATAAACCATGTAGAACTCATGCATTTTAGCTCACTAGGCTAAGCTTCTTATTGAAAATATTTCTAACATAAGGCTTAACAAGTTTGATCATGCTAAAAAGACTATGTACACTGCAACATGCTCATCTATGTGCAAAATCAGTCATGTATAGCTTACTAGGTTCATAATTTGTAGAACATGATCTTTACATAGTTTGTTTTTCAAAACTTATGGTTCAAATCTCCATTTAAACCATATGTCTCAATTAATCATGCAAGTCTATGAAAACATGCTCACATTAGGTTAACACGTCCGTAATATATCATACACATGTTCACATGCTAGCTTAAGTCAAAACAACTAACTAATAATGATCAGATTTGAAAACAAATTGCTCAACTAAATTCAGCAATCGGCGCAGCTGTGCTGTTCCTCAATACAAATGTGGTGCAGCTGCGTCGTGCCTGGTTCAGGGGCAGAAGCAGTCTGCTTCCGCAGAACTCCAGCCTAACCTCAAAAATTACTCACGAGATCACTCCTAAACACTCATAAATTAATTGCAACATGCTTACAAGATCATATAACATCTATATGGACATTACCCAACCTCATTAACATGTAATTCCATGAATTCAAGAATTTGGATTTCAAGACTCAAGACTCCACTTTTACAGAAACTGAAATTGGAAAACTAGTAATGGAATTATACCTTTGTAATGTGAAAGAACTTGCTACTACTTGAACTCTTAAACTCCAAGGATGCTTGTATGCTCTCAATTCTCACTTAGCAATTCTCAACACTTGGAAAAATAGAAGGAGAGCTCATACTTATAGAACATAAAAAATCTAGACAATAACATTCTCCCCTAAATCAAACTCGTGTTAAAGGATTGCATGGGGGTTAACAAGGAGTGGTTGGATGGTGGTTGAATTACATCATGAGTCCCCTCATGATCATTGCCTAGCAAGCTTGGAAGAAGAAGAAATAGGCTAGCCTTTTTAAAACTCACATGATTGAAAAATGAGAGATAAATGGGACAATCTTTTTGGGACAATCCAATATAACTAGAATTCTTGTATACTCCTACACATTCTCACTCTTATGTTATATTTTTAATACACATCTCAACCATGTATTATAACATAATGTCACAACATGACCTAATATTTCAAGGTGGTAGATGTTATGCAACATACATATAATCCATGTACGTTTTATCAAAATGATAGTTTACAATGTGTTCATGGTATATTAATTTAATACATACCCACAAACATATTGTCACATAGATAATGTATTTATAACTTATAGTTCCAATATATTTAATCTTAATGCCCATACAATATAGTTTTATAAGACTTAATATATAGTCACACAATGTCACACTACACTATATAATATAGTTGTATATGCATATAACCGTCAATATAATATTATTCCACAATTAATAGTAATCACATATTATTAGTTAATTACAAAAAAAATTTAATATTCTACCACAACCATAATATATTAATTAATATAATCATTAATTGATCCTCATTATTAAATAATTAATATATCACACATCAATTATCAACTAATAGTATACTACAACAACAATTAACAATTAATATGCTTAATTGCTTACTTTATAATCCCTTTGTTAATTAATATTACTGTTAATATTTTCCATCACTATGCCCCACAAGGCTTCAATGAGTTCATCACAAAACCCACATATCCTCAATTCTTCAGTTATTTAATATAATTGAGTTATCTCATTTCATAACACGAAATCGTTCATATTCAAATAAATATTTATTTCCATTAATATATTTATTTAATAATACGTGGAAATTCTCGGGTATTACAGGTGCAAGTTTGATAATACTTGCAGGACTAAATTAAAAATGAAGGAAAAGATGAATGTATTATACCGTATTATTTCGAGCCCCACAACGTGCAATTATCAAAATTATATCTTCCTATAAATAGAAACTCATTCTTCTTTCATTCTCACCAATTCACTAAGACTCACAAGAGCAATTATAGAGAGAGAAGCTATAGAGAGAAAGAAGAAGAGAAGTCTACTACTTCACTATTCCAGTATCCAGTCTTCTTCTGAGGTAAGGGATATTATTTTTGTTTAGTATTCGTAAGAAATAATATTTTTTTCCATACTCTGTAGTATATGAGTAATATTATTTCGTCTCGTATTCTTAATTATACCATTATTCGGTTAAAGTATTGCTTCTATACTCCGTGAAATTAGTAGAATATCCTTGATATTTGCGCTTCATATAGTATCGTTTCACAAAGATATTTTATGCACATTCTTGTTAAATTTTAAGCTTTTCATGCTGGAGTACTGTCCATGAGTACTATTCATTTATACGATACTATTCTTAAAGTACTATTCAAGTGGTACTATTCACAAAGTACTATTTATGGGTATTATTCACGAAGTACTATTCACGAGTACTATTCACGGGGTACTATTCACGAGGTACTATTCACTCGGGTACTATTAACCCAGAGTATTGTTCATGACAAAAATTAATTTCTTTACTGTCAAAATTATTTTTAATACAGTATTATTCTTGAATTTTACTCCACAAAGCAGTATCATGTTGGCAATTTGGACATTATTGAATTCTGGATAAATTAAATTATAAATCTTTAAAAATTTATCCTTTGCCTTCTTTTAATTGAATTCTTATATCATTGTCATCATCATCATGCTTATATTGTGATGAAAGTCATCTTTGGCTTACGTGCATAGATGGACTGTTTATTGGTATGATTATGATCAAGGATCATTCGGTATAATCATGACCCGTAATGTTATAAATGATGTGGTAAAAGTCATCATTGGACCGTAGTGCATTGATGGACAGTTGCTGATATGATCATGACCATTGGTGAAAACACGAATATCCTTGGCCCGTAGTGCGTGAATAATTCGTGGTTGTGATACTATTTATTAAGCTGAGTCTCAGCGATAAAAGGCTAGCCTTTTTGAAACTCACGTGATTGAGAAAAGAGAGGTAAATGGGATAATCTTTTTGGGACAATCCAATATAACTAGCATTCTTGTATACTCCTACACATTCTCACTCTTATGTTATATTTTTAATACACATCTCAACCATGTATTATAACCTACTGTCACAACATGACCTAATATTTCAAGGTGGTAGATGTTATACAACATACATATAATCCATGTACATTTTATCAAAATGATAGTTTACAATGTGTTCATGGTATGTTCATGGTATATTAATTTAATACATACCCACATACGTATTGTCACATAGATAATGTATTTATAACATATAGTTCCAATATATTTAATCATAATGTCCATACAATATAGTTTTATAAGACTTAATATATAGTCACACAATGTCACACTACACTATATAATATAGTTGTATATGCACATAACCGTCAATATAATATTATTTAGCAATTAATAGTAATCACACATTATTAGTTAATTACAAAAAATTCAATATTCTACCACAACCATCATCAATTAATTAATATAATCATTAATTGATCCTCATTATTAAATAATTAATATATTACACATCAAATATCAACTAATAGTATACTACAACAACAATTAACAATCAATATGCTTAATTGCTTACTTTATAATCCATTTGTTAATTAATATTACTGTTAATATTTTCCATCACCATGCCCCACAAGGCTTCAATGATTTCATCACAAAACTCCACATATCCTCAATTATTCAGTTATTTAATATAATTGAGTTATCTCATTTCATAACACAAAATCGTTGATATTCAAATAAATATTTATTTCCATTAATATATTTATTTAATAATACGTGGAAATTCTCGTGTATTACATCCTCCCCCCTTATAAAAATTCAGTCCCAGAATTGCTACAAGGTTACACAAACAGATGGGGATAATCCCGTATCATCCTATCTTCTAACTCCCACGTTGCCTCATCGACATCGTGGTTACGCCAAAGAACTTTTACCGAAGAAATGACTTTGTTTCTTAAAGTTTGCTCTTTCCTATCTAGAACTTGGACATGAATTTCTTCATATGCTAAGTTCTTCTCCACTTGAATGGGTTCATACGAAATCACGTGCTTGTAGTCGGGCTTGTATAGACGCAACACGGATATATGAAACACGTTATGGATGTGCTCCAACTCATGTGGTAGTGCAACTTTGTATGCTACTTTTCCCACTCGCTTGAATATCTCGAACGGTCATATGAATCTTGGACTCAGTTTTCCTTTCTTGCCGAAACGGATCTTTCCCTTCCATGGAGATACCTTCAAGAATACAAAATTGCCGACTTCAAAATCTCGGTCTTGCCGATGCAAATCTGCATACTTTTTCTGGCGATCTTGAGCTGCAACAAGTATAGCCCTTATTACCGTCACCACCTCCGCGGTTTGTTGTACTAACTCTGGTCCGAGTATTCGTCGTTCTCCGATTTCGTCCCAACATAATGGTGTCCTGCACTTTCTTCCGTAAAGAGCTTCGTACGGTGGCATGCCGATACTCGCATGGTAACTATTATTATACGAAAATTCGACTAAGGGCAGGTGGTCGTCCCAATTCCCCTTGAAGTCCATCACGTAAGTTCTAAGCATGTCCTCTAGCGTTTGTATGGTTCTCTCACTTTGTCCGTCTGTCTGAGGATGATAAGCAGTACTTAACCTTAACTGTGTTCCCATCCTCTCTTGCAAGCTTTTCCAGAATTTTGACGTGAAACGCGGGTCTCGGTCAGAAACAATCAATACCGGCACTCCATGTCGTGAAATAATCTCCTTTACGTACAAACTCGCTAACTGATTCAAAATGTAGCGGATCTAAATTGGTAGAAAATGTGCGGTCTTTGTAAGTCGATCCACGATAACCCAAATTACATCCAACCCTTTCTACGTGATCGGAAGTCCTACCACGAAATCCATCGTAATATGCTCCCATTTCCACTTTGGTATTTCCAACGGTTATAGTAACCCACTTGGTCGGTGATGTTCTGCTTTTACGCGTTGACAAGTCAAACATCTACTAACACATTCTGTGACTTCTCGTTTCAAATTAGGCCACCAAAAATGTTGTTTCAAGTCTCGATACATCTTAGTGCCTCCCGGATGAACGGAATATGTCGTATTGTGTGCATCTTGTAAAATCTCCTTTCTCAACTCGGTTACCGTCGGTACCCACACTCTCTCTTCGAATCTTAAAATACTGTCTTTATCTATTCAAAATTTTTTTCCCTCATTTTCTGTAATCCTTTTCCTGATTTTCTCGCATTCTTCATCTTTCTCCTGTGTTTCCTTTACTCTATCCAACAATGTCGGACAAGCTTCCATTACAAATAATTTCTCGTCAGACTTCTCGGGTCCCTTCACTTCTATTTCCAAATTCTCCATATCTTTTATTAATTCCTCCTGAGTTGTCAGTTGAAACAATTTCTCCCCTCCTTTCCTGCTCAGAGCGTCGGCAACTACGTTTGCCTTCCCCGGGTGATAAAGAATCTCACAGTCATAATCTTTGATTAGTTATAACCACCTCCTCTGCCGCATATTCAACTCCTTCTGTGTGAAGTTATATTTCAGACTTTTGTGGTCCGTGTATATCTCACATTTCTCTCCATATAAATAATGTCTCCAAATCTTTAACGCAAAAACTACTGCCACTAACTCTAAGTCATAAGTAGGGTATCATTTTTCGTGACGCATACACAATGATTTTGTCATGCTGCATTAGCACACAACCCAGTCCTCTATGCGATGCATCACTATACACCACAAATCCTCCAGTATCATCTGGTAAGGATAATATCGGTGCCTCGCTTAATCTCTTCTTCAATTCTTAAAAACTCTCCTCGCATTTGTCGGTCCATATAAATTTTTCCGTTTTCCTTGTCAGATTAGTCAACGGGGTTGCTATCTTAGAAAAATCATGGATGAATCTCCGATAGTACCCAGCTAACCCTAAGAAACTTCTTATCTCCGTCGGTGTTCTCGGTTGTTCCCAACTACTTACTGCTTCGACCTTTTCGGGGTCTACTGAGATTCCATTCTCATCCACCACGTGGCCTAAGAATTGAACCTTCTTCATCCAAAATTCGCATTTTGAAAATTTCGCATACATCTCCTCCTTTCGTAGTGCCTCTAAAACAATCTTCAGATGTTCGACATTTTCTTCCTCTGTCTTCGAGTAGATCAAAATGTCGTCGATGAAAACTACTACGAATTTATCCATGTATGGCTTGAAAAATCGATTCATCAAGTCCATGAATGTTTTCGGGGAATTAGTTAAAACGAATGACATTACCAAAAACTCCTAATGTCCGTAACGGGTTCGAAATGCAGTCTTTGGTATATCTTCATCCCGCACTTTCAGTTGATGATATCATGTCTGTAAGTCGATCTTCGAGAAATATTTCGCTGCCTTTAGTTGATCAAACAAGTCGTCTATCTTTGGTAGTGGATATCTGTTCTTGATCGTTACTCTGTTCAATTCTTGATAATCGATACAGAGCCTCATCGATCCGTCCTTTTTCTTCACGAATAACATTGGTGCTCCCCAAGGAGACACACTTGTTCGAATGTAACCTTTATCCAGTAACTCTTGAAGTTGTATCATCAATTCCTTCATTTTTACTTGCGCCATACGATATAGAGCTTTCGAAATCGGTGTTGTTCCCGGTGCTAAATCTATTACGAACTCAATTTCTCTGTCTGGCGGAAGTCCAAGAAGACCGTCCGGAAACACATCTTGAAATTCATTCACTACGGGTATATCTTTAATCTCTACTCCCTTTTTCCGAGTATCTATGATGTGAGCTAAATAACCTACACATCCTTTCCTTAACAACTTCTTGGCATGCATCATCGTAACGCAACATGATTGCTTAAGCGACGAGCTTCCATTAAACACTACCTTAGACTTACTCGGAGTCTGAAGGTTCACACACTTATTCTGAAAGTCAATTATCGCTGCATGGTTATATAACCAATCCATTCCCAGTATTACGTCAAATTCTCCCAGTCTAATAGGAATCAAGTCTACGCTCAGTTCATGTTCTCTAACGTTTGCGCGACAATTTTGATAAACGTATTCTACAGGGATTATTTTCTTATTCGCAACCTCTATGTTCAAGGAATCTTCTAAACGTTCTCGGGGTATACTAAATTTACTAGAAAATTCTTCAGATACAAAACAACAGGTGGCACCCGAATTAAATAATACATAAAAATTTATATTATTGATTGGGATTATACCTAACACCACGTCCTTCGCAGCCACTACGTCGTGGACGGTCATGTTAAAGGTTCAAGCGGTCTATCGGTTGGGTTGCGTAGGTCCACCAATCATCAACTTACTTCCTCCTCTTTGGCTTCCGCCAGATCCACCGCTTCCTTTCTTCGGGCATTCCTATATCTGGTGCTTTGTTGATCCACAAGCAAAACATCCTCTGATTTTCTTCGGCTTCGGGCAATTTGGCGAGATGTGCCCCTCTTGGCCGCAATTATAGCATGTGTTTTTCCTCTTCCAGCATTCTCCCTAGTGACTTCTCCCACATTTGTTGCAAGCTTCTGTCCTCTTCTTGAAGTTTCCCTGGTAAATCCCACCTTGGTTATCGTTTATGTTGTTGTTATTGTTTTCCCATTTCCTTTTTTCCGGAGTTACTTCCTCCGATGTTGCTCCCTCCACGATGCTCACTACCGGCGTGCTTATTCTTCTTCTCCTTATGATACAGACTTAAGGCCTCACTGCCACCTTTCGCAATGATTGCCTTCTCCAACAATGTCGTAAAGGAATTAATCTGGAAGACCGATACCTTATTGTACAACCACGGTTTTAACCCTTGCTTAAAATGTCTCACATTCCTCTCCTCATCTATAACTTGGTGTTCGGCAAACCGCGCTAGTTCATTGAACTTAGCTGCGTACTGTGCCACCGTCATATCACCTTGTTTTAATTATAGGAATTTTACTTCCATCCTACTCTTCATACTCTTTGGGAAATAGTTCTCGAAGAACAACGTAGTAAACCTCTCCCATGATATCGTTCATTCCTCTGCTCTCTGCTGATTAGTTTCCCACCAATAGTTCGATTCACCCTTCATCATGTATGTGGCAAATACTGTCTTCTGGTCCTCACCCACGCGAGCTATAGTGAAGGCCTTCTTGATCTCCTTGATCCAGGTTTGCGCAACTATCGGGTCAGTGGTTCCAGCGAACTCTGGGGGTCCTACACTCTTAAAGTCTTTGAAGGTTGTTACTGGGACAGCTTGGGGAACGGGTGGTACGGGTTTGTTTCTTCCCCTCAGGGTTTCTCCCAATAAATCTACCAATCTCTGTATCGAATCTAGAGGACCTCTCTCATCATTAACTGACTCTTCTGGGATAGTTATTCTACGTTTGGGCGTCATTTTTTGTATCACAAATTTTTATTTTATTATCTAATTACCATATTTAGACATTTCTCAATGGAAAGAACTACAGGTTTATAACACACTTCTGAAATAAGATCATTTATATTCATATGCCAAAGGGTAACATTACATGTTCTTTTCTAGCATACTGCTATAAACGATATCACATATCCCCTAATATAACAAAAGACGGGGACATACTAACTTACTACCCCTCTAACACTTTTTCAGAAGTTTGGGGTTTTACCACTATCTCTCATCTTACACAAAGGATTGAGATTACAACAACATATTAATAACGCATAAATAAAAATACTACACTAATAAGCTCTTCCCTCTAGACTCAATTTAACATCCCACGCTCAACGGCGCTATGATATTCCTTCTGTGTGATGTGAACCACCATGTCTCGGCTTATGGTATGCCGGGTCTGTCTGTAACGCCCCGGAAAATCGAATATTTTGTAATTATTTTTAATAATGAATAAAATAATATTATTTATTATTATTGTGTATTAAGAAGATGAATGTTGTTCTATAACCTAGAAACGTCGGAACGTCGTAGTATTTTAACTACGTGGAAGAATTAAAGTGTTTGAATTTCTAAAAAGAAAATAAAAGTTTTTCGAGAAATTTTCCGAAAAATACTATTCATCGATTTCCGCTCGGGAATTATATTTGAATTTCTGAGAAATATGTAATGTTATAATATCGAGGTGATATCGATTATGTAATAATAATCTAAGTATGGAAAACACAATAAATCGCATGCGGACTTAATTTGGGATTATAGGTATTAAAACCTAATGGAAGGAATTAAGGTAATATTGTATAAAGATCAAAACCAATATGTATAAGGTGTAAACTTATGTGGGATTAATTATTAAGCCCAAGTAATTGGTTAATGAAGCCCAAATTGATTAATACAAGCCCAACAAGGAAATAAGCTATTATTATTAGCAAGCCCAAGGTATAAGTTAATTGAATTAGCAATTGAGCCCAAACTATGATCCATTAGCTAATGAGGATCCATGGGGCAACCCATGGGTAAACTTGATGCGTCAAACCAAGTGAGAAATGAGTAAGTGTGATGGGCAAACAAGAAGAGTGATGCCCAAGAACTTTGTGTGGTGGTCAAGAGAAGTGATGAGCACACAAATGAAAAGTAAGGAGGTGGAATTTATTAGATTAATTGAGGAGGTGGGATTAAGGAGGTGGAAGGCCTAAATGACAAGAGTTCCCCCACTTTGCCAAGCCTATAAATACAAGAGCCACAATTCAATTGTTGGTTATTTCATTTCATCCAAACTTCTCTCAAGTATAGCAACTTATTTGTTAGAGCCAATAAACACTTATAAGCCACATCAACCATTTATAGTTTTCCAAAGCAAATAGAAGTCTTCAAGGGTAAGACTCCTCTCTTATATCTTCATCTCTTCTATAATAGGATTGATAGAGAAGGGGGAGGGTTGGATGATAGCATATAATAAATTACTAAGAATAAACTTAAGCCGAATAAGTTGAAAAAGCAACTTGAATATTAATAAGTCGCTAGAACCATGAATAACATATCATATGATGTTTAGTATGTGGAATATAGCATGAGAACTTTGATTGAAGGACTTAAGTTAATAATAAGTCATGAGCATGAAGATTTTTAACTCTTAAGTTAAATAAGTTAATAACCTATGAGAATAAGTCAAAACCTACTTTGATTATAAGTTGGAGTAGTAAATAACTTGTAATGATCTTATGTTGATTAAAATCCATTAAGAACGCTTAGTAATGAAGATTTGCCGGAATTCGCACGATTGGACGATTACCGTCGAATTCGTGAAATTATCGGAATGGAAGTCGTATTTTGTGTTCGAAGTCGGAAACGTTGGTTTTCGATGGATACAAGTCATTTTAGTCATTATAGAGTTGCGGACTCAAAAATGATCGGATTCCGACTTAAAATGAAGAAACGAGCGTTGAACGTTCACGAAAGTTTATCATTTTCGTTAAAAATGAACTCATAGGTGAATTTTGAGCAAACGAAGTTAAATAGATAAAAATTTTGCATGAATGCATAGATTATGAAATTTGTGAACCGTAGGCTTTTGAACGGACCAATGCGGACTTAAAACGAAGAAGTTATGCGTCCGGGAAATTCGTAAAAATTTTTAAAAACTGAAAAATTTTGTAAGGCACAGAGTCCACGCCGCGGCGCGACTCTAAGCCTAATTTCCCACGCTGCAGCGCGAGGCCGAACCATTGTACACTGCGAACCAGCGCCGCAGCGCAAGTTACAAGGAAATCCTTGGCGCCGCGGTGCCAGTCCAAGGAAGTTGTTAGTGAAGAAAGATTTCAAGTATGGAAGGAAAGAGAATTTAATAGTAATGTATTAAGATGTAATCATAACATGATTAAGACATTGTAAGGTACTTGTAAGACACTAATGCATGTTGATTAAGAGTTAATAATCAATCGAAGATTAGCGGAATGAGAATGACGTAACGAAAGCCGAAAACCCTAAATAACGAATCTAAATTAGGAATTACATTGAGATGAAGGGTAAGATATAATAGTAATCATACTTGATTGTGTATGACTTAATGTGGTACGTGATTATGAATTATAGAATCATAAAGACTTAAAGTATTGTACGAGTATTAACCAGTAATCAGACGCTAAAGGCAAGTATTCTGACTCTTGTTTCAGTTCAGTCTGGACAAGCTTTGTAATTTATGTAACCTGTTCGCATGAAGTCCTGAATGATGAAGTCTTAAGCCAATTCTTTCGGCTGGACTTATATTATGAATCTGTCAAGCATGATTAATGTTTACCGAGTTATATTGGTTGGTTTTCAATCGAAGACCAAGTATACTAAAATGTTTTTGTCTTTTAACGACAGGCACGTGAGGTTACCACAACTTAAACGTATACACGTTTAATGAATGTAGTGTTGATCAACATAGAGTACTATAAGCTTATCACTCAGAAGTGCTCGTAAGCTATGTCGGACTTACGGACTTAGTGTCGGGTTGTCCTTTTCAAAAGAACTTATGAATGCTCATATAATTGAGCCATAATTATTATTCCAGTAAGTATGGTTGTGTAAAACGTTTTGAAGAAAAAGAAGTGCTATTTTGATTTATCGATAGTACTTCGTAAATATTGTTCAATTATTGAAGATATATGAGTTCTATGTTTCAAGCATGTTGTTTATTAGAATTGTAGTACTTGCTGAGCTAGTTATGCTCACTCTTGCTTGAACCATATGATCACAGCTAAAATCGAGCGGACCGAAGGATCCGGCAAGGATAAAGGGAAGACAAAGACGAACCCGTAGCATACTTATGTAATAGTATAGCAAGACTGTCTGTAATATATTGATATTATGACAAGAACAACCGAAAGGGTTATAAAGAACCTGGGAATGTAATATTATTTTGAATATATATAAGTTATATTAGTCCTTTTGAGACTATTCTATAGAATGTATGAATGAATGGTAGTACCATGTAGCACCATCTGTCGGGTTGGAAGAGACCCGGATTTAGGGGCGTCGTACTGTCCTTGCTCAGCTGGGTAGTGATTTATCCCATCGACCAATCTCTCCATGGCCGTGCGAAGAGCATAACCCATCTTGTTCATCTTCCTCCTCTTGCACCGCACCACATCCTCTAGATCATCTGCCATATCATTGGCTTCCTCCCAGTTCTCCTCGAAGTGAATCCTATCCATCACCGCCATCTCTAACTGAGTTCGAAGAGCCTCTTTCTCCGCCTTCTCACTCAAAACCTTCTGCTATAATTCCTCTAGTTTTCCTGCCACCTCAACATTCCTTGCCACCGCTCAGTGAAACAAAGTTCCCATCTGGATCCCTGCTTCCTTACGATGAGCAATTTCTACCTCCATCTCCTGTATCACTAGTTGACTCTGATGGTCATCGTCCCTCAACTTCTAGAACACAGACTCCCTCTCCCTAGCCTCAGCCTCAAGCTCCTCTACTCTACATCCCAACTTCAATATCTGCTCCTCATACTCTCCTAACATCCAATCCTCAAAAGTAGTCTCGTCGGAGTCCTCCATGGGCTCGGGTTCCTCCTCCATAGGCTCCTAATCCGGATCAGACTCCTCAAGTAGAGGTACCATCTCCTCATCATCATCATCATCACTAATAGGGACAACTACCGATATAGGCTCCGCTATCACGGGTGTCTCATAGACTGCGTGGATATCACACGGTTCCTCCTCAACTAATCGGCTAGGTCCTCCCATATCAGTTATCCTAAAATCACCAACATAAGACAACACAACAATAACTCCATTAGAATGTTAAACAAACATAAGTTCATTGTATAGAATGAAGTTACATTTCGTAACACGCTCAGTCTCTCTGGGAAAACTCTACGTGAGTTTTATCCCTTCTTAACCTCTAAGTTTTCTTAAGTTATAATCTAAGGACTCTCATTCCTAAAGTTTATAACTATAGCTTTGATACCAACCTGTGACGCCCCCAAATCCGGACCTCCACTTGGTCACTCGGATTCGGTTCATCACGTTCTCATGGTAAAACCATAATAACTAAAATAACGCATACACAACGGAAAATCTACTTTAGAATAATATACAATGATTTATTATAATTATTCCCTCAAGTCTCACAACCTACAGAGCTTAATAGATTACATAATAATATCTAATAAATACTTATTACATGATCTTACTTAAGCTTAAACATAGTTTGAAATAGTCTTAATACAACATAATATACTTTAAACATAAAAAGGACAAGCTAGTCGGTAGACTTGCCCTTGCCCTTGTCCTGCCCGGATACACTTCCATGTTCTGCCTTAACTGAAAGGTTTTTAAAAGCAAGGATGAACATAAATTGTCCAACAAATAATATACAACAAAGGTGTAGGATATATATCACAAGATTTGAAATATCGAAGTGTCATTTCTAGGGTAGTTCAAAGTATCAAAATAACATCATGGGCAAGAAATATCAACAATTCTTTGAATATGAACGATAATTCAATATAAATCAACATATATATATATATGAATTCAACGATTATCAAGGTATCCAACTAGATAAATAATTTATACTGGGCAGTCACTAAGGACCATTGAACTTCCAATAGAGTTATCAATATTGAACTGATAACAAAAATATCAAGTACTATAGATGATCAGTCTACAATACTTTACGTTATGCATAACACCACAATAATATTTATTCATGTGTTGGGGTTTCCAACAACATACACTCCCCTTACCAAAAGGGTTGTCCAACTCAGTTTTTGAGATTTTTGCACCAATCAATTGGTTTGGACAACTTTTATAAACATACATATAGTCTAGCCGAATCAAATGGCATCGACTCTTTCATAATATTGAAGGACAATACAGATTTTAACATGAATAATAGCTTTCACAAGGGTTTATCATACTACCTCATTGGAACGAGAAGTTAATCTAACTTTTATTCAAAAGGGATAAGCTTACGGTATTTGTCGAACAAAATAATGCAATGGTATTGCACAACAATAATAGTAGGGTTCGGATACTTTCTCAATATAAATTTGAGTAAGGCTAGAGAAACTTGCCTTAAGCGTAGTTTATCCACGTTAATAACTCAACCTTTTGAATCCTATTTATAGCGTATTATATGTATACAAGGTTCATTAGATAACACAGTCCTTAATCAAGCTTGACACGATACAAGTACGCACATATGGTACAAAATCAGTTTATAAGTCATCATGAATCAAATACTTAGTTACTTTATAAACAAATCAAGAATGCTCAAGGTTAAGACCTCCTCTACGCATGGACTTTCCATTTCAATACAACACCAACTTAACAACTACGCATCACACATATATATGTACATCAGTAGGTTTTAGATCACATTTATCAATATAGGCACCATGCAAGTTACTGTCCAAAAGTCAGAACTCATTATTTGGGATTCCAGACTGGCGCAGCTGCGCCATTGCTAAGCCTAGGACCGGCGCAGCTGCGCCGTCCTCTGGTCACACCAAGACTCAGCTGTTGCCTTGTGGATTCTGTCTGGCTCAACCAAAACAATCACACATAATATTTTTGTCATGTTAAAGGTCTTTTCATGCTCCTTAAGTCAATCTAGGTTCCTTCTTTCATAACATGGTTCTATGTTGGTCATTTCGACAATTTAAGGTCATTCAAAGTCATGAATTCACAAGGCCTAGCATGCTTGCTTTCTAAACATACAAGATAGTTATAAAACTCATATTACGCATGATTGTGTGTATTCATAACACATACGTGAAACTAACACCGCTTTAGTTGAAAATAGGCTTTGTTCATGCTCTTCTTGAAATGTGCTACACAAGCATGTTATATATATGTTTATGCTACATGAGTGAGTCTAAGAGTGTCATCAAACATGATCACAAATGTTAGATTTTAGTCCTCATGGTATCTTGACAATATTCACATTCAAAGCTTGCTAATAGGTTCAACATGCTCATGTTCCTTTACTAATCAAATAGACACAAGCTAAAGGTTTATTCATGCATTCCCAAGTCATACTCATATGCTTTCAAAGTCGAAATATAAACCATATAGAACTCATGCATTTTAGCTCACTAGGCTAAGCTTCTTATTGAAAATATTTCTAACATAAGGCTTAACAAGTTTGATCATGCTCAAAGGACTATGTACACTACAACATGCTCATCTATGTGCAAAATCAGTCATGTATAGCTTACTAGGTTCATAATTTGTAGAACATGATCTTTACATAGTTTGTTTTCAAAACTTAAGGTTCAAATCTCCATTTAAACCATATGTCTCCATTAATCATGCAAGTCTATGAAAACATGCTCACATTAGGTTACCACATCCGTAATATATCATACATGTAAGACCCCAAATTTTATGAAATAAAAGTATTCAATTTTTCTTATAATTATTATTCAGTAAAGGGTTAAATTGATAAAAATTTAAAGTTAAGGGTGATATATATAAAGTTTTCAAAATAAGCAAGTGGTTATAAAATACTCATTGTTGTCGGGGAATATTCGTTTGGTCGTTCAATATTCTTGTTGTCGGGGAATATTCGTACGACGGCACAACCATTTGTGGTCCCCGTAACGAAAAATTGTCGGATGAAAAAAACGGCAAGTATGATTTTTTATAAATAACGGCGTAGTTGTTACCGTTAAAACTATTGGAATACCCGGTGGGTAAAGTAAAGTAATACGCGTTGTTGCACCGTAGCACACGGTATTGCACCAATTATTGATTCTTACGTAAGAAGGCACTACTCAATAATTGTTACAGTAATTACTGTTCAATATTTTATTTTATTGATTCAATAATTGCTACGTTCATATATTCTATTATTGTTGTTTCAATAATTATCACTACACAGTATTTCCCATTATCAGATTAATAATTCATATTATTTTAATAATATTGCTATGTAAAATTATTGGCAATGTCTAGAAAGTTTTGTCTAAGGAGAGGTTTAGTCACCTAATTGCGCGCTAGTAAGGAGAAATCCTTATTGGAAAGCCCCATCTTTCCTAGGAACGACCTAGTTGTCATAATTGTGATTCTGTAATATTATTTGTGAACAATTAATTATTGATTTATATGATAAGAAAAATATTTATTTATGTGGATATAAATGAAGGAATTTTTAGAAAAGTGATAATTGTTGAAAAATTGATATTTTATCTTTTCTGATAAAATAATTCATTTAAATATATTATTATATTAAGATAATATAATAATAGTGATATTTTTACAATAAATGTGTGATATATGAATAAATGAGGAGGACGAATATTTTTGTTACAAAAAATGTTTAAAACATGTTTTATGTGTTGGTGAACCCTATTTTTGACTGAAATTTGATTATAGCCTGCAAAATCGTCCGTATGTGAATTTCGGTCATTTTTCGTTTGGAATTTGGACAAACTTTCTTCTACAGAGTTATAGAGAATTCAATTTTCTATGGAATGAACATAAAATTCATATTTTTCTGATAAAAGGGCTATTTATTATGAATTATTGAAGTTCCGAAATAATTAATTTTTGAAGTTTTAATTATTTTTTTATGAAAAACATTTTTGTTATGTTTGGGGGGGCCCACTGGTTGTTGAAATGGCTGAATTCAGTTATTTAAGGTGGGCGTAGGAATTTTAAAAAAAATATTAATATTTTATTAAATTTTCTACTTTGGTGTTCTAAGTATTTTCCTATAAATAGGGTGCTTATGTTAGAATTGAAAATCACACCATAAACTGAAGTTTTCTCTCTCTATATTATCAAGCGTATTTTTATGAGTATTTAGATACTTTGAGTGTTGCTATATGGTGCAAGTTCCCTTCAGTGTTATATCTGATATTCAGCCAGAAGTATTGTTCTTTTGAGGTAAGGGATGTTATTTTTTCAAGTAAATGATATTATTTCCTTTAATATCATTATACCGAAATATTGATATGGATTTTATTGTGAAACTTTATCTTTTCGTGTCGGAGTTACTATTCATGTATACGACACTATTCATGTATATGACATTATTTACGTATACGGTACTATGTACGAATACAGAGTACTATTCACGAGTTACTATTCACGAATTACTATTCACGAATTACTATTCACGGGGTACTATTCATGACAAACTTGGTTTCTTTCTGACCAAATTATCGTTGATTTATGAATATTGCTCTTGAAATTAAATGCATTTGTTGATCATATTATTTTTATTTTCATATATAGCATTTTCATAATCCTGGTGATGAAATTTCTCTTTGACTTGAGTGTAAAGATGGATAGATTATTGGTATGATCGTGATTATGGGTTCCCTTTGGCCAGTAGTGCAAAGATGAATTGTTGACTGGTATGATCACGACCATTGAATTTATAATTGAATATCTTTAGCTTAAGTGCAAAGGTGAATTAATCAACATAGTTATAATTATTGTTTATATAAATTCTGAAATGATTATATATTTCTTTAAGATATTAATATCTTTGGCCTGTAGTGCAAAGATGGCATGTTGTTGAATATCTTTGGCCTGTAATGCAAAGATGATCTGTTGTTGAATATCGTTGGCCTATAGTGCAAAGATGACCTGTTGTTAAATTCTTTGGCCTGTAATGCAAAGATGATCTGTTGTTGAATATCTTTGACCTGTAGTGCAAAGATGACCTATTGTTGAATATCTTTGGCCAGTAGTGCAAAGATGAACTGTTGACGAATATCTTTGGCCCGTAGTGCAAAGATGATTTTATTAGTATGATTTTGAACATGAATTGTGATTTGGTATAACCATGATCTTTGATGTTTCAGGTAAAGACAGGTGATGAAAATTATCTTCGTCCTGATGAGAATAGAAATTTAGAATCCAATTATGATTATGAGTTATTTATATGATTGTGGACCAGAACTGTTGATTGATGTTACAGGGATAAAACATTGTTGGTGGACTTTTAACATGGAGAAGATAATAGACTTTATGGTCTATTTGACTCTTCTAATGGATTGTTAGTTCCGCTGCAACTATGGTTAAAAAGTTTTATCATCTACCATATGTTATAAATCTCTGATTTATTACAGATGAAGGTTATTGATAATTTAATTATCTTTAGTCATTATATTCTTTACTAGGCTATTTTTGTTCACCCTTTTGCTTCACAATTCCTTTCAGATAATAAGAGTGTAGCTGGGTCGAGCGGGGGTAAAAGGGGAATAGAACGGTGGTCTCTAGCTGTGGAGGTTCTCCCTAAACAGTATGGAAATAATTTTATTGAGAACTTTAGAATAGTGTGTTGTATTTTATACATCATTTAGTAGTTATATTTGGTGAATCAAATAGGGTGAGGCGAACCCAACGTTGGAAGGGTGTTTTGCCACTATCATACAAGATGTCTAATGACATGCGACTTCGTGGTATCATAAGACAGGGTTGTGCACATCCACTTGCTGAGTATAGCTACGAGCACTACCTATATAATCTTGGTGTTTGGTTGAAGTATAATTCTCAATTAGAGACAGTGGAGATAATGATATGTCAAGAGAAGACTCACCATTGGAAAGAATATGATAGTAATCTTCTCGTTTTTCTTTGGGGTCTATTGGGTCAACCAAGGATAATTCTGTGGGTATATGATATATATCATAACTTAGACGCATGGCCTCCCATATACGAAGGTTTCCTTGAGCATTTTCAGAAGATTTTAATTTCTAAAACAGTTATTAACTGTACATTTAGGTAAAGTGCCATTGTGACGTGCTATCCAAGGTCGGGATGAGAGTCACAGTTGGTATATATTTGTATCAAAACTCATAACATATGTGTTGTTGTATTTTGCATGACAATTGTAGTAATAAAATTGTAGTTGTTTTTTGTACTATGTATTTGGCGACCCATAATGGGTTGGGTGGAATGGACCTATTTTGGGGGTGTCACAATACACATGTTCACATGCTAGCTTAAGTCAAAATAACTAGCTAATAATGATCATATTTGAAAATAGGTTTCTTGACTAAATTCAGCAATCGGTGCAGCTGTGCTGCGCCTCAATACAAATATGGCGCAACTGTGTCGTGCCTGGTTCAGGCGCAGAAGCAGTCTACTTCGACAGAACTCCAGCCCAACCTCAAAAATTACTCACAAGATCAGTCCTAAACGCTCATAAATCAATTTCAACATGCTTACAAGATCATATAACATCTATATAGACATTACCCAACCTCATTAACATGTAATTCCATGAATTCAAGAATTTGGATTTCAAGACTCAAGACTCCACTTTTACAGAAACTAAAATTAGAAAGCTAGTAATGGAATTATACCTTTGTAATTTGAAAGAACTTGCTACTACTTGAACTCTTAAACTCCAAGGATGCTTGTATGCTCTCAATTCTCACTTAGCCATTCTCAACACTTGGAAAAATAGAAGGAGAGCTCATACTTATAGAACATCAAAAATCTAGACAATAACATTCTCCCCTAAATTAAACTCATGTGTTAAAGGATTGCATGGGGGTTAACAAGGAGTGGTAGGATGGTAGTTGAATTACATCATGAATCCCCTCATGTTCATTACCTAGCAAGCTTGGAAGAAGAAGAAATAGGCTAGCCTTTTTGAAACTCACATGATTGAGAAATGAGAGGTAAATGGGACAATCTTTTTGGGACAATTCAATATAACTAGCATTCTTGTATACTTCTACACATTCTCACTCTTATGTTATATTTTTAATACACATCTCAACCATGTATTATAACCTAATGTCACAACATGACATAATATTTCAAGGTGGTAGATTTTATGCAACATACATATAGTCCATGTACATTTTATCAAAATGATAGTTTACAATGTGTTCATGGTGTATTAATTTAATACATACCCACATACATATTGTCACATAGATAATGTATTTATAACCTATAGTTCAAATATATTTAATCTTAATGCCCATACAATATAGTTTTATAAGACTTAATATATAGTCACACAATATCACACTACACTATATAATATAGTTGTATATGCACATAACCGTCAATATAATATTATTTAGAAATTAATAGTAATCACACATTATTAGTTAATTACAAAAAATTCAATATTCTACCACAACCATAATCAATTAATTAATATAATCATTAATTGATCCTCATTATTAAATAATTAATATATCACACATCAATTATTGACTAATAGTATACTACAACAACAAATAACAATTAATATGCTCAATTGCTTACTTTATAATCCCTTTGTTAATTAATATTACTGTTAATATTTTCCATCACCATGCCCCACAAGGCTTCAATGAATTCATCACAAAACTCCACATATCCTCAATTCTTCAGTTATTTAATATAATTGAGTTATCTCATTTCATAACACGAAATCGTTCATATTCAAATAAATATTTATTTCTATTAATATATTTATTTAATAATACGTGGAAATTCTCGGGTATTACAGGTGCAAATTTGATAATACTTGCAGGACTAAATTAAAAATAAAAGAAAAGATGAAGGTATTATACCGTATTATTTCGAAACCCAAAACATGTAATTATCAAAATTATATTTTCTTATAAATAAAAACTCATTCTTCTTTCATTCTCACCAATTCACTAAGACTCACAAGAGCAATTATAGAGAGAGAAGCTATAGAGAAAAAGAAAAAGAGAAGTCTGCTACTTCACTATTCCAGTATCCAGTCTTCTTCTAAGGTAAGGGATATTATTTTTGTTCAGTATTCATAAGAAATAATTTTTTTCCAAACTCTGTAGTATCTGAGTAAAATTATTTCGTCTCGTATTCCTAATTATACCATTATTCGGTTAAAGTATTACTTCTATACTCCGTGAAATTAGTAGAATATTCTTGATATTTGCGCTTCATCTAGTATCGTTTCACAAAGATATTTTATGCACATTCTTGTTAAATTTTAAGCTTTTCATGCCGGAGTACTGTCCATGAGTACTATTCATTTATACGGTATTATTCACAAAGTACTATTCACGGGGTACAATTCACAAAGTACTATTCATGGGTACTATTCACGAGTACTATTCACAAAGTACTATTCTTGGGGTACTATTCACGGGGTACTATTCACTCAGGTATTATTCATCCGTAGTACTATTTATGACAAAAATTAATTTCTTTGTTGTCAAAATCATTTTTGATACAGTATGGTTCTTGAATTTTACTCCACAAAGCAGTATTATGTTGGAAATTTGGACATTATTGAATTCTGGATAAATTAAATTATAAATCTTTAAAAACTAATCATTTGCCTTCTTTTAATTGAATTCTCATATCATTGTCATCATCTTCATGCTTATATTGTGATGAAAGTCATCTTTGGCTTACGTGCATAGATGGACTGTTGATTGGTATGATTATGACCAGGGATCATTCGGTATAATCATGACCCGTAATGTTATAAATGATGTGGTAAAAGTTATCATTGGCTCGTAGTGCATTGATAGACAGTTGCTGATATGATCATGACTATTGGTGAAAACACGAATATCCTTGGCCCGTAGTGCATGAATAATTCGTGGTTTTGATACTATTTATTAAGCTGAGTCTCAATGATAAAATTGTTGATAAACTTTTTAAATCATAGAAGATAGTAGATATCATTCTCTACTTGACTCTTCTAATGGATTGCTTATTCCGCTGCAGTTAAACTTGATGTTTATTGTATTTTATCAGTTTAACACTGTTAAAGGCTAACGATAATTTATTATGCATTATCTTAGTCATAATATTTTTTACTGGGCTAGTTGAGCTCACCCTTTGTTTTCATTGTTCTCTTCAGGAAATGAGAATATAGTTGGGACTAGTCGGGGAACGGAGTGACGGTCCAGATGTTTGCATTAGAGTCCTCACTATTAAGTGAAATAGTGTGATAATAATTGTAATGAGGACTTTATTTGAGTTTAGATACTATCTACGAGACATTATCCGTGTTGAAACTCTCAGCTATGTTTTGTCGTATTGTATAAAAGAAGTTTGTATTTAAATTATGTACCATGTATTTGGCGACTCAAGATGGGTGATGTATACCTATTTTGGGGGCGTTACAACACCTATCCAATTTACATACATTTGGATTCTCGATTCAATGTTTGATTTGCATGTGTGACATTATTTTGATTTGTCTGTGTGACAATGTATATTTCTGAGCTCAATCAGTATGAAATAACACCCAGCCATTTGATTCAGTCTATTATTTCATTGTATTAGTTTTGTTCTGTTCTGTTCGGCTCAATTGATTCAGTTAGTTACTTCAGTTCATTAGTCAGATATATTCCATTCAGATCTTTGGAAATTATACTTTTGTTGGTATTTACACTTGAGGCTTTGTTAAGTATATTGTTTCAATTGATTTCGTATATCAATTATACATCTTTGTATATATTATCTATATATGTACTGGACATTTGACTCATGTTGTATTTTTCTTCTAGCAGGTTTGCAAGGGTGATTTAGGGCTAGTGTGATAATAGAGATGAGAGAGTTGCCTTTGACCATCTAGGTTGATTCAATTTTAGATTTTGATTATTTTGACTCTATTTGGAGAATTGTATTTAGTACTTTATTGATGGATATAATTATTACATATTTGAAGTCATTAGTGCTCTGTTTATTTTCTGAGATTTGTTGTGTTTTGCACGTAACCTCCATTTTCTTTTTCCAAATGGGGTGTTATATAAGGTTTGTTCCATTCAAGTTCTAATAAATTGGTTTAAACTCAGTCCAAATAAGATCATGAGCTTCAAAAAAATTTCGATCAATCCTCTTAAAATATAGTATTTTTTAAATTGATTCTTAGATCCAAAAAATATAATTTAAAATAAATCATTTAAAATGTTTGACATTCATCATTCCTTTTACTAATCGAATTGAAGTTTAAGTTAACAAATTGAGCGGCTGAATGAGACTTATGTGTAGGGTTTCGACACAAAAACGCAGCGGAAATAAACCAATTTAAAGGCAATTCCGAAACCCTAAAACAGGATCCATGCGAAAAATAATTAATTCAGTGGTAAGAAATTATACCGATTAAGAAACTGAAATTGAAGCAATCGAATCTCCAACGCAATCCGCGATTAAGAAATTGGAATTGATGCGATCGAATCTCCAACGCAATCCAAACGAACTGCGTCTCTACAGTATCCACACGAACGCTCCGCGAATCGTCCTACGATCTGCAGAAGAAGGAACCGCGGTACTAACCACCAAGGATGAGGATTTTCGAAACTGTTTTCTCTAGTCTCTCTCTAAGAGCGGCTAGGGTTTTGTATTTTGACGTAATCCCTAAAGTGACTGATATATATCATATATATAGCAGTTAGGAGAAATTAATCAAAACCTAATATTATTAAAATCCGAATTTATATATATTTTAATTAAGACTTACTTAATTAATATATATATATATATAAAAATTATCCTTTTTAATTTAAATTCGTGATTTAAAATATTATCAATCACATATATATATATATATATATATATTTAAATCCTTACAATTTAAATTAATTTCCCTTTTAAATTACGTTCTATGTGTGTGACCCTATAGGTTATTATTACATTGGCAATAATTTTAAAATTATTTTATAAGATTATAAACAGTGAGCGACATCTAGTAATGCATCACTGCTACCCAAGTAATAATAAGATCGATGATTTGATGCAACTTTTTCGTGACCAATGTTTTAATGTAATTTAATCATTTTAACCTTAATATACTAGATTAAACTCGAATCATGGAATGTTTCATACTCTTCATAATTTAATCTGAGTTTTTTCTTGATCAATGAGTAGACTATATGAAACAAATCACTATTTGAGCATGGCCATGCATTTCATAGTCCTACTCAATCAAGAGGCCTATGGATATCACCCCTAATACATAAGAGGATTAAATTTCATCTAGATCACTCATATTCCTCACACGATTCATGATGTACCCAATAATCACCTTTATAGTCCACCCTATTAAAGGTGACATTTGATGATATCAAAGTACATAAATTTCCGTGAAGAAATATAGTGATTTCAGGTCGGAGGACCATTACATCATTGTCACTGTGAGAATTGCTAATGACACTTCGCATAATGCTCCACATAGAATTCTCATGCTGGGTCTGTCCAGTACATCGTTCTCTAACATGTACCTATGCATTGACTTAATATCTCATATATTTATGACCAATGAGATTTGGTCATCAGTCAATCCACATACTAGTCTTAATGCATCATTGTTGATGGGTCATTGTTGTCCCATCAACAATGATACTCGACTAGGGACATTTAAAAACAATGATGCTAATTGTAAATATATAATCCCATGTTCAAGTCACATACTTGAAACGATATAATTTGTATCAATATTCTAAAGATTTTTATTATGTTAAAATTTATATAACGCAGTAAATAAAATCATTCATTTATTCAATCAAATATAATATCAAAACGTTAAGCAATTATATCAAATAATTGACCGCCTCTAGGGCATAAACTCTAACATTATGTCCCTTTAAGTTGTCTTCTATTTTCAAAATCATCCTTAAAGTTCACTTTTCATCAATTAGGTTTTTATAGAGGTATTTTATGACGTTTTCATTTTTTATACCCAATTTGACCCCAACCCGACCTATTTTGACCCAACCCGACAAAGTTTAACCCAACCCCAAATTTTAATATTTTAAAATAAAATATTATTTCTATAATAATTTTAAAATAACGATTATATTTAATATTTTAAAATAAAATAAATATTTTAAAAATAGCTATTTTTAATATTTAAAATAAAATATTATTTTTAAAAGGTTATAAAATTATTATTGTTCTAAGGAAAAAATATTAGAAACTCTATTTTTTAAAAATTGAATAAAATTTCATAAAATATTGATTCAAAAAAAATTACATCAGAAAATAAATCTTTAATTTAGGAAAAAAAAGTAGATTTTTTTCATATTTTTGTGTAAAACTTTATTTTTATAAGAAAAAAATATATATTTACCATTATTATATATATTCTTAATATTATACTTTTTAACAACAAAAACTAAAAAAGAAATTAAATACAAAAACAGTAAAAGATAAAAAAAAGTTATTCAATTTTTTTAAATAAATAAATAAATTTTTTTTAAAAATAAATAAATTTTTTTAAAAATAATTAATATTTTTAGGGAAAAAATTAAAAAAAATTCTTTTTTTTAAAAATGATTACAATCTTATAAAATAAAACTTTATTTTCGTAAAACAGATATTTTTTTTAAGATGTGTAAATTTTCATAAAAATAATTAAGATTTAAAAATTTTTAAATTTAATTTTTTTGGAATCTATATTTTATGAAACTTTACTCATTTTTGAAAAAAAAATATTTCTAATATTTTTTCTTAAAATAATAATTATTTTTAACAAAATTTAAAAATAATATTTTATTTTAAATATAAAAATAATTATTATATTAAAAAGATTATTTTATTTTAAAATATGAAACATAATTATTGTTTTTAAAATTATTTTAGTTTAAAATATTAAATTTAATTATTATTTGATTTTTTTAAAATATTAAAAATAATAATTATTAAAAAATATTTTATTTTAAATATTAGATATAATTATTATTTTAAAATTAATTTTTTTTTAAATATTTAAAATATTTATTTTATTTTAAAATATTAAAAATTAGGGTTGGGTCAAACTGATCGGGTTGGAGTCGAATCAAGTAAAAGAAATAAAAATGCCAAAATTGTCACGAAAAAATGAATTTTATGGACGATTTTAAAAGTGAGTAGTAACTTGGAGGGACAAAAATGTCATTCAGCCCATATTGAGCTATTTTATAAATTCTCTAATATTTGTTTATTTTAATATTTAGGGTTTGTTAGACTATCATTGTTTGCGGGATTCGCGGCATTCACGACAATAGTGTTTGGATCTCCAAACACACTGTATCAATTTTGGTACATTGTGTTTAAGGCTCTCAAACGTTGTGTTTGTGAGTCAAATAAGCTACGTTTAAAATAAACTACTATTAGACTAAAAAAAATTTAAGTGCGTTTGAACTTCTAAATTCTCTAACCGCACAAAATACTGAGTAAACAAACATACATTTAATCTCGATCTTTTTTCATGTAGTTATTAGATTTTATTATGAAAATGATAGAAGTGACCACTTAAAAGAAAATATGGTACTTAATTTTTAGTTGAAGATATTATATATAAATATAAATTGAGAGTATGAATGTTTAATAATTAATATAAAAAGTTTATATATTTTTAACATTATGTTTTGGTCGAGTCTATAATAGGCCTAATAATAATATAATAATCCAAATTTTTGTTAATAATTAAATATTAATTAATTTTATTGTATATAATTGTATTTAAATTGGAAAAGGTAAATGATTTTGTTTCCCTCTTTTCTTCCTTGTTTTGTTTGGGAAATTAAATTCTTGTAGTTGGTAAGTAAATAACTGATTAAATTAAAATTGAGTAAGATAATTCCTTTTGTTAAAGTTTTGTGGTAAAAATTTTCAGAGCGGGAAGTTACTTGGGAGATAGAGGAGTCTATTCGAGCGGAGTTTCCGCATCTCTTTGAAAATTAGGAGCGTTTCATTCTTTTGATTCCGAGGACGGAATCCTTTTTAAGGGGTAGTAGGTAAAGTAATACCCGAAAAAAAAAATATATATATATATATATTAAATATTAAAAAAATTCCATTATTTTAAAATATTCTTATTGGACTTTGTCTTTCATTTGGGTCAAACTAGTCATTTATTTTGGGCTGATAAGTTAATAAATGTTGAATAAATTAATTTAGTACAAATTGGGCCTTAAAACTAATCGAGATTAATTTATATTTGTGGGTAATATTAAAATCTTAAAAAATTAATAAATAATAAAAATCTATTAATAAATAAACAAAACCTAATTGCTTCATCATATTTTATACCGACTGAAGGAAAAGAAAAAGGGAGCAAGCCACCGCTGCAGAGAGAAGAAAATGAGAGATTGAAATGTAAGTATTGATATATGTATATGGGTCTTTTACAATTTTAAGTGTAAGAAATCTGTGAATGAAAATTTTGATTTAATCTTGAAGCTTCGTAAAACGTGTATGCCTTGTTGATTGATTTGAAAAAAAGAAGAAGAGGAATTGTCGGATATCTATCTATATAAGCTGTCAGAGTACCATGTTAAAATTAATAAAAACATTCGACTATATATATATATATATATATATATATATATATATATATATATATATATATATATATATTATGTACATACGGAACGTGCTGCTATGAAAAAAAATGAATTTCATTATCCTGATGGGAAAGTTGCTTTCAAGTAATAAGGATTATAAAAGAATTATGTTTATTTATGTCATGTTTGGTTGAATTGATTTCATTATATATTATATATATTTATATATTACATTTTAATAGGTACTTAGCCTTGAAGCTTATAAATCAGAATTTGTAAATTAAATTGAAGTTATGTATATTAAATTGAATTAATTAATTTTGCCGACAAAGTTATAAAAGTTTTTAATAATAAATTTAATAGTATTATGTTATTAATGATGGGATTGTGATAAAATCTTATTAAATTATTTTTATTGAACGGAGGGAATTTAAAGAGTTATTTTTGGAATATAAATTTTGGAGTATTAATAATTGATTAAAAGCATATTAAATAGATTATGAATTATTTTGGAACGATTAGTGTGGATTATTTTTAATTTGAGGTGAATATATTTAGGTTGTGAATGACATTTCATATTTGATATCGTTGGCATTTGTGGGAGTCTAACGGGTGATATTTGGCTTCAGTGAATTATTTTGGTACTATATTAAGGTATGGATTCCGTACTCTATCAGCGATACTTTTGTTAAATTTGATTTGTTCGTTTTGTTTCTCATTTCAAATTCTGTTATTATTTCACATAATTGTTTCTTGTGAAATTCATATATTTGTTTCCTTTTGGAGTTGACACATTGGACTCGTATTTGTACTCTTTGAATTAGGATATCATGTTTAGTATTTATTTTGGTAATTGTAGAGCGGTATATGTTGCTACCTTCCTTTTGAAACCTTGTGACTATAATTTGAGTTGGTTCAACATGTACATATAGAACCCTTTTTTTTGGTATTATGTCGCATGTGTTGTCACATGATATTTTTGTTAGAATATATCGTAAGGTATACCTGAGCTATAACCACCTGTGGGGGTACCACAGGCATGTCATCTTGGCACTAGAGGCATGACACTCTTCGTGGCAGTGTGATTAGTCCACGGCGTCTCCGTTTGGGCTCCGGAGGAAGTGGGCCATTTGGTGTTTTGTTGTGGGAGGCGTATGGGTTAACCCTAGTTTTCTGTTCTGTAGATTGGTGATGTTGTGTCAAACACACCTATCCGATTTGCATACATTTGGATTCGCGGTCCAATGTGTGATTTGCCTGTGTGGCATCATTTGACTTGCCTGTGTGGCATTATTTTGACTTGCCTGTGTGGCATCATTTGACTTGCTTGTGTGGCATTATTTTGACTTGCCTGTGTGGCATTAGTTTGACTTGCCTGTGTGGCAAGATATATTCTTGAGCTCACTCGGTATGAAATAACCCCAGCGATTTGATTCAGACTATTATCTCATTGTATTGGTTTTGTTTGTTTCTGTTCAGTTCAAGTCATTGAGTTAGTTACTTCAGTTCGTTACTTCTTTATTCTTTTATTGGTTTCGTTAATTATGTTGATTCAGATATATTCCATTCAGATCTTTGGATATTATATTTTCGTCCGTATTTGCACCTGAGGCTTTGTTCAGTTTGTCTCAGTTGTTTTCGTATATCAGTTGTATATCTTTTGTATATCTGTATCCGTACTGAGCAATTGGCTCATGCTGTGTTTTTTTCGGCAGGTTTGCAGGGGTGATTCAGGGCTAGGGTGATGAGAGAGTTGTCTTTGACCATCTAGGTTGTTTCGAATTTTAAGTTTTGATTATTGTGACTCTATTTGGAGAATTGTATTTAGTACTTTATTAATGGATCACCACTATTAATATTTTGAGGTTATTAGTGCTCTGTTTACTTATTTTGAGGTTTATTGTGCTTTGCACGTGGCCTCCCTTTTCTTTTCGAAAAGGGGGTGTTACAGAGATGGTATCAAAGCTTAGGTTCTTTATTGTAGAATACCTATTTAGGTTTGACATGTGAGTTGTGGGTAAACCATTGGGTAGACGTATGAGTTTTGATTCAATTTTGTTAATTGTTTGGTTGGTCTCTATTTTGACTAACTGTCGATTTCTTTTCTATTTGTAGTTGATTTGAGGAAAGTGGAATAATTTATTAAGGTGATTGAGTAATGATATTAGTTAAGAATTGTGATTTAATCATTGAGGTGAATAAAATTATACTTTGTGCATATAAGAAACGATCTTATATGAGATGCGATTATGATATGAGTACTTATATCAGCGAATATTTTATATTGGAGAATTATTTGTTAGAGTTATTTCAGGTATCAATTATTATGAGATCTTAGAATTTAGAATTTGAGTTAATTTGGGTTATTCTTTAAATTTTGTTAAGTTTGTGGTTAATTTGAGGTATGTGTATCGGTGGGATAATATAATAAAGTGAAAGCTATTAAATACAGAGGATCTCTTGTAATTTTGAGGAGTTGTAGAGGTTCGAGATAATAAGATTAATCTTTTGGAGTAAATCAACTTTTCAGTTATTCTAGTAAGATATTGAAATTATTTTATATGAAATTTCTTTGTGATAATAAGATGAGATTTTGAAATTTGTTGTGTTAAGGTTCGCACTAAGAGAATGATTGATTTATTGGATGATTAGATATATAATAAGTGATGAATCTAATATATTTTAAGAGATTTTGAAAGTTATAGTTTGCTCATTCAGATAGTAGGATATATGATTTGAAGTTGGTATGGCGATGAAGAGATCTTAGTAGTAGTATATTTTTGGTGTAATATTAGTTGAGAACTAATTTGATTTGAGGTTATAATATTTTGAAGCTCTTGAGGACTTGGGGAGAGTTGGTAATATAGTTTGCATAGTTATTTTGTTTATCTGATCTCTTTAGAGTTTTGTATGAATTTATGTAAAATTAAATAAAAATAATTTATTAGATCTTTGTCATGTGTGGAATATAAACATTTTAACGAGTTAAAAATAATTTTAAATATTTTGGGTATTCGAATCGTATTTAGATGAAGAGAAATTTTTGTGATTTTGAATTATTTTCCGAAGAGTACGTTTACAAGAATGAAACTCAAAGATATTAGCGACGGCCCGCACCAATGGTGGAGCATGTGATCTAATTTGATGCAACGTGAATAACCTTACCAAGGCTTGACACGGTAGCTGACGAATCTTTTACAAGTATATTGATAATTACGTGGACCGATGACTTATCCGCGTTGATCGTTACAAATGGCGACGCTACGTCTTAACTAAAATTTAAGAATAATTATGTAATTTAAATAAAAATATTTTTCTTTGTAAGTTATTTGAATTTCGAGTACAAAATTATTTTTAAGGGGTGAAAAATATAATAATCCAAATTTTTGTTAATAATTAAATATTAATTAATTTTATTATATATAATTGTATTTAAATTAGAAAAGGTAAATGATTTTGTTTCCCTCTTTTCTTCCTTGTTTTGTTTGAAAAATTAAATTCTTGTAGTTGTTAAGTAAATAACTGATTAAATTAAAATTGAGGAAGATAATTCCTTTTGTTAAAGTTTTGTGGTAAAATTTTTCGGAGCGGGAATCTACTTGGGAGATAGAGGAGTCTATTCGAGTGGAGTTTCCGTATCTCTTTAAAAATTAGGTGCGTTTCATTCTTTTGATTCCGGGAACGGAATCCCTTTTAAGGGGTAGGTGAAGTAATACCCGAAAAAAAAAAATATATATATATATATATATAGGGAGCCCTTCCATAGCAACCGGTTGCTGTGAGAACTGTGCAACAACCCCTTTTTAAACCGTTGATAAATTGATCGCATGACTGAGATGAGTCTTAATATTTGATAAGCCGGCATAGCTTGTACCGGCTTTTATTTTAATATAAACACCCTACATGGTCAACATCTTGTCAGTACATTTAAAAGAAACGAATATTTTATTATTAAAAAAACACTAACCGGCACAGCTTGTACCGGCTGTGTCTTTTTTTTTAACGCATAACAGTAACTCCTATATATATATTACTGTGTTTTACGGCTGTTAAAAAAAAAAATACAAACCGGCACAGCTTGTACCGGCTTGTCTGCAAAATGAAAATTATGTGCAACTTGATTGTTTGGGCAAATATTTGTTTGGACAAATAAAGAATATAAAATATTTTATAACAAATAAAGAATATAAAATAAAGAATATAAAATATTTATAACAAATAAAGAATATAAAATATTTTATAAAAAATAAAGAATATAAAATATTTGATTTTTTTATTTGCTATTTGTTATAAAAATATTTTATATTTTATATATATTTTATATTTTATAAAAATATTCCGGCCGGTACAAGTTGTACCGGCCTACTCTTTTTTTGCTATATACTCTTTTTTGCTTAATATACATATACAGAACTCTGATTACTATACATATACTATATACTCTTTTTTGCTTAGAGTTTTGCTTAGGCTACACATACAGAACTCTGATTACCTTGTCCACCCAAGCATCTTTGTACTCCACAACATAGGGGTGGTTCAGTCTCGCTATTAAATTCATCTGCGACAATATAAAGTAAAAAAAAAGAGTAGGCCGGTACAACTTGTACCGGCCGGAATATTTTTAAATATTTTATTACATCTTGCATAATTATTAATAATATAATTATATATCTTGCATAATTATATATTTATTATATTTATTTTTAATATATTAATATTAAAAATAATATTTATATTTATATATTTATTTATTTATAATATAATTATATTTATTTTTATATTACTAATATTTATTTTTAACATTATATTTGTAAGTTAAAATAAATTTTGTGCAATATCTTTATATTTGATTAAAAAGTGAGAAAACATGAATGTGTTAAAAAAAAAAGAGTAAGCCGGTACAACTTGTACCGGCCGGAATATTTTTAAATATTTTAATATTTTAATATTATGTGCAATCTCTTTGTATTTGATTAAAAACTGATAAAGCATCAATGCGTAAAAAAAAGAATAGGCCGGTACAACTTGTACCGGTCGAAATATTTTAATATTAAATATTCATTTTGTTTAACTAGACTGACAATATGTTAAAATATGGGTCCCTCTTATTTAAATAGAAACCGGCAGAGCTTCTCACGGTTTGGTATTAATCCATCCCAATCTCAGCCTTCCAATAAGTTGATCAACGGTACAAAAAGAGGGTGTTGCACAGTACTCACAGCAACCGGTTGCTATGGAAGGGCTCCCACATATATATATATATATATATATATATATATATATATATATATATATATTAAATATTAAAAAATTCCATTATTTTAAAATATTCTTATTGGACTTTGTCTTTCATTTGGGTCAAACTAGTCATTTATTTTGGGCTGATAAGTTAATAAATGTTGAATAAATTAATTTAGTACAAATTGGGCCTTAAAACTAATCGAGATTAATTTATATTTGTGGGTAATATTAAAATCTTAAAAAAATAAATAAATAATAAAAATCTATTAATAAATAAACAAAACATAATTGCTTCATCATATTTTATACCGACTCAAGGAAAAGAAAAAGGGAGCAAGCCACCGCTGGAGAGAGAAGAAAATGAGAGATTGAAATGTAAGTATTGATATATGTATATGGGTCTTTTACAATTTTAAGTGTAAGAAATCTGTGAATGAAAATTTTGATTTAATCTTGAAGCTTCGTAAAACGTGTATGCCTTATTGATTGATTTGAAAAAAAAGAAAGAGGAATTGCCGGATATCTATCTATATAAGCTGTCAGAGTACCATGTTAAAATTAATAAAAACATTAGACTATATATATATATATATATATATATATATATATATATATATTATGTACATACGGAACGTGCTGCTATGAAAAAAAATGGATTTCATTATCCTGATGGGAAAGTTGCTTTCAAGTAATAAGGATTATAAAAGAATTATGTTTATTTATGTCATGTTTGGTTGCCTTGATTTCATTATATATTATATATATATTTATATATTACATTTTAATAGGTACTTAGCCTTGAAGCTTATAAATCAGAATTTGTAAATTAAATTGAAGTTATGTATATTAAATTGAATTAATTAATTTTGCCGACAAAGTTATAAAAGTTTTTAATAATAAATTTAATAGTATTATATTATTAATGATGGGATTGTGATAAAATCTTATTAAATTATTTTTATTGAACGGGGGAAATTTAAAGAGTTATTTTTGGAATATAAATTTTGGAGTATTAATAATTGATTAAAGGCATATTAAATATATTATGAATTATTTTGGAACGATTAGTGTGGATTGTTTTTAATTTGAGGTGAATATATTTAGGTTGTGAATGCCGTTTCGTATTTGATATCGTTGGCATTTGAGGGTGTCTAACGGGTGATATTTGGCTTCAGTAAATTATTTTGGTACTATATTAAGGTACGGATTCCATACTCTTTCAGCGATACTTTTGTTAAATTTGATTTGTTCGTTTTGTTTCTCGTTTCAAATTCTGTTATTATTTCACATAATTATTTCTTGTGAAATTCATATATTTGTTTCATTTTGGAGTTGACACATTGGACTCGTATTTGTACTCTTTGAATTAGGATATCATGTTTAGTATTTATTTTGGTAATTGTAGAGAGGTACATGTTGCTACCTTCCTTTTGAAACCTTGTGACTATAATTTGAGTTGGTTCAACATGTACATATAGAACCCTTTTTTTTGGTATTATATCGCATGTGTTGTGACATGATATTTTTGTTAGAATATTTCGTAAGGTATACCTGAGCTATAACCACCTGTGGGGGTACCACAGGCATGTCGTCTTGGCACGAGAGGCATGACACTCTCCGTGGCAGTGTGATTAGTCCACGGCGTCTCCGTTTGGGCTCCGGAGGAAGTGGGCCATTTGGTATTTTGTTGTGGGAGGCGTATGGGTTAACCCTAGTTTTCTGTTCTGCAGATTGGTGATGTTGTGTCAAACACACCTATCCGATTTGCATACATTTGAATTCGCGGTCCAATGTGTGATTTGCCTGTGTGGCATTATTTTGAATTGCCTGTGTGGCATCATTTGACTTGCTTGTGTGGCATTATTTTGACTTGCATGTGTGGCATTAGTTTGACTTGCCTGTGTGGCAAGATATATTCTTGAGCTCACTCGGTATGAAGTAACCCCAGCCATTTGATTCAGACTATTATCTCATTGTATTGGTTTTGTTTGTTTCTGTTCAGTTCAAGTCATTGAGTTAGTTACTTCAGTTCGTTACTTCTTTATTCTTTTATTGGTTTTGTTAATTATATTGATTTATATATATTCCATTCAGATCTTTGGATATTATATTTTCGTCCGTATTTGCACCTGAGGCTTTGTTCAGTTTGTCTCAGTTGTTTTCGTATATCAGTTGTATATCTTTTGTATATCTGTATCCGTACTGGACAATTGGCTCATGCTGTGTTTTTTTTTCCGGCAGGTTTGCAGGGGTGATTCAGGGCTAGGGTGATGAGAGAGTTGCCTTTGACCATCTAGGTTGTTTCGAATTTTAAGTTTTGATTATTGTGACTCTATTTGGAGAATTATATTTAGTACTTTATTAATAGATCACCACTATTAATATTTTGAGCTTATTAGTGCTCTGTTTACTTATTTTGAGGTTTATTGTGTTTTGCATGTGGCCTCCTTTTTCCTTTTCGGGAAGGAGGTGTTATAAATATATTATCTAAATTCTATCTAATTTTTAGTTCAAGCTCAACTCACTCCTAAATAAAATTCAAACGAGTTTTTAATAGATTGAGTTCTTCTAGGGGATATTTTTCTAGTGATATTTTAATGACTTTTTTTTTTGATTTTTTTTGTAGTACCTCTCAAAAAATGTATAGTATTTATTACAATTGAAATTTTTATAAAAAATAGTGTTTTAAGTGTAATTTGAATACATACAAGAAACAGGGTTGTACAGACTGTACATACCATGTTTCTTATATGTATCCAAATTACACCTTAAACACTGTTTTTTATAAAAATTTCAATTAGAATAAATATTATACATTTTTTGGGAGGTACTAAATTTTTTTTTACTAGAATGTCACTAAAATAATTTCCCCTAGACTTATTGTTTGGATTAACAGGCTCAATTCAAGGTCCTATCCACTATGTGGAAAAAGTCCTTCTAGGAGGACATTTTTTTTGCTGACATTCTAGTGACATTATTTATTTATTTATTGGTTTTTTTTGTAGTACTTCTCAAAAATTGTATATTATTTATTTAAACTAATTTTTTTTAATAAAAAATAGTATTTTAGGTATAATTTGGATACATACAAGAAACATGGTTGTACAGACTGTACATACCCTGTTTCTTGTATGTATTCAAATTACATCTAAAACACTGTTTTTTACAAAAATTTCAGTTAGAATAAATATTATATATTTTTTGAGAGATACTATAAAAAAAACCAAAATAAAAAAATAATATCACTAGAATGTTAGTAAAAAAATATCCCCTAAAATTATTGATGTGGAAAACCCTGCCTAAAGTCAAATTAGCATACAATTAAACATCAAAAGTCAAACATATTTAACAATAAAAAGAGGAGTCTAATAAGTGCTTGGCTGCTTTGAACAGGTTTGGTCATCTACCTCGGTCCTAGACTCCTAGTTGTTAATAGTGGGGTCCCGCCCGCATCATCATCAGTCGACATTGGTCGCTCACCTACCGAATCCACTGTGGCTCATACTTCCATAAAATATAATTCCAAGTTTCTAGGGGTGCTTTTTGTTTTAATTCGAGATAAATTGCTCAAAAACAAATGAAGATTACGGTTATAAGTAATCATGTATGAGTACACTAGCTGGATCCCGTGTCTCCGGCACTGTATGAACAATATGATTTATCTCAAACTTTGAACGACCAAAATAATTTATTGAGTGAGCTGAAAATTTAAAGTCATTTATATTTTATTAAATTATTATTAAATTATTAGATAGATAGATGTATTTTATTAGATAGATGTATGAACGGTGGGATTTATCCCAAACTTTGGACGGCCCAGATGATTTATTGAGTGAGCGGGAAATTTAAAATCATTTGTATTTTATTAGATAGATTTTAAAAATACTAGACATAAAATTCTGAGAAGTTTGGCTATCACCCGGAATTTAATCCTGTATATCTGGTCACGGGTTTAGGTTTCAAGAACAATTTGAAATGTTATCCAAATAATCTTATAGTCAAAGTTACTCCCTCAGTTCTATAATTTTTTTTATAGTTGTCCACAAGTATTAAAAAAATGATTATATAGCATTAAATATAAAGAGTGATAATTATATATATTGTCATTGTATTAGAAAAAGAGAATATTATTTATTAGGTAAAAAATAGTGAAAGAACCAAATTTATATTTATTATTTGGGGTAATATTAGAAAGGCTTAAATATAAATTATTATCCTAAACTATATGTCATATTCTACTTCGGTGATCCACCTTTCAATTTTGTCAATTAGATGATTGGACTTAGGGCTGAGCAAGTAACCAAATTGGAACCGAAACCACACCAAAAACCGCACGAACCGCACCAATTAAAACCGCACCAACGGTTCCGGCGTATGTGGCGGTTTTAGGTGAGTTGAATAACCAAATTTACGGTTCCGGTTTGGTTACTAGCCAAAATCGCACGCATAAAACCGAAACCGCACCATGTGTGTGTATGTATGTATTATCATCTCTAGTAAATTCTAAAGTTACTTTTCACTTGAACACCTCAGAGAAAATCCTAGTCTTGCAATATTGTCATTTTTTCACCAATTGAAAGAAGATTGTTAGAGGTTATAGAGTCAAAAATTAAGCAATTGGGTTTTAGAATTTCGAATTTGTTTGATGCGTTATTAAGGGGAGGGTCAAATTTGTTGGTTCAAGCACTTGATGCATTGATTAAGATCAATACTATAATAGTAATAGTCTAATAGATTGTTTTTCAAATTAGGTATAGTTAGGATTATATTCTATAAGTCCTTCCTGCAATGTATAAGATATAATTTCATTCTATCTCCAGTATATACTGTTAATTTTTAGAAAACTAGATAAACCTTCTTGGTAGTTATCGAATATAAGGTCTCCATTGTTTTATATAGCGTATGTTTTAGTTTTAAAGCATCATTCCTTTATTATAAACTAAAACTATTTTACGTGTCTCACTATTCTATGATTTGATGGTGAAATATTTGACATGTTTGGCAGAAGGAACTTTGGTTCTATGCTTGATATAATTCCCATTGCCGACTTTGTCACTAAGTTAATTGCTCGATGTAAGTTCTATATTAAATTTTATTGAAGGCTTAGAATTTTTTGTTGTTTCAATTGGTTTTGGAACCGAAACTGCACCAATTAAAATTGCACCGCACACTTTAAAACCGCACCGCACCAATCACAAGCGGTTTCGTGTGCGGTTTTGAATTTTTTAAACCGCACCTAAGTGGTTTCGGGTGCTATTTGGACTTCAAACCGCACCATGCTCACCCCTAATTGGACTATTATTTTTTTCCAATTCCATTCAATTGAGCATGTCATGTCAGAAATTGTTGACGTGGCATGGCCACGTGGCAATACAGTGATTATGTGTTAAAAAAGACTATTTTTTAAATTATTTTATTAACTTTAAAGGACAAAAGAGTAATATAATATTTTATATTAACTTAAAATTAAATTTAAACAAAAATAAAACCCAAACATATCAGATCTAGGCATTTAGCAAACGAGTTCATCTTCCTCCATCACACTAGTTCATCATCACCACATCACTTCCATTGCAACTTCCACCGCCGTGAGCCGGAGGATCCGCACCCAACGACACCCAACAAAGCAGTCATCGAGTACCAACCCCACCACCGCCTCCATGCGCTAGCAGCCCAGATTCTCCTTCACCACTGATCTCCTCCTCATACTACCTCGCCTCGGCACCCCACATGCTACTCGCCCTCAGCGTCGGCTTACAAGGTCCACAACCGGAGCACAGTCCGACGGTAGGACATGCTACAGCTCCAATTTCCGCACACCCAAATGGTAGAAAGTGATTCAGAACAAAATTGCTACTAATGGGAATGGTTCTTCTTCTTCATCCTAATCTGTTGTTGTTATGCTTGATTAGATATTGTTGCTTGATATATTGTGGCCCATCCACTCGTTGGATCTGAGGATCTTAAGCTGGATTGTTATTTTTCATGTAATGACTAGATGAACATTGAAACTAATGCTCATTGGATTTGGTTTACAGGGGAGGACTTTAGTTTTAGTTTTTTCATTTTTTTCATTTATTATGTATGTTTTGTTTAATTGTATTTTAGTTTAGTTTAATTGTTAATTTATTAAGTTTAATTTATGTTTGTTGTGTAATTTTTAAAGTTAAGTTACTTGTGTAATTATTCATTATTATGTTTTTCTCTCTATAATTTGCTTAATTATTAATGTTAATTATATATAATTTATAATTTATATTATTTGTGTATTTTTTTATAGTTTTATTTGTTATTTTACCTTTTTGTCCTTTGTCTCATTAAAAATATATATTCTTTTTACACATAAGCATTCATTTAGCCTATTAGGATGCAACGTCAGCAATTTCTGACGTGGCAGGCCCAATTGAATGAAATCGAAAAAAATTAATAGTTCAATCATCTAATTGACAAAATTAAAAGGTGGATCACTGAAGTGAAATATGACATATAGTTTAGGGTAGTAATTTATATTTAAGCCTATTGGAAACTAAGTAATTAATGCTTACTTGAAATTCTTAAACGACTTATATTAAGGAACAAAAACAATTCTCTAAAAAGACCTATACTAAGGAACGGAGATTAAACTGGTAACCGATTTACATAAATTGATTTTTATTTTCAATCAACTCATTGAACTGTAACTTTTAACAAAAAATAAAATTTACATTTAAAAATGTTAAAAATTATCAAAAAGTTTATATGGCAATACGTTAAATACTTGCATAGATATTTAATAGATTAAAAAACACAATAAATTCATAATTCAATATAAAACCCTTCAAACCCAAATAAAAAAAAACAATGCAACACCTACCATCATTAAAAATTAAGTTTATTTAATTATTCCTCATCCCACCACCACCACCACCACCTATCACCGCACCAACGTCATCACTGCTTCAGCACTAGAACTACTGCCACTATCACTACAACAATACTGTTACTCCAACGGCACCAGCCACCAGCAGACACCACCAAGCACCGACCTTGGGCTAAAGTCCAATGTGTCTGGGCTTTAGGCCCACTAAAATTGACAAATTCTTAGGGCCACAAGAGGTATTTGTGTTATGTATATATATACTCAAACTAAAGAGAACAGTCCACGTTAGTTTAAATTTAGAGGATAACAAAAAAATTAGGATCAATGACATATTCTATTGCATTTTTAAAAATAATTACAACAATAGTGCACTCATAAAATATTTACACAATTAATGCATTTAAAGTTTTATTTACATAATTAGTGCAATTATGATTCCTTAATTTAGAAAATTTGTATGCAATTAGGTTTCCTTAATTTAGGAGATTAAGATTGATTTACTTATTAAATTAAGTAATTAATAAGTCTCAACTACTTCCAACTCTCTGAAACTCCCAACTACTTTCAGTCTCTTCTCTCTTTCTTTTTCTCTCAAAAATTTCTGTCGCCGCTCTGTTTCTGGGGTTTGTAAACTTAAATGGAGGTTGAAACGCAGACAGTTCCAATCTTTGATCTCAAATCCGGTAAACAACCATTCTCTTCTTACTTCAGCACCGACCGTTTGCAACTCCAATTCCCTAACTTGCCGGAAAATGACTTATTCCAGCTTCCGCCTACCGACGATGTCAAATGTGATGGCTCTGAGTCGAGAGCTACTTCGGCCATGAAGGTCCAGAAGTTTTATAGGAGTTATGATTCGTTATAATTTTATTGATTTCAGTGTATAATTGGTTCCTTTGTTAAGGTAACCAATCAACATCCACACCTGCAATTTTTTCATAGTGCAGTTGGTAGCCAAACCTTCATACCAATGTAACCAATTTTGTTTTATTAAGTTACCAATTTATTTTGAATGTAATGCAGTTGGTAGCCAAACCTTCATGTAGTTGGTTGCCAAATTTTCAGACCAAAGTAACCAATTCATACTGCAGGTGTGGAGATAGATTGGTTACTGTGGTATAAAGGTTTGGTTACCTTGATATAAAAGTTTGGTTACCTTGGTATGAATGTTTGGTTATCAACATTACATTACACATCACTTGTGACGCCCCCAAAATAGGTATACATCACCTATCTTGAGTCGCCAAATACATGGTACAAAATTCAAATACAACTTAATTATACAACAGTCGTGTAAAATACGACAAAACATAATCTAAGAGTTTTAATAAGAATATTGTTATCTAGACAATATCCACACTCAATGGAGTCCTCATTACATTTATTGTCACAGTAATTAACAGAATAGTGAGGATTACTAATGCTATCATCTGGACCGTCACTCCGTTCTCCGACTAGTCCCAGCTACGTTCTCATTTCCTGAAGAGAACAGTGAAAGAAAGGGTGAGCTCAACTAGCCCAATAAGAAATATTATGACTAAGATAATGCAGAATAAATTATCATTAGCCTTCAACAGTGTTAAACTGATAAAATATAATAAACATCAAGTTTAACTGCAGCGGAACAAGCAATCCATTAGAAGAGTCACGTAGAGAATAAAATCTACTATCTTATATGATTTAAAAGGTTTTTTTTATCACTTTTATCGCTGAGACTCATCTTAATAAATAAACCACATCATCCCTGCACTACGACCAATGATATTCATTAGTATCACGACCACAAATTATCCATGCACTACCGGCCAAGGATATTCGTGTATTCATCAATGGTCATGATCATGTCAATAACTGTCCATCAATGCACTACGACCAATGAGGACTTTTACCACGTCATTTGTAACATTACGGTCATGATTATACCGAATAATCCCTGGTCATAATCATACCAAGTCCATCTGTGCACTACAGGCCATAGATGACTTTCAACATTATATAAACATGAGGTGTAAAACCCCAACTTTTTGAATAAAGATGAATTTTCTATAAATATTATTTTTAAATATTATGGAGTGAAATTGAGTTGTGGGTAATATTTATAAATTTTGCAAAGTACGCAAGTTGTTATATAATATTCGATTGGTCGGGGAATATTAGTTTTAACAGGGAATATTAGTACAACGGCACAATCATTGGTGTACCCCACAACAGAATTATTGTCGGATTGAGAAAACGACAAAAATACTTTATGAAAATAACGACGGAAGTTTTACCGTTAACTGTTGAAACACCCGGTGTTAAAAGTACAGTAATACGTGTGATTGCATAGTAGTACATGGTATTGATTATTGATGCTTACGTGATAAGTCACTCAGTTTTGTTGGTATTATTAATGTAATAATACAGAAAATCTTTTTATATAAAACATAATACTTTTATAAAGTTATTATATAAATAGAATATATATTATATTCTATTATGCATAGTATCTGCATAGTATTTTGCATAGTAAAAACTTTTTATATAAAACAGAATATTTTTATAAAGCTATCTGTTTTATTAGACAATAATTAGAATATATTATATTTTATTATACATAGTGTTTGCATAGTGCCTGCATAGTGTATGCATAGTAAAATCTTTTATAAAGTTATTCGTTTTATTAGATTATAAATAGAATATATTATATTTTATTTAAAAGATTTTGCTTTAAATATGGACCGTCAGATTAAAGTAAATCAATCTGGACCGTTCATGGATTAGTTACTATGCATTCCATTTTTCTATAAATAGAAGCTCATTCCTTCATTATTTTCTTACGAATTCACTGAACTCTAGAGAGAGAAACTATAGAGAGAGACTATAGAGAGATAGAAGAAAAGTATTCTGCTACTTAACTACTTTTATATTCAGTTTCTTTTATGTTAAGAGATATTATTCTTTTGTATTCAAGAAGAGAACTTCTGTTATTCCATTTCTTTATTGTTCTGTTGGAATAACCTATATACGCAGTCTACCCTATACTTGGTGACATTCTTCAATTATTCTGTTGGAACATCCTGTCTGTGTGTTCTACACCGGACCTGATTCCGTCTTTATTATTATTCCGTTGAAATATCATGTTTGTGTGTTTTACACCGGACCTGGTTCTGTCTTATTATTATTCTGTTGGAACATCCTGTCTGTGTGTTTTACACCGGACCTGGTTCCGTCTTTATTATTCTGTTGGAACATCCTGTCAGTGCAAATTTTGCCTGACCTGGTTCCGTTATTACTATTCTGTTGGAATAACATGTCTATGTGAAGTACCGCATGCATGATGATTTCTTTTATTATTCCATTCTTTATTATACTCAGTTGGTTAAAGTTTTGACTTCTATACTCCATGAAATTAGTAGAATATCCTTAATATTTGCGCTTCATCCAATATCTTTTCATGGAAATATTCTTCTGATCATTCTTGAATTTACTCTATAAAACAGTATCATGTTGACAATTTGGACGTTAATAATTCCTGGATAAAATAATTCTTGAACTTGTTTTATTGAATTTTTATATCATTGTCATCATCATCATGTTTATATTTTGTTGAAAGTCATCTGTGGCATGTAGTGTATAGATGGACTTGGTATGATTATGACCAGGGAATATTCGGTGTAATCATGACCGTAATGTTACAAATGATGTGGTAAAAGTTCTCATTGGGCCGTAGTGCATTGATGGACAATTGTTGGCATGATCATGACCATTAATGAATACACAAATATTCTTGGCCCGAAGTGCATGGATAATTGTGGTCGTGATACTAAAGAATATCCTTGGTCGTAGTGCAGGGGTGATTCGATGATGTAAAATATTTATTAAGCTGAGTCTCAGCGATAACAGTGATGAAAAATCTTTTTAAATCATAAAAGATAGTAGATTCTATTCTCTACTTGACTCTTTTAATGGATTGCTTGTTCCGCTGCAGTTAAACTTGATGCCTATTATATTTTATTAGTTTAACATTGTTGGAGACTAATGATAATTTATTCTGCATTATCTTAGTCATAATATTTCTTACTGGGCTAGTTGAACTCACCCTTCCTTTCACTGTTCTTTTCAGGAAATGAGAATATAGCTGGGGACAAGTCGGAAAACGGAGTGATGGTCCAGAGGATAGCATTAGTAGTCCTCACTATTCTGTAAAATAGTGTGATAATAATTGTAATGAGGACTCCTTTTGAGTTTGTATAATCTCTAGTAGATAATATTTGTATTCAAACTCACAGTTTATGTTTTGTCGTATTGTACACAACAGTTTTATTAGTAAATTGTATTTGAATTCTGTACCATGTATTTGGCGACCCAAGATGGGTGATGTATACCTAATTTTGGGGGCGTCACAACAATGATATAAGAATTCAATAAAACAAGTTCAAGAATTAATTTATCTATGAACCAATAACGTCTAAATTGTCAACATGATACTTCTTTGTGGAGTAAAATTCAAGAATGCTCAGAAGAATATTTTCATGAAAAGATACTGGATGAAGCGCAAATATCAAAGATATTCCACTAATTTCATGGAGTATAAAAGTCAAAACTTTAACCAACTGAGTATAATAACGAATTGAATAACAAAAGAATTCATCAAGCATGCGATAGGCCGCACAGACAGGTTATTCCAACAGAATAATAAATAATGGAACCAGGTCATGCGTAAAGCACAGACATGATGTTTCAATAGAATGATAAATAATAGAACCAGGTCATGCATAAAGCTCAGACAGGATGCTCCAACAGAATGATAAATAATGGAACCAGGTCATGCATAAAGCACAGACATGGTATTCCAACAGAATGATAAAGAATGAAATAATAGAAGAATTTCACCAAGTATAGGGTAGTCCGCGTATATAAGTTATTCCAACAGAATAATAAAGAATGGAATAACAGAAGTTCTCTTCATGAATACAAAATAAATAATACCCTTACCTTAGAAAAATTGGATACTGGAATAGTGAGGTAGCAGACTTCTCTTCTTCTTTCTCTCTATAATTTCTCTCTATAATAATTGCTCTAAAACTTTTGTGAATTGGTGAGAAATGAAGGAAGAATTATGAGCTTTTATTTATAGGAAAATATAGTTTAAATAATTGCACGTTTTGGGGCTCAAAATATTACAGTATAATACCTTCCTCTCTTTTTACATTTTTAATTGTGTAAATATTTTATGAGTGCAATATTGTTGTAATTACTTATTAAATATTGTATATTATTGTAAAGGATTCATCCAATGAAATAGACTTAATTTTTTTTTATTGTCGTTTTAAGCCATTAAAAACTCAGGCCCGACCCTGACACCACCACCACCGGCTCAACGTCCTTGAAAAAGGTTGCAAGAAACTCTCAAAAATTAAGCCTAATCAGAGTATAATACATATCAATAGGTACTATAATAATCAAAAATGAATTATATCTGTTAACGCCAAGTTTCGCCGGCGCGTCCAATCACAGAATCCACGCGCTAGAACCTGCACAGTAACAGATCACACAGAAGCTTGACGGCTTGTGCCGCCGGGGGATAGCTCCGGTGTGAGAATGAGTACAGGCCGTTACAAGGGTAAATAATGGAGGCTAAGTGTTTAGTGCTCAAAAGTAGGTATTACCTCATCATGATAACCTTGGCCTTGTATTTATAGTACTCACCACCTTAGAATCTTTCTCCCAGTCGGATTAGAACTCCTAGCGTATGGTAATTACCATAACTTGGGTCCAACACAATCTCCTTAAAAGGTGCAAGTAGAATCCAATCCTCCCACTACCTTTGGAGTTACCTTATTTAATTCTGATTAGGAACGCGAACCCTGCACGCAGGAGAGCCCACTGTGCAGGCCCAACCGATCCTATAACCTGGTCTGGGCTTCGGCCCAAAAGACTCGAAGACCCGACCCCGAACACCACAAGACTTAATTCGGCTTCGGCCCAAGATGACTCAAATGCCGACCCGAACACCTCCAACTTCTCCATGGGCTTCGGCCCAATGGTCTCATAAAGCCCTTCTGATGTCAGGCCTTTAGCCCATATGAAGGTCGGTAAAATGCTCCCGAACAATATCAATAGTAACAATAATAATTTTAATTGTTAAAAGAAAAATTAGATGTTCATACCACACTTTACACTTTTGTATAATTTAGTTTTTTATTTTTAAAAATACATTTACAATTATGTAATTAAACAAATTTTATTTTTATATGAAAAACTTTTTTAATATTTAGAAGTACTTCAATATTTAAAAGCCGATTCATGCAACATTACATAGTTCTTCTTCTTGGGAATGCGATACAATATCTTCCTTTAACATAGAAATATTTGCAACAACGGCTAAATTAATACAGTAAACCAAGGGAATGAATATTTCCACAAACAACTTTTTATATTTTTACACATATGACCCATTTTTCTAAAAAGAAAATTGATATATTCATAATAAAAAATAACATTTTTAATAAAAAGTGTCGCTATAAATTCTATAGCGACAGCTTTCTCAGTTGCTATACATTTATAGCGACATTTTTCATGTAAAAATATTAAAAATTGTTACGAAAAATGTCAATTTCTTTTTTTTAACCATGATTTGGTTAAAAGGTAGGCCTTATATGTGGAAAAATTAAAAATTATTATAAAATTATCTATTTATTATAGAAGTTTATATTGTCATAATAATTTTTGATATTTTTATAGGTAGGATCCACTTTTTAAACTATGATTTGGTTAAAAAGTGAACTTTTCTTGTGGAAATAAATAAATATTATTGGATCTTGAGAAGCCATATGGTCACATCTATGTAACAGTATATTCTCATAATATGCTGACATCCTTACATTAATTTAAACAGATCCGGTTAACATGAAATTATTTTTTTGGGAAATTGATCAATTGATAAATAGAATACTGACACACATATAATCTCGCATATGTGTCAATATTCTATTGGTCAATTGACAAACTTATCCTAAAATAAAATTCATATTAACCTCTTCCAATTTAAACATATTAATTACAACTATGCGGGAGATTTAGTTTATTAAAGATGATACACTCTAGATTGTGATGATTAGATAATACGAAAAATTGATTAAAGTTTATAGTTTATACCTAAAAGGAAAGAGTTATAGTCTAGCAAAGTATAAAGTTTCACAATTGATTAAGAAAAATATTTATACTCGTTTCCTCTGTCATAAAAGTTTTGATCGACTTTTTATGCATATTAAGAAAGAGAATAAAATGAATAAATTATATATATTTAAAATTTTATTTAATTATATAATTTTTTGTACATGACTAGTATACTCCATAAATATGCATAGATAATAAAAATATGACAATTAATATTAATGGTATTATAGACAAATTATTATTAAAAATAAATTATTTAAAATAAGTAAACATTTAACTTGAAATTACCGAAAATAATAATAAAAACTTTTATCATGTGACGAAGGGAGTAATATATATATATATATATATATATATATATTTGAGCTCTATGTATATACACAGATGTGTATTATTCAGTCGGTCTATGACGACGAGTTTTTTGAACTATGTCGACGAGTTTTTTGGGCTATAGCGATGATTCACCTGTCGCCGTAGTCCAAAATAGCTATGGCGACAGTACAATTGTCATAGCTCAAAAAATTGTTATGATAGTTGACTGTATACTACACAGACGTGTACATACATTTTTCCATATATATATATATATATATATATATATGTATCCTAAAATTTAAGAGAATTGATAAATATAAAAGAGAAATTAATATTAATGAATAGTAAACACAACGTACATGATTTAAGGCTTTATAAAAATATATGATTTTTTAATTAAAAAAAATCATATTTTTCATTTATAATTTTGATTTCAAGTTTGCCGTCTAAAAGGACTACAAAGCGTATTGACGGTATAAAATTCCATAATGAACAACTAACAATTTCAAATTTGAATGCTTTCACATAGTCCATCTATGCCCCACATTTAAATGACAAAAATATGTTAATAATATATTTGTAATTAGAAATAAAATCTATATATATATATATGAGAAAAATATATGTGCACATCAGTGTATTACAAAGTCGGCTATGACGACAAGTGAAACTGTCGGCATAGCTATTCTGGGCTACGACTGTGAAACCCCAGATTTTATGAATAAAGAATTAATTTTCTCGAAATAATTTTTTAATATTATGGTGTGAATTTGAGATAATATTATAGTTGTGGGTAGTATTTATAAATTTTGCAAAGTATGCAAGTTGTTATATTATATTCGATTGGTCAGGGAATATTCTTTGTGTCGGAAAATATTCGTACGACGGTACAATTATTGGTGGACCCCACAACGAAATTATTGTCGGATTGAGAAAACGACAAAAATATTTTATTGAAAATAACGGCGGAAGTTTTACCGTTGATACTGTTGAACTACTGGGTAGTAAAAGTACAGTAATACGCGTTGTTGCATAGTAGCAAACGGTATTGATTATTGATATTTATGTGAGAAGTCGCTCAGTTTGATTCAATTATTGTCGATTAATAATATGAATTATTATAGCGATGAAGACGTTTTGTTTTATTCGTATTATTAACGTAATAAAACAGAAACATCTTTTTATATAAAACAGAATACTTTATTAAAGTTATTCTATAAATAGAATATATTATATTTTATTATGCATAGTGTTGCATAATGTTTTGCATAGTGTTGCATAGTGTTTGCATAGTAATTTTTTTTTTATATAAATAGAATATATTATATTTTATTTAAAAGATTTTTCTTTAAATATGGACCGTCAAATTAAAGTAAATCAATCTGGACCGTTCATGGATTAGTTACTATGCATTCCATTTTCCTATAAATAGAAACTCATTCCTTCATTATTTTCTTACGAATTCACTGAACTCTAGAGAGAGAAACTATAGAGAGATAGAAGAAAAACTTTTTGCTACTTAACTTTTCTTTTCCTATATCCAGTTTCTGTTACGGTAAGGGGTGTTATTCTTTCTTATTCATGAAGAGAACTGTTGTTATTCAATTTCTTATTATCCTGTTGGAATAACATGTATACGCGGTTTACCCTATACTTGGTGATATTCTTCTATTATTCTATTGGAACATCATGTCTGTGTGTTTTACACCGGACCTGGTTCCGTCTTTATTATTATTCCGTTGGAACATCCTGTCTGTGTGTTTTACACCGGACCTGGTTCCGTCTTTATTACTATTCCGTTGGAACATCCTGTCTGTGTGTTTACACCGGACCTGGTTCCGTCTTTATTATTCTGTTGGAACATCCTGTCGGTGCAAATTTTGCCTGACCTGGTTTCGTTATTATTATTCTGTTGGAATAACCTGTCGATGCGAAGTACCGCATGCATGATGATTTCTTTTGTTATTTCATTCTTTATTATACTCAGTTGGTTAAAGTTTTGACTTCTATACTCCATGAAATTAGTAGAATATCCTTGATATTTGCGCTTCATCCAGTATATTTTCATGAAAATATTCTTCTGATCATTCTTGAATTTTACTCTACAAAGCAGTATCATGTTGACAATTTGGACGTTAGTAGTTCTTGGACAAATTAATTCTTGAACTTGTTTTATTGAATTCTTATATCATTGTCATAATCCTCATGTTTATGTTATGTTGAAAGTCATCTGTGGCCTGTAGTGCATAGATGGACTTGGTATGATTATGACTAGGGATTATTCGGTATAATCATGACCGTAATGTTACAAATAATGTAAAAATTAAAAGTCATCATTGGCCCGTAGTGCATTGATGGACAGTTTTTGGTATGATTATGGCTATGGATTCTCTTCGGCCAAGGGAGCAAAGATGAATTATTTTATGGCATGATCATGACCATTGATGAATACACAAATATCCTTGGCCAGTAATGCATGGAATTTGTGGTCGTGACCCTAATGAATATCCTTGGCCGTAGTGCAGGGATAATGTGGATTATTTATTAAGCTGAGTCTCAGCGATAAAAGTGATGAAAAACTTTTTAAATCATAAAAGATAGTAGATTTTATTCTCTACTTGACTCTTTTAATGGATTACTTGATCTGCTGCTGTTAAACCTGATGTTGTTATATTTTATCAGTTTAATACTGTTGAAGGCTAACAATAATTTATTCTGCATTATCTTAGTCATAATATTTCTTACTGGGCTAGTTGAGCTCACCCTTTCTTTCACTGTTCTCTTCAGGAAATGAGAACATAGCAGGGACTAGTCGGGGAACGGAGTGACGGTCCAGAGGATAACATTATTAGTTCTCACTATTCTGTGAAATAGTGTATTAATAATTGTAATGAGGACTCTTTTTGAGTTTGTATAATCTCTAGTAGACAATAATTGTATTCAAACTCACAGTTATGTTTTGTCGTATTGTATACGATAGTTGTAATAGTAAGTTGTATTTGAATTATGTACCATGTATCTGACGACCCAAGATGGGTGATGTATACCTAATTTTGGGGGCGTCACAGTTGGTATCAAAGCTTAGGGATATGATCCCTGGCTAAGATGTGAGACTAGAACTAGGAGGGGAGAGACGGGGAATTCCTTCGCTAATATGACCTACTTAAATTTATTTTGTATTTAATTGGTCGGTCAAAGTATAGAGATAATATATGATATGTTAATTAGCCCTTGTTTTGTGGCAGTGTTTGAAAATGGCATCCGAGAATGTTGAGATTATCAATGGAGCACAGGAGACCGTTGAGTCTCCACAGATCAATAATCAGGATAATGTGCAACTAGAGGACAATACTCCTCTTGAAAATAATAACACCGATGAAATGGTGAATGATGGGATGGTCAGAGGCCTTATGCAATTCATGCAACAACAGGCTAAGGCAGCTCCTGTCCAAAATGCAGGTAGAAATACTGATAACTCTCGGACGGTCACCACTAAGCAGTTTAAGGAGTAATTCATGCAACAACGAGAGAAGGCGGATCCTGTTCATAATGCAGGAGGAAACAATGGCAACCCATAGTTGGTCACCGCTAAGCAATTCAAGGAGCTGGGACCACCAGAGTTTTTGGGAAAGCCAGAACCACTTAAGGCGGAGACGTGGTTAAAGCAGATCACCAAGATATTTGATGTCTTGGGATACTCCGAGGAGCAAAAGGTTCCCTTTGCCACCTTTATGTTGCGTGAAGAGGCAGATTACTGGTGGGAATCGGTAAAACGTACTCAACCTGCCGTACTGAAGATGTCTTAGGAGAAGTTCCAAGAGCTGTTCAACGACAAATATTTTCCAGAAAGTATTCGTCACATGAAGGAGGCGGAGTTTATCAAATTAGAGCAAAATAATATGACCGTTTCGCAATACGAGGCAAAATTTGCGGAGTTATCCCGGTTTGCGTCCCACTTGGTGGATAATGAAGAGAGAATGGCGCGATTATTTTTAAGAGGTTTAAAGCCGGAGATACGGCAACATCTTATTTCTCATAAACTGTGTTTATATTCAGATGTTGTAAATAGGGCTCAGTTGGTGGAGCGCGATAACGATTCAACCAAACCAAAAGAGAGCAGCCGACAAAATGATAATACCGGTGATAACAGTCATCAAAGATGTGATAATAAGCATGGAGGGAATCAACATATCAGAAATGGTAACCACTTCGGTAATAATCATGGCCAAAATAATAAGAATGGACATTTCAAGAAGAGAAGGTTCAACAATGACGTAAAGATGTCGGTACCAGCACCCGTTTTAAAGGAAGAAGAACGACCACCGGTCGTATGTTTCAAATGCGGACAGGAGGGACACATCTGTCCAAACTGTACGCAGCAGTCCAAAGCATGTTTTAATTGCGGAAGAGAAGGTCACCTAGCTCGATTTTGTCGTATGATGAAGTCAATTTCAGCTGGGATAATGATGCCAAAGGATGTCCCAGACAAGCCAAAGCCGGTAGTTTAAGAGAGAGCATTTTTTTTCTCTCGTGACGAGGAACCTGAATAAAATTATCATGGGTAAGTTAATCATAAGCTCTTACGAAGTCTATACTGTGTTAGATACCGGTTCTACTCACTCTTTTATTTCACCTAGTTGTGTTCAATGTTTGTACTTAACTCCGGAGAAGTTAAACTTTGATTTATCTATTGAAACTCCATTGGGAGAAACCTTCGTTACCTCCACTGTTTATAAATCTTATTTGATTCAAATCGACACTTTCACGTTACGTGTTAATCTTGTCTCTTTGAAAATACTTGCCTTTGATGCGATTTTAGGAAACGATTGGTTAACTGCTCATCATGTTTTTCGTAAGGTTGTTAGCTTTCATATTCCTAACCAACCTATTATGCGAATTCAAGCAACCAAACCACTAAATTCAATCATTGTCATATCAAGCCATAAGTAAAGAGCCCCGATCCTTTTGTTGATGACTTCTTTGTGTGGAATGCACCGAAGCCGGACTTTCTGTAGGCGACGTCGTGAATGACGATAACAAGTTGATAGGTATCATTGTGAGGTGCTATCTAGGTTAAGGGATAGAAGTCACAGTTGGTATCAATATGACGTACTATCCAAGTCTTGGATGTGAGTAACAGTTTTGAATGATATTTTTATCATTAATAAATCTCTTGACGTATTCCTGAAGACTTCTTAGCCTACCCCAGAGCGTGAAATCGAATTTTGTATTGACACAAGTACAAAACCCATTTCTTAAACCCTCAATAATTTTTTCAACTAAAACGAAAGTAACATGCACCAAAGACGTTGACTCGAGCTGTTGAAGATTACGATCGTACTATTCAATATCATCGTGGAAGAGCGAACGTGGTAGCTGACGTGTTGAGTAGAAGATCGTATGCGTTTACAAGTACGATGTTGTTAACACAAGGACTCATTTCGTATAACTTGCAAATGATGAAGATAGAGTTAAAGACTCTAGGGACCCACGTAAAGATAACGAATATACGAGTAAAATTGAATTTAATCGATAAAGTTAAAGACGCTCAAGCTACATACCCGAATCTGATGAATGTGAAGAAGAAGGTTCAAGAGGGTGTTATTTTAGTAGCAAGAGTTGCTGAAGAGAGGAAATCTCAACCATCGATTTAATTGGTCCATTTAAAATCCTTGATTGAGTAGGAACTGTGGCTTATAGACTCGTTTTACCGCCAAATATATTGCGTGTTCATAACGTTTTTTTTTCGTATCGATGTTACGTAAATATGTGGACGACCCGAACCACATTATTAATTTAGAACCGGATGAGATAGCAGATGATTTAACGTTTGAAGAGATACGTGTTACAATCTTGGATAAGAAGAATCGTATTCAACACTCAAAGGTTATATCTCAAGAGTTAGAATTTGAAGTGAAGTCAAGGTATCCTCACCTGTTCGGCATACCAGGTACGTACGTAAATTTTGAGGGCGAAATTCCATAATGAGGGGAGATTGTGAAACCCCAGATTTTACGAATAAAGAATTAATTTTCTCGAAATAATTTTTTAATATTATGGTGTGAATTTGAGATAATATTATAGTTGTGGGTAGTATTTATAAATTTTGCAAAGTATGCAAGTTGTTATATTATATTCGATTGGTCAGGGAATATTCTTTGTGTTAGAAAATATTCGTACGACGGTACAATTATTGGTGGACCCCACAACGTAATTATTGTCGGATTGAGAAAAACGATAAAAATATTTTATTGAAAATAACGGCGGAAGTTTTACCGTTGATACTGTTGAACTACTGGGTAGTAAAAGTACAATAATACGCGTTGTTACATAGTAGCACACTGTATTGATTATTGATATTTATGTGAGAAGTCGCTCAGTTTGATTCAATTATTGTCGATTAATAATATGAATTATTATAGCGATGATGACGTTTTGTTTTATTCGTATTATTAACGTAATAAAACAGAAACATCTTTTTATATAAAACAGAATACTTTATTAAAGTTATTCTATAAATAGAATTATTATATTTTATTATGCATAGTGTTGCATAATGTTTTGCATAGTGTTTGTATAGTAAATTTTTTTTATATAAATAGAATATATTATATTTTATTTAAAAGATTTTTCTTTAAATATGGACCGTCAGATTAAAGTAAATCAATCTGGACCGTTCATGGATTAGTTACTATGCATTCCATTTTCTTATAAATAGAAGCTCATTCCTTCATTATTTTCTTACGAATTCACTGAACTCTAGAGAGAGAAACTATAGAGAGATAGAAGAAAAGCTTTTTGCTACTTAACTTTTCTTTTCCTAATGAATATCCTTGGCCGTAGTGCAGGGATGATGTGGATTATTTATTAAGCTGAGTCTCAGCGATAAAAGTGATAAAAAACTTTTTAAATCATAAAAGATAGTAGATTCTATTTTCTACTTGATTCTTTTAATGGATTGCTTGATCTGCTGCTGTTAAACCCGATGTTGTTATATTTTATCAGTTTAATACTGTTGAAGGCTAACAATAATTTATTCTGCATTATCTTAGTCATAATATTTATTACTGGGCTAGTTGAGCTCACCCTTTTTTTCACTGTTCTCTTCAGAAAATGAGAACATAGCAGTGACTAGTCGGGGAACGGAGTGACGGTCCAGAGGATAGCATTAGTAGTCCTCACTATTCTGTGAAATATTGTATTAATAATTATAATGAGGACTCTTTTTGAGTTTGTATAATCTCTAGTAGACAATAATTGTATTCAAACTCACAGTTATGTTTTGTCGTATTGTACACGACAATTGTATTAGTATGTTGTATTTGAATTATGTACCATGTATCTGACGACCCAAGATGGGTGATGTATACCTAATTTTGGGGGCGTCACAACGACGACGGGTGAACTGTCGCCATAGTCCAAAAAATCTGACGTCATAGACTGACTGTGTAATACACAGCTGTGTGTGTATATATATATATATATATATATATATATATATATATATATATATATATATATATATATATATATATATATATATAGCCCTATATATATATACTAGCTGGGTCCCATGCCTCTAGCACTGTATTGACGGTGAGATTTATTTAAACTTTTGACGATCCAGATGATTTATTAGGGTGAGCGGAAAATTTAAAATCATTTGTATTTTATTATATATATACGGAGAGACTTTAAAGCGAACCTTAAAAAGCGAACCAAAGACGAACCGTCGTCTTTGGTGTCTATGACGACGGTTCGACCCGTCGCCAAAGACTACATGGCTATGGCGACGGATCGAACCGTCGCTATAGACACCAAAGATGACGGTTCGTCTTTGGTTCGCTCTTTAAGGTTCGCTTTAGAGACGGACCGTGTGTATATATATATATATATATATATATATATATATATATATATATATATATATATAGAGAGAGAGAGAGAGAGAGAGAGAGAGAGAGAGAGATTATGTGTAATTGTTCTATTATTTCCTCTTAAAACTCACACCAAAACCTATTAAAAGTTTATCATTTAAAATGGTATAAAGAGAGTAAAAACTAAAAGAGAATACAATGTTATTGTAAAATCCAAGATATCCCAACAGTTCGTTTGATATCTGTTTTTATTTAGTAAAATTTGAAATCAGATAATATTATTGGGTAACAATGTTTAAATGTTAAATTTAATTACATTAAATAAAAAAAATACAGTTTAAAATTTTATTGTTAGCAAGATTTCATACTTAATTTGAAATAGTTGCGTGTTATCAAAAAAAATTTCCTCCGATTTGTCCAAATTTGAGGGGTTGTTCTTAGTTAATATTTAAAATTTTAAATTAAACTGTAATGGAAACTTATTTACGTTTTAGAAATGATTATTTTGTACCTAATAATAATTAAAATTATAATATTAATTAAAATTAAATAAAATTTTACAATAATATTTAAAATTTATAAATAAAAAAATTAAAATGTAGTAACTATTATTGTGGGACATTGAGCAACAATGTCTTCCATATTCTTTCCCTTCTCAGGCCGTCAGGGCTATTTCATCTTTTCTTTATGTTCATCTTTGACTCTCTAACGGACCCGACAACTAACTTCAATCCGATTTTCTCTCTCCTCCCCACCCAAATTCTCTTTCCCCTCCCTTGCCGTGTTACCAACGCCGGCGACCGGGAACCACGTTTTCTCGCCGGAGCTCCGTTCAAAGGAACCGGCTTCCCTTCTCTATACCTCTACTTACTCGCGGGAAAAATTAGTAAAGCGGCGGGCTGTCAGTTGAGAAAAAGGCGGCAGGCGCCAGAGCTGTTTGTTTGACTTTTGAGCAGTCAATGGGAGAGAAACGGCTTTGATTAAACCGATTTTAGCTGGAGTTTGCAGATCTGAGAGGCTGTGTTGGATTCTAGGGTTTAATAGGACCCATTTTGGCCTTGATTTTGCAGTTTTGTTTTGGTATTTAGAAGGTTTTGGTGATTGGAGTTGAGGCGAAGAGTTTGATGGTAGTGTATGGACGACGGTTTTTGATCGTTGATGATGATCGGAACTCCTCGGAGCCGGCGGTGGTGGCGGTGGTCCAGTGATTCTCTCTCATGGAATGGCAGATCTTGTTAGCTACGGTAATGCAGGCCGTAACATCGAGCAGGTAGGATTAGGAGGAAAAAGATAAGATGTTTATTTCTGAAAATCTTTACTGTTCTTTTTCATGATTTATTTGGAGTTCGATAAATTTTAAGAGAAATATTATCAGCCCTTTGTTAAATGGACCAGAACACAAATTATTGATTTTACCATTGAAAATTAATCAGTAATAAGTAGAAATGTAGGGCCTAGTTTGGTTATGGTTTTAAAACTGGATTAGAACAACTTTTAAATGGACATATTTCTACTCTGGCACTCCCTCAGTTCCGTTTATTTATTTTTAATTTAAAGTCCCCAGCCTTAATTTAGTTGTCCTCCTTTCTTTTCTTTTTTTAAATAAATAAAAATTGAACTTTGGAGTGTCTCCAGTAACAGGTATTTTTAGGACTATACATTACCTTTTACACCAAATTCATTAGTTCCATAAAACGCGTGAAAAAGTTGAATGTAGATAATAACTAATTTCGGAAAGAGGGAGTAATAATTTATAAAAGGTTAATACTAGGGGTTGATTTTTATTTTGATTACTTAATTTTTTTTGTTACAAAGACGTTACTATACTAAAAAAAAGTTACAAACTAGTTAATATATAACTTTATGTCCAAAAAATGATGAAAGTGCTGAATAGATTAACGTTTAACCGCTGTCATGTTGGGTACTTGAATATGTTGCAGGTAGGTCCTTATTATGTGGAGGGTTAATTTATGTTTTAGTTACTGTATTAGGGGTCAATTTTCATTTTGGTTACTGTTTTTTTATTACAAAGACATTACTATACACAAAAAAGTTACAAACTAGTTATTACTTAACATTACTTGATTAACGTGAGTATATTGATAATGTGACATGATATTGCTACAAAAATAAAAAAAGAGAAAAAATTAGAAAAGGTAAACAAAATTAGGGGACAATTTTGCTGCAATTCATGTTGGCCACGAATACTGGTTCGTTTTTTCAACAATACCCATGATATTACACATGGCAAAATGTGTCACATTACCAATAACTAACTCAACACATTAACTTTTTTTGCTCACGTGTTATGCTAAGTTCAACACTTTTGTCAATTTTGTGACTGAATATTAAGTAATGATTAGTTTGTAACATTTTTTTTAATATAGTAATGGCTTTGTAACAAAAACAAAAAATAGATTCGGTAACCAAAATAAAAATCGACCCCTAGTACAGTAACCAAAACATCAATTAACCCTCCACGTAACAGGGACCCACCTGTCACATATTCAAGTACCCCATATGACATCTATTAAACGTTAGTCTATTCAACACTAACGTCAATTTTTTGGACAGAATGTTAAGTAATGATTAGTTTGTAACTTTTTTTAGTATCTTTATAACAAAAAAAATTCAGTAACCATAATGAAAATCGACTTCTAGTACAATAATGATTTATAAAGGATTGTTGGATGTACACATCATGGTAATTATGAAAAATGATATAGCTGTTTTATATAAGGGAAGATGATTAGTATTGATTTGGGAAGACAAGGGTATTGTGGTTTGAGAAAGGGCTTTAGACTTTCTACATGACACAGGGTACATAGATGCTAATGGGTAGTTTAAATGACTTCAAGTGGTTGGGCTTCCTAGGGGTCAGTTTGTAGTAAAAAATTACGAGTCTTTGGCTACTTGTTGTTTGGACTTATGTCAAATGTCGATCATTGCATACTTGGTTTTCTATGAAACCAAATACGTGCTTCTTGATATACCTATTAATATGTTGTTAATTTCGACATCATTGCAATTATCACCTTATTCCTGGGCAACACTTAAAAATCAAACTTATTCCATAGACTGTTGGTTGATACATAAACTAAAATATACAGTGGATACTTGATATTTCTGCTTGCAAAAGCAGCTGAAAAGTCTTGTGAAAGGTGGAAATGTCTTTTCTTTTACTGAAGTATTGTAGCAAACTTGTTATTGTTAATGGCCCTTTCTCCAATATTAGTCTTTTTGGCTGCTACATAATGTAGAATGATTAAACTCGAGTATTAGCTCAAGTGATAGCGAGCCTAAGTGTTGTTCAAGGGATATGTCATGAGTTCAATACTCCGTAATGGTAATATGATATCCTTGAGGTCAACCGCACGTAGAACTGTGTGATTATGCAGTGCATGTGCCGTGTGGTTGGTGGGGTATTATGTGCAACCAGTAGTTTATTTAGTGCACATATAAGTATTAGTGGTTGCAGGCTCTACCGTCTTCAAACAAAGAAAAAAGAAAGGTGCAGAATGATTATTAGTCATGTCTGCAAACTTCTAACAACTTTATTCTCAATTGATTCTTTGACCATTTGCAGGCATTAATCACTTTGAAGAAGGGTTCTCCACTACTTAAATATGGTCGAAAGGGAAAGCCAAAGTTTTGTCCATTTAGACTTTCTAATGTAAGATTCTACATTAGCGTACTTGCTTTCTATAAATGGTGACAGCATTTGAATTGGTAGCATGTTGATTAATGAAGTAACTTATTTATCTATTTTTCATGTTTCTTCCCTGTATGTGCATTGTACCTTTTTGTAATTTATTATGCATAAATATTTATTTTTCTTGTTAGATATGATTTTGACAGCTTAGCTTGTAGCATGCTTGTGCATTCCCTTTGATTTCTTCAAGCTTAGATCTCAACTAAAGTTGAGCACCAACAATTTTATTTTCATGTTAGTCTATGGGTTGGCTGTTGTTTGATGGATCAGACAAAATATTGCATTGGCTCATGGAAAGTTAAACATTTGATGAACTCTATTACAAATTACAAGAATAGGATGATTAACTTTTTTATTTTATATTCTCATCTTTTTGTGCGTGTTTGATAAGTACAAGAATGACATATAGATCTGCAGCCTCATCACCTCTTCTTGATATTTGGCAGTGCTTTCATTTTATCCTCCTTCATTGTATAAAACTCTAGCTTTTATCTGTTCAACTGTATGCACTTGGTGTTGCAAGGAAGCAATTGTGTACTAGTGTCCCTTGAACAAATCCGTAGCCTGAATATGATCTACAAGTTCAAATGAGTTTTCTGTTCAACCCATTTGATTATTTTTCAGAGCTAAAAGGTTGTTGAGATTGTTAATTGTTAGAGGTCTAAGAAAGGCATGGGATTGATTTGTTTGGGCAAGGAAGCAAAAAGTTTGAGGCTGTTCTGGGTGTTTTGAACAGTACCGAGGACATTAACTCTGGGTTCCTTGAGAAGTTTTAGGTGAAAGATTTGATTTGTGATTAGGCTTGTTGAGTAGGGTTATAAATTTATAATGGAGGATATATATCCGATTAAGGCTTTGTGTTGCTGTAGTCACTAGACATTAAAGAGTAATATTTTTTTCAAAATGCTAGCTAATGATTTTGTATCTGAAATTTCAGGATGGATCATCTTTAATCTGGATCTCTAGTAACGGGGAAAGAATATTGAAGTTGGCTTCAGTTTCAAGAATTATTCCTGGACAAAGAACTGTGAGATTTCAACATATTAGTTTATAATACTTTTTTACCCATGATATTTTGATCTTAAATGGGTTGGACACCTCTGTTTTACTTTACTCTATTTCATTTCAGTTTTCTTGCATAAACACCCATTCTGCTTAAACTTGATTTTAACCTTTCAAGTTTAATATGCATGCTACAGGCTGTTTTTCAACGGTACTTGCGTCCTGAGAAGGACTATTTGTCCTTTTCTCTCATATACAACAACGGGAAACGATCGCTTGATTTGGTTGGTTATGAATTTTGAATCCTCTTGTTTATACAATCAGTGCCTTTTTCCTTCTCCCAATCCCCTCTGGTTTCTACTTCAACTATTAATGTATGTTCTTTGTTTTTTCCCCAGATCTGCAAGGATAAAGCTGAGGCTGAGGTGTGGATTACAGGCCTCGAAGCTTTAATATCCTCTGGGCAAGGTGGACGGTCAAAAATTGATGGATGGGGTGATGGAGGCCTCTATATTGATGTAACTCTAGCAACCTAATTTTTTATTATTTTCATATTAGATTTTCATGATCTTTCTTTGTAAAGAAATAAACTGCATTCTCTTACTTACAACTGCTAATTACAGAGTACAATTTGAGTTTGTTTTTTCAATTTCTTTTTATATGTATATATTCTGGTTAATCACCCGTCCTTCAGTATTAGTTTGGGATACCGGTTTACACAGCCTGTTAGAAGATTTATGTCTTTCTTTTCAACGTGGTCTTCATCTCATCAACTTGGAAGAATTGGGGCCTTAAAATATTGTTGTTGATTGTGCTGTGTGCAGCAACTCGTCCATGATATCATGTTTTTTTTACCTTATTAGTTGATCTACTATGCACTAGGATTGCTTCTTATGTTTATTATTTTTAAAAAGAGGAAATCTATGTACTTGCATGGTATATTTTTAGGAAATTGAATTGCAATAGTATATGTTCTCAAAAAAAGAAAAAAACAATTTAAGAAATTAAGCAAACCATAAATGTAGAAACGCTGTGAGTCGGTGACATAAGGTCTATTTCCATACAACTTACATGTTTCTTAGGCGGATATCACTTGGCTTGAAATGTTATGAACTTGTAAAATAATCTGTGTATCTTGATGTGTGAGTTGATTTATTCTTGTAGGTTAGAGCAGAACTAATATAGTCTTTTTAACAGTTATACTTTAAGTATTCTAGCGGTTTATTAATTTGCCTAGGTGTTAGTGAACTCAAATTGAATGATATCTTCTGCTATGGAAGTTTGTATAAAACCTGATCCTTTATTTGCTTGTCAATTGATTTCAGGATAATAGAGACTTGACATCAAGTAGTGCAAGCTATAGTTCCCTTAGTGCTGCTCGAGATATTAGCTCCCCTGAGGTTTCTATCTGTTCTAACAGAAATACTTCTCCCAAGGATTATCATCCAGAGAATTCTGTTCATTCTGAAAGGTCACATGTAGCTCTGGACCAAACAAATATGCAAGTAAAAGGATCAGGTTCAGATGCTTTTAGGGTTAGTGTTTCAAGTGCTCCCAGCACATCCAGTCATGGTTCTGTACCGGATGATTGTGATGCTTTGGGGGATGTATATATATGGGGTGAGGTAATATGTGATAATCTTGTTAAGGTGGAGCCTGACAAAAGTACTAATTCTTTGAGCACCAGAGTTGACGTGCTTCTTCCCAGGCCATTGGAATCCAATGTAGTTTTGGATGTAAATCACATAGCCTGTGGGGTCAGGCATGCTGCTCTAGTCACTCGGCAAGGTGAAGTTTTTACGTGGGGGGAAGAATCTGGAGGACGACTTGGCCACGGAGTCAGCAGAGATGTTACCCAACCTCGTTTACTTGAATCTCTAGCAAATTGCAATGTAGATTATGTTGCATGTGGAGAATTTCACACCTGTGCTGTTACAATGGCTGGTGATATCTATACTTGGGGAGATGGCACACATAATGCTGGGCTTCTTGGTCATGGCACCGATGTCAGTCACTGGATACCAAAGAGAATTTCAGGCCCTCTTGAGGGACTTCAAATTGCACTGGTAACTTGTGGTCCATGGCATACGGCCTTGGTAACATCAACAGGACAGCTATTTACATTTGGTGATGGAACATTCGGTGTTTTGGGCCATGGAAACAGGGAAAGTGTTCCATATCCAAGGGAGGTGGAATCTCTCTCGGGATTGAGGACTATTGCTGTTGCTTGTGGAGTTTGGCACACTGCTGCTGTAGTTGAAGTTATTGTAACACAGTCTAGTGCAAGTATATCATCTGGAAAATTGTTTACTTGGGGTGATGGTGACAAAAATCGTCTTGGACACGGAGACAAGGAAGCCCGTCTTGAACCTACATGCGTGCCAGCTCTTATTGATTATAACTTTCACAAAATTGCTTGTGGTCATAGTTTAACTGTTGGTTTGACCACATTCGGACATGTTTTCACAATGGGAAGCACCGTGTACGGTCAACTTGGCAATCCCCAGTCTGATGGGAAGGTACCTTGCTTGGTTGAAGATAAGCTTGTTGGAGAGTCTGTTGAAGAAATTGCATGTGGTGCATATCATATTGCTGTATTAACATCCAAGAATGAGGTTTATACTTGGGGAAAAGGAGCTAATGGGAGGTTGGGCCACGGAGATATTGAAGATAGGAAAACTCCAACTTTAGTTGAAGCATTAAAGGATAGACACATTAAGTACATCTCTTGTGGTTCAAACTACACAGCAGCTATCTGTCTTCACAAATGGGTTTCTGGTGCTGAGCAGTCGCAGTGCTCTGCTTGTAGACAGGCCTTTGGCTTTACTAGAAAGAGGCACAACTGCTATAACTGTGGACTTGTGCACTGTCACTCATGCAGTTCTAGGAAAGCTTTGAGGGCAGCACTGGCGCCCAATCCCAGCAAACCATATCGCGTGTGTGACTCCTGTTTTGCTAAACTGAATAAGATGGCAGAAGCTGGCGGCAATGCAAGGAGAAATGCTATACCACGCGTTTCAGGTGAAAACAAGGACCGGTTGGACAAGGCTGAGTTACGATTGGCCAAGTCTGGGGTCCCATCTAATCTTGATTTGATCAAACAGTTAGATAATAAAGCAGCAAAACAAGCCAAAAAATCTGATACGTTTTCACTAGGTCGTTCCGCTCAGGCTCCTTCCTTGTTGCAGCTGAAAGAGGTGGTGTTGTCTACTGCTATTGATATGCGTCGAATCGTTCCCAAGCCGGTGCTTACATCATCTGGTGTTAGTTCCAGGTCAGTGTCACCTTTTTCAATAAAATCCAGCCCCCCACGTTCAGCAACACCTGTTCCTACAACATCAGAACTTTCATTTTCCAAAAGTGTTACTGATAGTTTGAAGAAAACAAATGAACTTTTGAATCAAGAAGTTCTTAAGTTACGGCGGCAGGTAGATCAAGTACTTTAAATAAATGCATTTTGCTCATTATCATTTGGAAGTATATTCACGGTTGATGATTATGGACTTGATTTAGGTTGAGAGTCTGAGACATCAATGTGAACTTCAAGAAATGGAGCTTCAGAAATCAACAAAGAAAACTCAAGAAACAATATCACTAGTTACTGAGGAATCTGCAAAATCTAAAGCTGCAAAAGAAGTAATAAAGTCGCTTACATCACAGGTAGTTTCTCTTTTACTATCTTCCTTTGTACCTGAAAACCTGGTTCCTTAAAAAGTTCTAGAGCTATACATGCTGCGTTTAATAGTACATATATATAACTGTCTGTCACGATAGGAATTCACTGAACTGATGTATGTTTCTAGCTGTTCCGCCATAATATCTTTTTTCTCTTGGTTGTTTCTTTCTTTTGATTAACCTAGCACTCTTGTTTCCGTGAAGTTGGTAGTTCAGCAGCTGGGGGAATTATCTGCAGTTTTTCTGAACATTTAGTTCTTCAACTTTCTTTGAAATTATCTCTCATATTTAAAGCATGGATTTGAAAGGATTTTTGTGCCGTCTTTTTATATTCTCCTTTCGCTTTCAAGTTTATACTGCAAAAGGCCTCTGCTTCTTTCCAATAAAGCAGAAATCTGTTTGCATGTGTTTTAGTTGCTTCCCGCTTGTTGGAATGCTTTTGTTAATAAGTCCGTCCTTTCATCCCAGCTCAAAGATGTGGCTGAGAGGTTGCCTCCTGGTGTTCATGACTCCGAAAGCGCTTGCCTACCAAATGGCTTGGAGCAAAATGGCATTCACTATCCTGAAGCAAATGGAGAGCGCTATTCAAGATCTGATTCAATCAACAGCTCTTACTTGGTCTCACCAATGGGCCTAGACTCTGGTTCAGTAAATGGAACTGATGGCTCTACCCAATTGCCTAGAGATTCAGCTGAGAGCAATGAAACTAACCGCAATCAAAACCACTGCTTTGTGACCTCCAGCGGAAGGGAAAATTATCCGGATCTCAAACTTCCCAATGACAATGGAGGGGTTCAAGTGGCGAGTAATAGTGCGTTGAATGCTCCCGACAAGGTATCTGGGCCTTTCCAAGGTGGCAAGAATGGCATGAAACCAGGGAATTTAACTCTGCCTGGTAATCAAAATCAAGTTGAGGCTGAGTGGATAGAGCAATATGAACCTGGTGTGTACATAACACTAGTAGCATTGCGGGACGGAACTAGAGATCTCAAGCGAGTTCGCTTCAGGTACATGACTCATTATATTTTAATTCTCTTATTTGTGAGTTTTGATATTCAATGTGCAGTGTGCTCTTGTCTATTAAGTAGAGAGAAGGGTCGTTAATAATGCAAAAGATCGCCATTTTAAACCTCCTCATTAATGGTGAAATAGTAACCTTTCTAGTCTTGGCAACTAGTACATAACCATGTCTATGTGGTGATTAAGATGACCTTTATTTTGGATCCATGTTTCAATGAGAAAACATCAGATAGTGTAAACTAATTTTGTGATTCTGAAATAAACATGTAATTGTGAAAACATCCAATATAGTAACATTTTAATGGTAATTGCATCTTCAGCCGAAGAAGATTTGGAGAGAACCAAGCAGAGATTTGGTGGTCCGAGAACCGAGAAAAGGTTTATGAGAAGTACAATGTTCGAGGATCGGACAAGTCATCATCAGTCTCTGGTCAGACTGCCCGTTTATCAGGCGGAGTTGTCTCACCATCTAGCTGTTATTAGAATCAAATAGAGAGAATTCCCCTTTACAACTTTTTGGCATATCACATCAGTTTCAAGGCTGAGCAAACCTAGGAAGGGGATGTGAAGATCTTTTTTTTTTTTTTTCTCTTTTGAAAATTGTATACCTCTTTTTAATTTATTCCATTCAATTAATTTACTGGGTATCTTCCTTTCCCCGTCTGTGTATTGTAGTGTACATAAGCTCCATCAATTATTATAGTCCCAGTAGGAAATGTTTTTGTTCTGTTTTCTTCTCGCCTTCATTAACACTTCCCTCGGATTATGTTTTTACGCTACAGTCAATATATACTTTAGGAGGTACTATTTGCCAGGAGAAATCCACCAAAGATCCAATTTGGGTGTCTTGAAATTGAGTCTGGATGGAGTTTAGATGGTGCAAAGATTTGCTTATAACAACAGGGCCTTTATAGAGAACTTCTGTATTACAATTGCAACTGATATGGACAATCAAGTGACCATAACTTTATAATTTACCACGACAGCTTAGCCTAGCTTTTTTAAGATTTAAAGTCGATAATGATTTTATATTTTGAGTTGAGTGTTCGGGTTGATCAAGGGTATGCTTAGAGATTGGAGGCATTTAGCTCCAAAAGGGATTGTATTTTGTTAAAATACAGACTTTTTTTGTTAAAACAACTAAATAAAAAAGTTTAATATTTTATGGAATTGAAATTTTTATATAATACAATGTTTTGAGTGATTTGAAAACATATAACAAAACAGGTCACAGACCTGTTTTGTTATATGTTTTCAAATCACACCCAAAACACAGACCTGTTTTGTTATATGTATCCAAATCACACCCAAAATACTGTATTATGTAAAAATTTCAATTCTATAAAATATTAAACTTTTTTATTTAGTTGTTTTAAAAAAGAACAAATTTTTTTTTCCGTAACTTAACAAAAATCGGGATCCTGGACTGGATCTTGGTTATATATATATATATATATATATATATATATATATATATATATATATATACACACACACACACACATCCGTGTAACTTTTAAAGTTACACGGTTTACGATCGTAGAGTGATTTCACTGTAGAGTAGTCCATAGATAGTAGAGTGAATTCACTCAACTATCGTAGAGTAGTCCACGATAGTAGAGTGAATTCACAAATCGTGGAATTACTATTTTACAATCGTAGATCGTGTAATTTTTAAAGTTACACGGCTGTACACCTCCATATTTCTCTCTCTTATATATATATTGTTGTCAAAACGGATATGTCAACCCCTGCGTAGGGAGAATTGTCCAAGACTGCTGCATAGAGTTTCAATTGAGGGGACAAAAGTGGCATGAAATTGCGTTGGTGTATATACATTTTCATCGTTTATAAAAAGCATGCTCCTGCTTTTGCCCACCCGTGTTTGGATTTATTGAAAAGGTGAAAGTTGTGTTTGCGGTCTAAAAACACTAAAACGTTGTATATTTGACCCTATTTTTAGTTGTCTTAAGCTCAAAGTTAGAAAGTGTTTGGACTAAAAGTAGTTAATTTACAATAAACTCTTTATAGTGTTTGGTGACCCCAAAAACAATTTAAAAACAACCTACAAATATTTTACTCATAAAATTTTGCTCTAAAAAATGTATACCTTGGTAGCTGTAATGAAATTGAATTTTTTGTTGTCAATTGGCAACCAACCAATTAGAAAATTTCTCAATTATATCATGTTGACTTGCATTCATCCATCAAATTCCAATTTTTTTAACCTTTTTGTTTGTTCTTATAAATTTTCACCCGTTAGAGAAGTGGTGGTTAGAAAAGGGACCATCTCTGGTCAATCTCATGAATTTGGTCACATAATTTGAACTCGGGGCCATTTAGGCATCCCTTAACAATAACAACACTTTTACCAAGAGCTACACGACAAAAGTTCGAACCACGAGCTAGGTGGAGGTCATGTGTTGAACCGACTATTCTTAAAAATGACTCATTCATATGTAATGAAAAAAATTGTGTTTATTTGTGATTAAAATGAAAAAAAAATTGTTTGGTTCCTTGGGGTATGGTAAGGGTGTAAACGAACCGAGTCGAACCGAGTATTGAGTTGCTCAGATTTGGTTCATAAAATTTATCGAGTATAAAATAAGGTTTGATTGAAGCTCATTTAACTACTAAGTCGAGCACGATTCCGAGTCGAGCCCGAACAGTTTGAACTTTTCGAACGAATATGATCGATCAAATAAATATTTACTCGAATCTCCTCAAATTATAATATCCGAGTATCAATAGAAAATTACAATTTGAGGAGGTTCGAGTAATTTATCGAATTTTAAAATTTGTTCATGTTTGACTCATTTATATTTTGAGTCGAGCTCGAATCGAACTTTTAGTCGAGCGAGTACGAATCGAGCCCGAACTGTTTTCTCATTTTACAGCCTTAGGGGAAGGATAACATATGAAAAAACTCATTCCAATTAGAATAGAATGAATCACTTCACTCTTTATTCTATTCCTTCGATCTAAACCTAGCATAAAAGTTAGTATATTTGCTTCCAAAGTATATACTCATTTATTATAAGTGGGATCATAAAATTTTATCCTCCCGATCCCCACTCCAAGTACCAACAAGTAATGAGAAAAAATGGACGAAAAAAATAGTCGGAATGGTTACGAGATTTAGTCACGTCAATAAATAAATAGAGTTTGATTGTATATTATACACTAATACAGTTACAAATTGCATAAAAAATACTTGAATATATAGTCTTAGAATATGAGAGAATATGACACCATTTTCTATTGATTAATATTGATTTAAATATACATTGTACATACCATTTAATTAAGATAAACCTAAATAATCTCCTCTAATAAGGGAATAGCTAAACAACATATTACAATAAAGGTACAGAAAATCAAATCAAATCACAAATAAAATATCTACAGTTAAATCAAATATTATTTATAATTAAATCAAATATTGTGAGGAGTATCTCTAACATGCCCCCTCAAGATGAATCTCTGAGAGGAGAGTCCAATCTTGTACTTGAGAGAAAGAAATTGAGCTCACTGTAGTGGTTTGATGAGGGCATCCACAAGTTGATTTGTTGAGAAGACATGAGAAACACGTAGATCCCCAGTCCGAACTTGATTACGGATGAAATGAAAATCAATGGCAACATGTTTCATGCGAGAATGAAATACTGGATTGGAACATAATTGTTGCGCCGACATTGTCGCAATAGATCACAGGTGACTAAGGTAGCTGAATATGAAGTTCAATAAGGAGAGAACACACCCAAGTCAATTCAGCAGCAGTTGCAACAACAAACCTATATCCAGCTTCAGTAGATGAGCGAGCAATCATATGTTGCTTCTTGGAACTCCAAGAAATAGGATTGCGACTAAGATAAACAATATAGGCACTAGTAAAAGAAAAATCATCCTTGTTTCCTACCCAATCAGCATCAGAAAAGGCATGAAATGACAATGGGGAATCACGATAAAGACAAATGCCAAGGTCAGAAGTTCCATAGAGATATCGCAGTAGATGTTTCACAGTAGCCCAATGGTCGGTGGTTGGACGATGCATGTACTGAGACAATTTGTTTACCTCAAAAGCAATTTTGATCGAGTGAGTGACAAGTATTGTAGACTGCCCACAACAACTTTGTATTAAGTTGGGTCCGTAAGGGCAAAACCCGAGTGTAGTGTAAATGGTGGACTGATTGGAAGAGGGGTGAGTACTGATTTACTATCCATCATGTTGGTACGAGCAAGAAGATCTAAGATGTACCGGCGTTGAGAAAGAAGGATTCCATATTCATGCGAAATGACTTCCACACCAAGGAAATAAGTAAGGGGGCCTAGATCCTTAATGGAGAATCGTTGAGTAAGAGAGTTAACAATCTGGTTGACCATATCATTATTGCCACCTGTAAGGATAATGTCATCAACATACACAATAGCTACTAGTGTTGAGGACAAAGAGAGAGGTATCTGCATATGAGTTCTGAAATTCTGATGCAACAAGAAATTGGCGAAGCTCATTATACTAGGCACGAGGAGCTTGCTTAGTCCATAAATGGCTTTGTGAAGTTTACACACACAAGTAGGATAATCAGGATTAACAAACCTATGCGATTGAGTCATATAAACATCTTCTGTGAGGTGCCCTTGTAAAAAGGCATTATTGACGTCAAGCTGGCGGAGAGACCAACCACGACTGACAACAATGCTGAGGACAAGTCGAATTGTGCTAGACTTAATGACGGGACTGAATGTATCATTATAGTTAGACCTGGCAAATGGCCTGGGCCAAAACGGCCCCAGTGTTGGCGAGCTAAAAAAGTTAAGCCCAAAGCCCGATTTTTGGCGGGCGGGCCGACCCAGCCCGCGGGCCTAGGTTGATTTATGACCAAATTTTATCATTTTTTGGGCCTATCCCAAATGGGTCGGGCTTCTGATGGGACAGGCCAAAATGGCCCGATTTTTTGTGGGCTGAAAAAATGAGGCCCAAAACTCACTTTTTGACGGGCGGGCAGGCCTGGCCCTTCCCGGCCCGCGGGCTTGGGCCAGTGTTACCAGGTCTAATTATAGTCGACACCAGGTCATTGGTGAAATCCCTTAACAACCAACCGAGCCTTGTACCTGTCAATAGAACCATCAGAGTGGCGTTTAGTTCGAAAATCCATTTGCATCCAACAATATTTTGGGAAGAAACCGATGGGACTAACTCCCATGTTCCGTTTTGAACAAGAGCATCATATTCTTCAGACATGGCTTGGCGCCATTTAGGATCTTTTAGGGCTTGGGGTGAATTTATGGGTTCCAACTCAATGGGTTGAGAAATTTGGGCAGTGAGATTGAGTTTTTTGATAAGTTTGTAAATAGAATTTTTTGGATAGGTTTGTGAGTCTCGGTGATGGGTATAGATGCTTGAATGTTTGGTTTAGTAGGGTTTATGGTGGTAGCAGTTGATTGAGAGAAAGTAGGTGGTAGGGTGTGGGAAGATGGGTTTGGAGGTATTGGAGTGTTCGAGGGTACAGGTGATACATGTGGTGTTAGAACATCGCTTGAAGGCATATGAAGAGACCGTTCGTGAGATGGCGTGAAGAGTAACCGAGGCTGATTGTTGGATGATGGAAGATGTATAATTGGCGGGATCCAAGTTGAAACAGTTTTTGGTTGAGGACACAGTAAGTGAGTGTGAGGAGAAGAGAAAAGAAAAATAGACTCAACAAATTTGACATGACGAGATATAAATATTTTGGAGTGAGAGGGATCATAACAAAAGTATGAACTCTGAGTAAGAGTGTAGCCAAGAAAGACACAGGGAATGGAATGAGGTTCGAGTTTATGTGAAGAATAAGGTCGAAGCAAGGGGTAATATAGACAACCAAAGACCCGAAGTTTAGCGTAGTTTGGAGGAGTACCAAAAATCTTTTCAAAAGGTGAAGAGAGATTTAGTGTTGGAGTGGACATACAATTTATGAGGTAGACAACAGTGGTGAAGGCATGAGACCAAAAGGTTAAAGGAGGGGAAGCATGAGAGAGAAGTGTGAGATCAGTTTCAACTATGTGACGGTGACGTCTTTCAGAAAACCCATTATGCTCTGGTGTGTGAGGTGGAGTTGTAAGGTGAGAAATACCATAAATAGCTAAGTAAGAATTAAGATCATTATATTCACCACCATTTTCAGAATAAAAAGTTTTGATTTTTCAGTTAAAATAGTTTTCAACAATAGTTTTGAATCTTATGAAGACATTATGAACATCCGATTTGTGCTTGATTAGATAAATCCATATATATTTCGTATAGTGATCAACAAAGATGACATAGTATTTAAAACCATCATGGGAGAGGACTGAGGAGGTCCACACATCAAAAAAAGATTTTTGAGAGGTGTGGTTGAGACAATAGAAGTAGTAAAAAATGGTAATTTGTGACTTTTATTGCAGTGGCACATATTACATGAAAAATTAAGCGAAATAGAAGATGACAAATCGAATTTATAATGAGACGCAACATGTTTTAGAATAGAAAAAGCGGGATGACCTAATCTATGATGCCACTCGGACGAAGTGGTCTTGACACTAGAGAAAGCAAGTAAAGGTGATTTCACGGATGAAGAAGTCGGTTACTCGTACACTCCATCCTTCGTTTGACCCGTTAAGAGGATTGCCCCCGTGCGAAGTTCCTTCATAAAAAAAGAAGTTGGTAAGAATTCAATAGAGACATTATTAGTGATGCAAAATTGAGAAATAGAGATTAAATTCTTTTTCATGCTAGGAACACAGAGAACATTGGATAAGGTAAAAGAAGTGGTAGGTGTGACGCTCCCAAAATTAGGTATACATCACCCATCTTGGGTCGTCAAATACATGGTACAAAATTCAAATACAACCTACTAATACAACTGTCGTGTACAATACGACAAAACATAATTGTGAGTTTGAATACAATTATTGTCTACTAGAGATTATACAAACTTAAAAGGAGTCCTCATTACAATTATTAACACACTATTTCACATAATAGTGAGGACTACTAATGCTATCCTCTGGACCGTCGCTCCGTTCCCCGACTAGTCCCTGCTATGTTCTCATTTCCTGAAGAGAACAATGAAAGAAAGGGTGAGCTCAACTAGCCCAGTAAGAAATATTATGACTAAGATAATACAAAATAAATTATCGTTAGCCTTCAACAGTGTTAAACTGATAAAATATAACAACATCAAGTTTAACTGCAGCGGAACAAGAAATCCATTAAAAGAGTCAAGTAGAGAATAAAATCTACTATCTTTTATGATTTAAAAGGTTTTTCATGACTTTTAACGCTGGGACTCAGCTTAATAAATAATCCACATCATCGAATCACCTCTGCACTACGGCTAAGGATATTCTTTAGTATCACGACCACAAATTATTCATGCACTACAGCCAAGGACATTCGTGTATTCATTAATGATCATGATCATGCCAATAACTGTCCATAAATGCACTACGGGCCAATGATAACTTTTACCACATCATTTGTAACATTACGGTCATGATTACACCGAATAATTCCTGGTCATAATCATACCAAGTCCATCTATGCACTACAGGCCACAGATGACTTTCAACATAATATAAACATGAGGATGATGACAATGATATAAGAATTCAATAAAACAAGTTCAAGAATTAATTTATCCAGGAACTAATAATGTCAAAATTGTCAACATGATACTGCTTTGTAGAGTAAAATTCAAGAATGATCAGAAGAATATTTCCATGAAAAGATACTGGATGAAGCGCAAATATCAAGGATATTCTACTAATTGCATGGAGTATAGAAGTCAAAACTTTAACCAACTGAGTATAATAAAGAATGGAATAACAAAAGAAATCACCATGCATGCGGTACTTCGCATAGACAGGTTATTCCAACAGAATAATTATAACGGAACCAGGTCAAGCAAAATTTGCACCAACAGGATTTTCCAACAGAATAATAAAGACGAACCAGGTCCGGTGTAAAACACACATACAGGATGTTCCAACAAGAATAATAATAAAGACGGAACCACGTCCGGTGTAAAACACACAGACAGGATGTTCCAACAGAATAATAATAAAGACGGAACCAGGTCCGGTGTAAAACACACAGACAAGATGTTCCAACAGAATAATAATAAAGACGGAACCAGGTCCGGTGTAAAACACACAGACAGGATGTTCCAACAGAATAATAGAAGAATGTCACCAAGTATAGGGTAAACCGCGTATACAGGTTATTCCAACAGAATAATAAGCAATGGAATAACAACAGTTCCCTTCATGAATAAGAAAGAATAACACCCCTTACTTTAGTAGGAGATTGAATACTGCAGTAGTGTAGTAACAGAATACTCTTCTTCTTTCTCTCTTATTCTCTCTATACTTTCTCTCTCTATAGCTTGAATGAATTCATGAAAAATAATGAAGCTCTAGGCCTCTATTTATAGAAGATTTTTAGCTTAGCACTTGAAATGTGAAAAGGCAAGTGGCTTGACGACTGGTGATGTGAAAAGAAAAATGGTTTGACTCCTGTAATGTGAAACATCATGTGGTTTGATGCCTGTAATGTGAAACGACAATTGGTTCGACGACTGTAATATGAAACGGCAAGTGGTTTGACGTCTGTTAAAGGTAATTACTATTGACGAAGGTAATTACTATTGACGAAGGTAATTACTATTGACGAAGATAATTACTATTGACGAAGAGACTCTTAGATGACATAGGCCCCCCTATAAAATAACCAAACTTACCACAAACATCTCATAATAGACTCTTTATATACATCAAGGATTGAATAAATATTACCACAAATCATTTTATTTTTAATCAACACATATTTAATCTTTCAACAATTATTAATCATTTATAACTTGTCATCTCAATTATTGATTTAATAATATAACATATTATACAGATGATATTGTGACAATAATTAAATCAATAATATAAGAGATATGATGCAACAATTACTATAGCAATAATTGAGTGTAGCTGAGTTACTTCTCACGTAAGCATCAATAATCAATACCGTGTGTTACTATGCAACCACGCGTATTACTGTACTTTTACTACCGAGTAGTTCAACAGTTTTAACGGTAACACCTCCACCGTTATTTTTATAAAGTATTTTTGTCAGTTTTCTCAATCCGACAATAATTCCGTTGTGGGGTCCACCAATGATTGTTCCGTCGTACGAATATTCCCCGACAAAAAAAATATTCCACGACCAAACGAATATTTTATAACAACTTGCTTACTTTGCAAAATTTATAAATATTACCCACAACTGTAAAATTATATCAAATTTACTCCATAATATTCCAAAAATAATATTTATAGAAAATTCATCTTTATTTATAAAAGTTGGGGTCTTACAACCTCACCTTCTTATGAAATTTCGCCCTCAAAATTAGGGTACGTACCTGGTATGTCGAAGAGGTAAGGATATCTTAATTTCATTTCAGATTCTGACTCCCAAGTCATTTCCTCAACATCGTGGTTTCTCCACAAAACTTTGACTTGAGGTATAACCTTGGAGCGTAGAATATGTTCCTTCTTATCCAAGATTTGAACAGGAACCTCTTCATACGTCAAATCTTCTGCTATTTCGTCCGGTTCTAACTAAATAATGTGGTTCGGGTCTTTCACATATTTACGTAACATGGATATATGAAAAACGTTATGAACACGAGACATACTTGGCGGTAAAGCGAGTCTATAGGCCACAGTTCCTACTTGATCGAGGATTAAAAATGGGCCGATGAATCGAGGATTGAGTTTTTCTCTCTTTCTAAATCTCGTAACTCCTTTCCATGGAGCAACACGCAACAACACATGATCTCCTATATCGAATTCCACGTCCTTTCGATGAAGATCAGCATAACTCTTTTGTCGATCTTGTGAGGTTTTTATACGTTTTCGGATCATTTGAATCTTTTCTGTAGTCATACATACCAACTCCGGTCCCAACAACGTTGCTTCACCCACCTCATCCCAGCATACTGGAGAACGACACTTTTTTCCATACAACGCTTCGAATTGAGCCATGCCAATACTTGCTTGATAACTGTTGTTATAGGAAAACTCCACCAATGGTAAGAACTTGTCCCAACTTCCCTTGAATTCAAGGAAACAGAGTCTTAATAAATCTTTAAGAGTTTGAATAGTCCTCTCTGACTGTCCGTCCGTCTGAGGATGATATGCCGAGCTAAATCGTAAGCCTGTGCCCATAGCTTTTTGCAAACTAACCCAAAATTATGAAGTGAATCTTGGGTCTCGATCAGAAACTATGGATACCGGCATACCATTCAGTCTTACAATCTCGTTTATGTACATACGAGCAAGACGTTCAAGTGTATAAGTTTCTCGTATCGGTAAGAAATGAGCAGATTTGGTCAATCTATCAACAATGACCCAAATCATATCTATGTCTTGAGAAACCTTAGGAAGACCGGTAATGAAATCCATGGTAATGTGCTCCCACTTCCATTCTGGAATTTTAAGTGGTTGCAATGGACCTTTTGGTACTTGATGCTCCGCTTTAACTCGTTGACAAGTTAGACACCTTGAGATAAACAACGCTATCTCTCTGTTCATATTGCTCCACCAAAATGTATGACGAATATCATGATACATTTTGGTACTCCCAGGATGGATTGCAAACGGTGTGTTGTGCGCCTCCATCATGATTTTATACTTTAAATCAGGGTCGTTAGGAACACAAAGTCTGGAGTTGACTCGAAGTATTCCTTCTTCATTGATTCTTGCTTCCGGCATAGCACCTTCTTGCACTTTCTTCCTCATACGCATCAGCTCCAGGTCTGTAACTTGAGCAGCTTTAAATTTATCGATTAAAGTCGGTTCTATTCGTATATTCGCCATAATCACATGGGTCCCTGGAGTCTTTAACTCTATCTCCATCCTTTGTAAGTCACACAAAATGGGCCTTTGCGTTGACAATATCGCACTCGTACTTGCATATGATCTTCTACTCAATGCGTCAGTTACCACGTTCGCTTTTCCAGGATGGTATTGGATGGTATGATCATAATCTTTCAACAGTTCAAGCCAACATCGATGTCGCATGTTGAGTTCCTTTTGAGTAAAGAAATATTTGAAGTTTTTATGATCCGTAAAGATCTCCACCTTCTTCCCATACAAGTAATGCCTCCAAATTTTAAGTGCAAAGACAACAACTGCCAACTCTAGATTATGAGTAGGATAATTCCTCTCATATTCTTTGAGTTGTCTTGAGGCATAGGCTATGAATTTTCCATGTTGCATGAGAACACATCCCAACCCTTTGCCCGAAGCATCACTGTAGATGACAAATCCCTCCGAGCCAGATGGTATTGACAGAAAAGGTGCTGAAATGAGTCTCCTCTTGAGTTCTTGAAAACTCTTCTCACATTCTTCGTTCTAACCGAACTTTGTATCTTTCCGAGTCAGCTGAGTTAATGGAGTAGCAATTCGAGAAAATCCTTCCACGAATCTCCGATAATAACCAGCTAAGTCGAGAAAGCTACGTACTTCGGTCACTGATTTAGGTTGCTCCCAGCTTTGAATTGCTTCAATCTTTGCTGGGTCAACAGATATTCCATGACTTGATACTACGTGCCTAAGGAATGCTACTTCCTCAAGCCAGAATTAACATTTCTTCAACTTGGCATAAAGCTTGTATTTACAAAGCTTTTGGAGTGTCAGCCTCAAGTGTTGCTCGTGATCTTCACAGCTTTTGGAATAAATAAGGATGTCATCAATAAAGACGATCACAAAGTGATCCAAATATTCCTTGAATACTCGGTTCATCATATCCATGAAGGCAGCAAGAGCATTAGTCAATCCAAAGGACATGACTAGGAATTCATAATGCCCGTACCGAGTTCTGAAAGCCGTCTTTGGAATGTCATCGGTTTTAATCTTCAATTGGTGATATCCGGAACGAAGATAAATCTTTAAAAAGAATTTGGCTCCTTGCAACTGGTCAAATAGGTCATCAATACGTGGCATTGAATACCTATTTTTGATGGTGACATGATTCAACTCCCGATAATCAATACAAAGTCGCATACTCCCATCTTTCTTCTTCACGAATAGAACAGGAGCACCCCAAGGAGAAGTACTAGGATGAATAAAGCCGATGTCTAACAATTCCTGCAGTTGGGTCTTTAACTCCTGAAGTTCAATAGGAGCCATTAGATATGGGGCTTTGGAAATGGGTTTTGTACCGTGTTCAAGGTCGATACAAAATTTAATTTCACGCTCAGGCGGTAGGCCAGGAAGTTCTTCGAGGAATACGTCAGGAAATTTATTAACAATAGAAATATCGTTCAAAACTGACGTATTTTTGTTTAAATCTGTGACATGAGCTAAGAAAGCTTGACATTCGTTTTTCAATAAATGAATAGCTTTATGGATTGAGATGACCGTGATTGATTTTAATGGTTTGGTCGCTTGAATTTGCATAATAGGTTGATTAGGAATATAAAAGCTAACAACCTTACGGAAACAATCAATTTTTGCATGATGAGTAGTTAACCAATCAATCCCTAGAATCACGTCAAATGTAAGTATTTTCAATGAAATAAGATTTACAGGTAGTGTGAGGGTACCGATTTGAACCAAACAAGACTTATAAACAGTGGATGTAATGAAGATTTCTCCCAACGGAGTTTTCACAGATAAGTCAAAGTCTAATTTCTCCGGAGTCAAATTTAATCGATGAGCGCAAGTAGGAGAAATAAAAGAATGGGTAGAACCGATAACAAATAAAGTATAGATTTCATTAGAGTTTATGATAAGCTTACCCGTGATGACCTCTTTCGGGTTCCTTGCTTTCTAGGAGGTCACAACAAACGTTCTCCCTTGCACTACCAATTTTGACTTTTCTGGGACGGCCTTTGGTGCCTCCATCTTAGCTGAATTTATCTTCTGTGAACGACAAAATCGGGCTAAGTGCCCTTCTCTTCCACAATTATAACATGCTTTGGATGGCATCGCGCAGTTTGGACTGATGTGCCCCTCCCCTCCGCATTTGAAACATATGATAGGTGGTCGTTCTCCTTCCTTAACGACAGGTGCTGGTGCTGACGTCTTTCCATCATTGTTGAATCTCCTCTTCTTGAAATGTCCATTCTTATTGTTTTGGCCCTGATTACCACCGAAGTGGTTACCATTTCTGGCCTGTTAATTCCCTCCACACTTGTTATCACTGCTTCGATGATTGCTCTCGCTGGTATTATCCTTTTGTCGACTGCTCTCTTTTAGTTGCGTTGACTCGCTCCACTAACTGAGCCCTATTTACAACATCTGAATATAAACACAGTTTATGAGAAATAAGATGTTGACGTATCTCCGGCTTCAAACCTCTTAAAAACATCCGTGTCATTCTCTCTTCATTATCCACCAAGTGGGACGCAAACTGGGATAACTCTGCAAATTTGGCCTCATATTACGACACGGTCATATTGTTTTGTTCCAACTTGATAAACTCCACCTCCTTTATGTGACGAATACTTTCGGGAAAGTATTTGTCGTTGAACAGCTCTTGTAACTTCTCCTAAGGCATCTTCAGTATGGCAGGTTGAGTACGTTTTACTGATTCCCACCAGTAATCTACCTCTCCGCGCAACATAAAGGAGGCAAAGGGAACCTTTTGCTCCTCGAAGCATCCCAAGACATCAAATATCTTGGTGATCTGCTTTATCCATGCTTCCGCCATAAGTGGTTTTGGCTCTCCCTTAAACTCCGGTGGTCCCAGCTCCTTGAACTGTTTAGCGGTGACCGCCCGAGAGTTTCCAGTGTTTCCACCTGCATTTTGGACAGGAGCCGCTCTCGCCTGCTGTTGCATGAATTGCATAAAGCCCCTGAACATTTGATCATTCATCATTTGGTCAGTGTTGTTGTTTGCATGAGGATTGTCGTCTTCCCGATGCACATTATCCTGACTATTGATATGTGGTGAATCAATGGTCGCCTGTGCTCCATTGCTATTCTCAATATTCTCGGATGTCATTTTCAGATACTGCCACAAAACAAAGGTTAATTAACATGTAACATATTATCCCTAAATTCTGATCGACCAATTAAATACCACATAAACTTAGGTAGGTCATACTAGCGAAGGAATTCCCCGTCTCTCCCCTCCTAGTACTATTCTCACATCTTAGCCAGGGATCATATCCCTAAGCTTTGATACCAATTGTGACGTCCCCAAAATTAGGTATACATCACCCATCTTGGGTCGTCAGATACATGGTACAAAATTCAAATACAACTTACTAATACAATTGTCGTGTACAATACGACAAAACATAATTGTGAGTTTGAATACAATTATTGTCTACTAAAGATTATACAAACTCAAAAGGAGTCTTCATTACAATTATTAACACACTATTTCACAGAATAGTGAGAACTACTAATGCTATCCTCTGGACCGTCACTCCGTTACCCGACTAGTCCCTGCTATGTTCTCATTTCCTGAAGAGAACAGTGAAAGAAAGGGTGAGCTCAACTAGCCCAGTAAGAAATATTATTACTAAGATAATGCAGAATAAATTATCGTTAGCCTTTAACAGTGTTAAACTGATAAAATATAACAACATCAAGTTTAACTGCAGCGGAACAAGTAATCCATTAAAAGAGTAAAGTAGAGAATAAAATCTACTATCTTTTATGATTAAAGAGGGTTTTCATGACTTTTATCGCTGGGAATCAGCTTAATAAATAATCCATATCATCGAATCACCCCTGCACTATGGCCAAGGATATTCTTTAGTATCACGACCACAAATTATCCATGCACTACCGCCAAGGACATTCGTGTATTCATTAATGGTCATGATCATGCCAACAACTGTCCATCAATGCACTACGGGCCAATGATAACTTTTACCACATCATTTGTAGCATTACGGTCATGATTACACTGAATAATCCCTGGTCATAATCATACCAAGTCCATCTATGCACTACAATCCACAGATGACTTTCAACATAATATAAACATGAGGATGATGACAATGATATAAAAATTCAATAAAACAAGTTCAAGAATTAATTTATCCAGGAACTAATAATGTCCAAATTGTGAACATGATACTGCTTTGTAGAGTAAAATTCAAGAATGATCAGAAGAATATTTTCATGAAAAGATACTGGATGAAGAGCAAATATCAAGGATATTCTACTAATTTCATGGAGTATAGAAGTCAAAACTTTAACCAACTGAGTATAATAAAGAATGGAATAACAAAAAAAATCACCATGCATGCGGTACTTCGCATATACAGGTTATTCCAACAAAATAATAATAACGGAACCAGGTCAAGCAAAATTTTCACCGATAGGATGTTCCAACAGAATAATAAAGACGGAACCAGGTCCGGTGTAAAACACACATACAGGATGTTCCAACAGAATAATAATAAAGACGAAACCAGGTCCGGTGTAAAACACACAGACATGATGTTCCAATAGAATAATAATAAAGAGGGAATCAGGTCCGGTGTAAAACACACAGACATGATGTTACAAAGAATAATAGAAGAATGTCACCAAGTATAGGGTAAACCGCGTATACAGGTTATTCCAACATAATAAAAAGCAATGGAATAACAATAGTTTCCTTCATGAATAAGAAAGAATAACACCCCTTACATTAGTAGGAGATTGAATACTGCAGTAGTGTAGTAACATAATACTCTTCTTCTTTCTCTCTTATTCTCTCTATACTTTCTCTCTCTATAGCTTGAATGAATTCGTGAAAAATAATGAAGCACTAGGCCTCTATTTATAGAAGATTTCTAGCTTAACACTTGAAATGTGAAAAGGCAAGTGGCTTGACGACTGGTGATATGAAAAGAAAAATGGTTTGACGCCTGTAATATGAAACACCAAGTGGTTTGACGCCTGTAATGTGAAACGACAATTGGTTCGACGCCTGTAATATGAAACGGCAAGTGGTTTGACGTCTGGTAAAGGTAATTACTTTTGATAAAGGTAATTACTATTGACGAAGGTAATTACTATTGACGAAGGTAATTACTATTAACTATTGACGAAGAGACTCTTAGATGACATATGCCCCCCCATAAAATAACCAAACTTACCACAAACGTCTCATAATAGACTCTTTATATACATCAAGGATTGAATAAATATTTTCACTAATCATTTTATTTTTAATCAACACATATTTAATCTTTCAACAAATATAATCATTTAAAACTTGTCGTCTCAATTATTGATTTAATAATATAACATATTATACAGATGATATTGTGACAATAATTGAATCAATAATATAAGAGATATGATGCAGCAATTACTAGTAGCAATAATTGAGTATAGCTGAGTGACTTCTCACGTAAGCATTAATAATCAATACCGTGTGCTACTATGCAACCATACGTATTACTGTACTTTTACTACCAGGTAGTTCAACAGTTTTAACGGTAACACCTCCGCCGTTATTTTCATAAAGTATTTTTGTCATTTTTTCAATCTGACAATAATTCTGTTGTGGGGTTCACCAATGATTGTTCTGTCATATGAATATTCCACGACAAAAAGAATATTCTCCGACCAAACAAATATTTTATAACAACTTGCTTACTTTGCAAAATTTATAAATATTACCCACAACTATAACATTATATCAAATTTACTCCATAATATTCCAAAAATAATATTTATAGAAAATTCATCTTTATTTATAAAAGTTGGGGTCTTACAGTAGGGGTATTTAAGGAAGTGGAACTGGTATGTGTAATGGGTAGACCCGTGCCATCGCCAATCATAACATCATCTGGGCTTGTGTATAGGGCATGAAGAGATAAGTTGCTTAGGTCGGTGGTGACATGATGAGAAGCACCACTGTCAAGGAGCCATGATGGAGTGGTGGATGCTGGGGTGGCCGCAAAATGAGCCTGAGGTTTCCATGGTGCAGTAGAACGAGTAATCGGATGTCGAGGTGAGGACGAGGAGTCATTCGGTACAATGCAAAATGAAGGTTGTCGTTTGTCAGTATGACCCTGAATACCATAAATCTTACACTAGCCAAGATATGGTCGTGGTGGTGGTCGATTACCCCGAGGCTGATTTGGGTCGGGTGAAGGGCGCCAGTTGTTGGTGGAAGATGGGTGTCATCCAGTGTTAGTGGAGCCAAAAGGTTGCGACGGGGTGTTGGTCGATGATGGATGCCACCCTAGAGGTACGGGAACCTGTATTGGTAAGTTGAGCAGGATTGGCAGAGGCTGGTAGATAAGACTTGGTCAGGCTTCGTCTCTTACAGATGGGCTTCAAAAGTGAATAATTTTTCATGAAGTTCATTAAAGGTGAGGGGTGTGTCCCTAGCGTGAATGGCATGAACAAGATCTTTGTATTCACTACCAAGACCTTTGAGAATATTTTTTGTAAGATCATCGTCGTCCATAGGGACACCAAGAAAAGCAAGTTCATCGGTTTAAAATTTGACAAATTATAAAAAAATCAGTTACACTTTGAGAACCTTTGGTAGGATTTTTGAGGTGACCTTTAACTTGATTGATTTGACCGTGAGATGGCTTAGCATATGTAGTAGCAAGATTTGTCCAAGCTTGATGAGAGGTTGTTGCACGAGCAATAAAAGGAATGATGGTAGGAGAAAGTAAGCCAATGATAACATAAGTATAAGTTGATCCTGACGAATCCAAAATGTATAGGCCGGGTTCAATTGAGTTATTTCATTTACAGTGATATTTTGGGGTAGCCAAGGTTTAGTACCATCAATATAGCCAAGGAGATCGTAACCAACGAAAAGGGTTTGAAATTGGATTTTCTAGAGATATAATTAGGTTGATGATAGTTTAAGAGGGACTTGGGCAGAAATATTGATGGTAATGAGTGCTTGGTTTGCATCATTTGCATTAGGAATTATGGGAGAATGAATAGCAGAGGTGGAAGAGCTTTGATTAGTCATGGCGGAAGGGCTTTGTTATGCAGGAAAAAAGTGCTCTGATACTATATAGAGTCTTAGAATATGAGAGAATATGGCACCGTTTTCTATTGATCAATATTGGTTTAAATATACATTGTACATAACACTTAATTAAGGTAAACTTAAACAATCTCCTCTAATAAGGGAATAACTAAACAACCTCATACAATCAAGGTACAGAAAAGCAAATCAAATCACAAATGAAATATCTACAATTAAATCAAATATTGCGAGGAGTATCTCTAACAGAATATAACTCAAATACTGCTCACTTGTTTATATTATAATCACTAAATTGACCGAAATACTATTGAGGTCCCATCATATGCTTATTTAAACTTACTTTAGATAGCGAATTGATCGATAATTTAAATTTTGTCGTCTCAATTGTAACTCAGTATATATTTCAAGATCAAACATGATATTAACGTTATAAGTTATCCCACAACTTATCAGTTAATTATTCAATATCAGCTGGTTCAGACCTCCACTTAATTTCACATAAGTTTCATCCTGGTCATGGATAGATCACTCATGTTTAAGTTTATAATAAGTGACACTTGCCTTAAAAATACTCATTTTCGTTACAATTTCGATGGGTTCCCTTACAGAGCCAAAATGAAAAGTGCTCTACCTTTAAATGTGGTCTGGATACTTCAACATAACTCTTATCTTACATAAAACTTTTGTCATTTGCTAAAAATTTCACTTATATGTCATCCTAACATTTAGGCATCTAATCCTTATTACCATCCTACAATACTTTTGTAACTTTTTTTGGTTATATAAAAGGATGTTAATAATTTTAAAGCAATATTTATATTTGTTGGATTTTTGATTTTGGTTGTTAGCTAGTTTATCCAATTGATCAAGTCAACTACACGTTTAATTTTAAACGTTATTTTGACTGAGAGTTGGTGAGAAAATAGGGAAGTGGTTTAACAACTTAGGTGGTGTTTGATTGCATCTTAACAGCTCAACTCTTAATGCATTTTAACAGCCCACATATTTGGATTAAGAGGTCATCTGAACAGTTTAGATTCATACTTGTATCTTAATAATTTAGAGGCATTCAGAGGGAAATTTTTATCCTAATTTCACAAATTAAGATGCATTAAGAGGTGAGTTGTTAAGATGCAATCAAACACCACCTTAATCCATTAAAACCCACGCCCTTGTAATTATTAGTAGATCAGTTTTCAGAGTTCCAACAGTTAAAAAAAATATCATAATGACATTACAAAGAGCTCCCAAATACTGAGTGAATTCCTAGTTCCTTTGAACTGTGGAATTAAGCTCAGTTCTCATCTCACACCGATTGTAGGTCGAAGACATCGCTGTGTTGTAGAGTACGAGATTCTTTCGCACTAAAGGTTAACACGCTTCAAGATGTATGTCATTTGGTTCTCTTTTTTGAGTAAAAAAGTAATAACATGCATGTAATTAATCCTTTATTGGTATCAAAGCATGTATTTTACGATCATATGTATGCCATATATGAATTGTTTACACAATATGTCATGAATGTATGTTTAAAAACTTGAAAGCATCATCTATGGCAACTTGCATTACATTTATTGTTAGGGGATAAAATTATAATTTGTTATGCCTACATATAGTGTATATGATCTGCATAATTTGGTTTCAATCAGATTTGTATGTTGAAAATAATTTGGAACCCTAGTTGAGAAACTACATATTTCAACCTACTATAACTTTTTGCATAGCTGTCCGTTTCATGTGTTATTATCCTGTAGGCATAGTACATCTTGTAAGCTTTTCAACGATATATTATATACATGATTCGAATAAAAATTGAGTGAGATATGGCTTGCCGAAGTTAGGGTCGCGAACTTGATTCTTTGAAAATTTTGGTTGGTAGAGGTTGAAGGTGAAATGCAAGTCCCACTCTCGAAAAAATATACATGCTTTACACCTCCTTCATGGAAGCTCTCAAAATGGTGGTTGAGCACACCATAAGAACCAGCAAACCGATTCGATCAAAACTGTACAAGTTGCAGTGAAAAATAAAAGAAGTGAAGACATAGTGTGGACCACAAGCTCGCCGGAGCAACGTAGTGACCATGTGTTCGCGCCAAGCACGGTTGATCTTCTACAACGCGGACGTGTGATGCACGCACTTGACAGTTGACCCACGTGCTTTACCCGTAAACTTGACTGACCCGTTTTTGACTCGCGGTCTTACCCGTTTGGCAGTATTTGTGACGCCCTGAAATCCGATCTATCTTCACACCCGAATTCCTTACATCACGAGTACTTCTCATTCCATACATACATTGTTATATCATCAAGATTAACAATATATCTATTCAAAATCCCAGGTTTTATTGCCATAAAACCTTCATTCATTACAAATAATGATAATTATATTATTCTTTACATCTTACAAGAGTGACTTTCATCCGCCACAAAAGATACATAACAGTTCATTAAACTAATCTATAGTTTAATTAACTATTCTATATTACAAGTCTTGGCTTGATCTTCATGCCCATTCGTATAATGAATGACACTTCATCAAGATACCGGTCAACTTGATTTTTACGGGATCCTTTAATACATTCTATCGTCGGTCGCTGAAAATATTTTTATTTAAAGCAAGTGTTAGCATTCAATTGCTCAGCAAGTCATAGTAGCTAAAAAATAACAACTCAAGAATCACATATTCTTTTTGAAATCCCAATAACTGGGTAAAGGTTATGGAACAGCTCAAATAACAGGAATAAATCTGATTCCTATTATTTTAAAATATTAGTCACATTCACTTTGACATACTTTCATTTTTCTACCTTTTTCATACACATTTTGTCTTGTTAAAATCATTAACACAGACTTAAAACTATCAGTTCATGAGTAAACATAATTTTTTCACATTGAACAGTTCAATCACATAATAATTCATTTCACAAAAATACCAAGGTGTTAAAATTGTGACACAAGGCATCATACATTATACCATCTTGTACAAATATAACACATTTGCACATAGGTAAAACTTTCTCAAGTTCAACATTTGAGAAATTTTAAGAAACTAACATTCATATTAGAAATGAATGAAGTTAGGAAATTTGCCTTACACACAGCTATAACTTACAGTTTACGCTGAACTGCTCATTGATATTCCCTATATATAACATAAGGAATAACACATACCAGTTAGTTATATATTTGACTTACGCATTGGTTTAAACTTAACTTTAATTCTTATGGTTCGCATTCTTGTAATCTAAGTTTACGCGACCAAACTCTAGCTTCATTCCTTCGGTTGTTATGACAGGCGGAGATTCCACAACCTTACATTTATCTCTACGATAGATTTACATTACCTTATCTTTCCTTTTAATTCAACGTGTCTGAAGCATCACGACTATAATGTTCGTTAAGTCAACTATCGCTCCTTATGGCTTTCTGACAAATTAATGTCATACCTCATGATTATTCATTAACGTCTAGGTCATACAGTCTTTTTTGTATGCTAAGAGCGATCATTCAAGGTTAATACTATGCGTTTATAGCATTAAGTATTTTACATTACCTCATATTCATATCCTACAATGTTCGGTTCATTTGACTCGGAACGTTATCTAAGTTATGATCATTATCTTGTTGTTTCAACGTTATACGTTATTCATTAATCTTCATTACCTTACAGTCAAACCATACACGATGTGTAGGTTGAGCATGTTTATTCTTCGCATACACTCGATACCTTAACGTAAGTTTAAGTGTTTTACATTTATGTTTTTTTCCTAACATCTTTCATTCGATTCAAATTCAAACCATTCTTTAATTCTATTACTGTTCGTTATGGTTTATTGATAATCTAATATTATACTTTACTTACATTCATTAACATTTAAGTTATACAACCAATGTATACTTAGAACGTTCGTTCAACACGAATACTTTTTACGAATATCGTTTACGTATCCTGCTTTCACGTTGTTCATCTTTTAATCTTTCATTTAACCTTTACTTACGGTTTTAATCACTCATCCTAGTGATCCATTAGATGAACATTACATTCATCATCATCTTTTAATGTCTAAGCTATACGGTTGGTGGTATGCTAAGACCGTTCGTCCATCGCAATAACTTTGCATTTATAGCATTTATACGCTTTACACTTAACTTTCATTACGACCTTATAACATTGAAATGTTATAAGTCACCATTTTCATTCAATTTCCAACGAATTACAATCATAGCAATCCCGCACGTTCGTTTTAACGCGAATACGGTCCCCGAATATTGGTTACGTGTTTTACGTTCATTGTTTTATAACATTTATTCGACGTTTAATCATTAAAATCAAGGTTTTACTCATCTTTCAAGATGTTTATTTTCATAAATATTACATTTATACTTGCCCCCTTAATTACCATCCAAAAAGTTGGACAATAAAATCTCCAGTCAGAAAATTTTTCCTTAAAGGCGCTGCGACGCCACTCTAAGGCTTAAATGGGACACGGTGGTGCCTCTTGGCAGTGTATGAGGCCCGGAGCCGGCGCCGGGCTTAAAACTTAGAATTTTTTTTAAAGTTTTGAACAAGTTTGAGACGCCTACTTTGAAATCTCATAACTTCTTCGTTTTAACTAGGAAGTAATTCATTTTTAAGGCGTTGAAAAGCTTGTAACACCCTCTATAAATTTTCCCGGGTCCTCCCTCGCTAAGTTTTTCAACTTTGCAACCAAACATTATTAGATATGGTTAGGTCTATGATGGCATATGCCAATTTGCCCATGTCCTATTGGGGTGATGCATTATTGACTGACACGTATATACTTAATCGTGTGCTTTCAAAATTGGTTCAGTTTACCCAATATAAAATGTGGATCGATAGAAAACCCAAATTAGCTCATATATATGTGGCCTTGAGGATCAACAATTTACGTGCACAACACTTCTCATAAACATGGGAAGTTTGGCCTGAAGGGTAATAAGTGTATCTTTGTAAGATATTCTGAACACTCTAAAAGTTATGTGTTCGTTGGAGAGCAACCTGATGGAACTGTATCCGAGATAAAGACACGAGATACAAATTTCCTTGAGATGGATTTCTGTAACATAGGTGATCTAAGCAAGGAGATGAACCTTTATGAGATGGAGGAAGATTTGGGCACCCCAACTCGTATAGTAGAGACCGAAAAGGCTATTCCTCAGGCTCTTATAGATAGTGAGAGTGATATGCCTTCGAGCAGTTTCCTTATATTTAATGAGCAATCTCCTATTCTTCAAATTCTTAGAAGTCAAAGGGGATAATATTCCACACCATCTTTTTGAGATTGAGAGGAACCTCAAAATTATCGATATGTTCTATCATCTGCTACAAACGATAAGTGGATGATTGTAGGGATTTCGGCATAAAAATGCATCGAAAAATATAAATTATAAAGCCAAATCCGAAACCCTAAAACAGGATCCATGCGAAAACATACATTAATTCAGTGTTTAAGAGATTATACCGATTATGAAAGGCTTTGATGCGGTTGAATCTCCAACACAATCCAAATGAACCGTGTCTCTACAATATCCACACGAATGCCCTGCGAATCGTCGTACGATCTGCAGAAAAAGGGTGTTGCGGTACTAGCCACCAAAGGAATGGATTTTTGAAATTTCTCTCTAGTCTCTCTCTAAGAGTGGCTAGGGTTTTAGGTTATGATTCGTTAACCCTAAAATGACTGCTACATATCATATATATAGCGGTTAAAAGAGATTAATCAAAACCCTTTTAAAATCTGAATTTATATATATATATATATATATATATATAAAAATTATCCCATTAATTTAAATTCGTAATTTAAATATTATCAATTATATTGACATATTTAAATCTTTATAATTTAAATTAATTACCTTTTTAATTACGTTCTATGTGTGTGACCCTGTATGTTATTATTACGTTGGCAATATTTTTAAAATCATATTATAAAATTATAAATAATGAGCAACATCTAGTAATGCATCACTGCTACCCAAATAATAATAAAATCGATGATTCGATACAACCTTTCCGTGACCAATGTTTCAATGTAATTTAATCCTTTTAACCTTGACATCCTAGATTAAACTCGAGTCATGGAATATGTCATACTCTTCATAATTTAATCTGAGTTTTCTTGATCAATGAGTAGACTATGTGAAACAAATCACTATTTGAGCATGTCCATGCATTTCATAGTCCTACTCAATCAAGAGGCCTATAGATATCACCCCTAATAAATAGGAGGGTTAAATTCCATCTAGATTACTCATATTTCTCACACGATTCATTATGTACCCAATAATCACCTTTATAGTCCACCCTATTAAAGGTGACCTTTGATGATATCAAAGTACATAAATTCTCGTGTAGTAATATAGTGATTTCAGGTCAGAGGATCATTACATCATTGTCACTATGAGAATCGCTAATGACACTTCGATGCTCCACATAGAATTCTCATGGTGGGTCTGTACAGTACATCGTTCTCTAACACATACCTATGCATTGACGTAATATCTCATATATTTATGACCAATGAGATTTGGTCATCAGTCAATCCACATACTAGTCTCAATGCATCATTGGTATCCTATCAACAATGATACTCGACTAGGGACATTTAAGAGCAATGATACTAATTTTAATTATATAATCTCATGTTCAAGTCACATACTTGAAACTATATAATTTGTATCACTATTCTAAGGAATTTTATTATATTATCATTTATATAACGCAGTAAATAAAACCATAATAAAATCATTCATTTATTCAATCAAATATAATATCAAAATGTTAAGCAATTTTATCAAATAATTGGCCTCTAGGGCATAAACTCTAACAATGATTGCAATGGAAGATAAGATAGAGTCCAAGAGGACTAATCAAGTCTAAGAATTGATTGATTTTCCACCAAGGAGAAAGACTATTGGGAACAAGTGGGTTCTTAAAGTCAAGCGCAAGGTAGATGGTTCCATTGAGCCGTACAAAGCTCGTCTAGTAGCTAAGAGATACTCCTAGTAAGAGGGAATTAATTACAAGGAAACCTTTTCACCAGTTGCGAGGTTTGCCTCAATTCGCCTCTTTTAGTTCCCAGTAAACACACAATAGATCTAGAAGAAGGGGGTGTGTGAATAAATCCTTTTTAATTTCAAATAATTTTCTCATTTATTTTGTATTGCTAATGGCTTAGCATATGACAAACATAAGAATCTTTTCAAGTACAACAGAATAAGTAAAAGATCCCCTTCATTGATATAATCATGAATATACATACATTGTTCGTAGAGTTAGTTTAGTTATAAACAATTAATACATACATACCATTTATAGCAGTTAGGTATATAATGTAAATGACAGTAAATAAATGACTTAATGTAAAAGACACAAGGGATTTTAAGAGGTTCAGAGACTCAAGCTCCTAATCCACTCTTCTGCTTTAACTAGCAGGATTTCCACTAAGGAAGGGCAGCACCCTGAATCACTAAGATTCTTTCATGGCCAGCAGCCTTGGAACTCCAGTTCACTAAGAACTCTTCAAGCCCAGCAGGCTTGGAACACTTTTAGTTCCTTTGGAACTCTTCAAGCCCAGCAGACTTGGAACTTCATTTAGTCCCCCCGGACAAGGACCCCTCAGGCCCTGGCTACTTGTTAGTGTAGTTGTTGTTGGTGGTGCCTTGCTGCTAAGATGTCTTTAAGCTTGACCATCTTCTTTACTTAGCAGCTTGATGTGGTCCTCTTTGCATTCTGCTTCGAGTCTGGACCACATCTCTTCTAGCGCAGCTGATTTTCATCTGTTATGCTAATCTTCATCCGATGTCAGTTGTGCACCATCACCATTTAGGTTTGCTAAGTGTTTGAGCTTTTGGTAGACTTCGTGTGGCACTTAGCATTCCCTGAACCCTTCTTGACTGGTTTGCAGACATGGTTTTGCACTTATTATGTTTCAGCTTTTGGTTCATGATGATTCGTAGAGTGGCTCTCTAGATTTTCTTTGTGTTATGCCACTTTTCTGAATGCTATCTTCTTATCTTTCTCGGCTCTCAGCTTAGCTGCCATCTTCAGTGGCATTCTCATCTTTGTTGAGTGAAGCTTTAGTTCGTTTGAGTCCTTCTTCAAATCTGCGATCATTTCCACCTTCGCAGTCTCTCTGTCACTGAGACTTATTCTGTTAAGCTCTGGTGGAACTCGTAGAGTCAACAATATAGCATTCCAACAACTCAACGATTCTGCAACTTCTTCAACTCTTGATCTTTGAAGCTTTTGTTGATTTATACTCCTTCACAACCTTTTCCCGTTGGAATTTAACCGTTGGGAGCTATTTGAATTGCTTCGTAGATCTTAAGTTATTGATGTAGACTGCTGATGTGACATGACAACTCCTTTATGACACTGTAGTCTACTGTTTCACCTACCCCATCAGATATGTCACTTTGATGTCTCGGGCAGGTAGTCAACTTTATTTCTTCTTTCTGATTTCTCGATTAGAACATCAGAGGTTGTCCTTTTGCATCGATGCTCTCAATAAGCTATGTTCGAATATCAATCTTCAGATTGAACCGTTGCCAAATGCTTCAATCTTCAGATGACCGAACTCTACGATTCTGATGCAGATGTTCTTGGACCTAATCATAGTTTTTCTTATTGAATGTTGCTCATTGAAAGGTTGAGACAACACTACGATCCTGAAGAGTGTTCATTGGATTCTTTAATGTAAAACACCTCTTCCTTCTCTTGTGTAGTGTTTCAACACTTCTGTTTGCCTCGACTGAACTTAGGAACGATCGTTGTCTGTCCTGGTCCTTGAGATGAATCTTGACTAAACATTCCTTCTGGGTAAAGTTAGCTCAGGAAGGGCCTACCTCTAAGAGTGAACTAAGGGTCAGGTTTGTCCTTGAGGCGCTTTCCAGATGAAAAACTTTAGAAGTAGTCAGGAATAAGCATGTGAATGTTATTTCTATTTATATATGATCTCATTATGATATATATATATATATATATATATATATATATATATATGAATGAATATGAAAGTATGCTTGCATTAAGAAAAGATGTAAAGTCCTTTGATAGATAATAGAAACATGTGTACAAGGACTTAGAATGAATTGATCAAGTATGTTAGGTTGATCCTACATAAGCAAAATAACTTTGTAAAGTCCTTAAAAAGAAATGATGAACAAGGACTATAAACATAGAAAGATCAAGCATGCTAGGTTGATCTTATGATGTAATAGATAGGCTTGTCTGATCGTCGAGCACTACACCAGAAATCGGTGAGCTATCTTGACTCACTCTAAGAGGTTGGCCCTTCTTGAACTACCTTGACCCAAAAGGAATGCTAAGTAAAGTTCATCTCAAGGACCAAGTCAGTCAATGATCGTTGATTTGAAGTTGAAGAGAACTCCACAATCGTAGTGCAATCTCAGCGATCGTAGAAGCAGACTTGACGATCGCAATCCTGCCTGAAAATACTCTAGCTCACAAGGAGCTTGGAAGAACTGGACAATTGCTCAAACTACTCAGATTATGAAGAGATAAGTTCGAATACAGTTTGGAAAGATATCGTACAAACGCACATCAGAACTTAAGTGCCCAAATTGGCTTGGAGTATATCAGTGATCAAGATATGCAGTTTCAAAATGAGGATGAATGTCAAAGCCATCCACTGCAGTATCTCTCAAAAGTTGATCGTTGAGTCAACAAAGGAAAACGTAGAGTCCATAGCTTCCTTATCATGATACTCTACGAACCAAAGAGGTCAGTGGTCAATCCACGTCAATCAAACGTCTACTCTTCTAAAGGAAATATCTAACTAAAAAGTTGTGGGGAGTTACAGCTCATTACTGGACTTCGTGCAACCAATGGTTGGTTGACACCTCACTGATTATGCAGAGTTAAAAGGAACTGTCATTAAGACAAATTCAAAATCTACAAATAGTTATCAAAAACCATCGAACCTTTCTCCCTCCCATTTTTCAAACCCTAGAATCCTCTCAAAAGCCAAAATCAATTAACCTTCCAGAGTCTTGCCCAAATCATAATCAGTCATCTCTCAACAATACCTCTAAATCAAACACCCGTATTCCTTGAACTATTCAAATGGAAGATTGGCGAGTTATCACTGGCATTCAGCTCGTAACCAAGTTGTTTGAGAAATTCGAAAAGAAGTTCAGAGACATTCTCAAACTTGCACAGAAAGCTGGATTCTCAGAATGTCTTGAGGCAAGCACTCGAGTATATGTTGACCTAATTAAAGAGATTTACTCAAATGCTTCCATAAACTCCGGAACCCTTTGTACCAAGGTCAAAGGTCAGTCTCTAAAGTTGAAATCTAATGACCTCAATCAATGCATAGGTGTTCCTAACCAAGGACTGAAGAGCCTTGATGATGTCGATACGGAACAAGAAAAGGAGATCATGGGGTACCAAAGGAACCCTAGTCTGAAAGACATGAAGAAGGAGTTTCCAGAAGAGTTCGAGTTCTTCGCAAAGGTAGTGGGCAAATGTATTTTATGCAAGGATACTGCACATGATACTGTGCTTGATCAGTAGTTAAAGATAATGTCAGCAATAGTTCTGAAGAAACAAATTAACTTTGAAGTTATCCTATTTGATCAAATCTCCAAGTGGGTAGAAAAGGCTGAGCTAAAGAAGTCTATTGAAAAACCTCTGACAAAGGTGTTTCATGGAAGACTGCTGAGCATTGTAATGAAGAAGAAGCTAGGAGGCAAGATCAAGGATGATGAAGGAGAGCCTTTGATCGTTCATAAAGTGATGTTTGCACAACTATTTGTGAATTGGAAGAAAAACCCCAAGGAGAACCGAAGGCTGACATCTGGGAGCAGCAGCAGGGCCTCTGCAAAGAAGAGGAAGGTAGAAGAGGCAGAAAGCTCTGAGTCTGATGATTCTGTACCAACAACAACCACACCAGCCAAGAAGAAATCCAAAGGTATGAAGAAAACCAAGCCCCCACCAAGGAGTCTCTCCATCAAAGACAAGGTTAAAGAAGAAAGAGCCTTAACTGCTGAAACCACAAAGAGGAAAAGTAATAGATTACTTCAAGGACCATCCAACAAGAAAGCCAAGGTGATAATCAAACCAGCCTCAGTTACCCAAGACAGTACATCTGATGGAGAGAAGGATGTAGTATCAGAAGATGAAAAGGCAACTGACAATCTCAAGGCTAAGTCCCCACAGACCAAATCCAGCAGTGAAGGTGAAGCTGGATTAATGAATGAAAATGCAGCATCTGCTGATGAAAAGGAATGCTCAAGCCCTGTGGCTAATCCTCAGAGCAGTCACTCTGCTGATGAAGAAAAGATTCAAGATAACCCAACTCAATCCCCAAATACAACTGCCCCAATAAGTCCAGATAATGGGTCAGACAATGTTGTTTCAAGAGAAGAAGAACATGCCCCTTTTAATCCTGAAAGCCATCATGATGGCTTAAAAAGTGATAAGTCCAAAGAAGAAGGGTCTGCCCCTGCCCTTGCTGAACCCCAAGGAAGCTCATCTAATGAACCAAAAGCTTCTGAGTCTAAAGAGGAAGAAGAGTCTGACTCTCCCAAAATTGAACCTCCAAGAAGAAGGAAGAGCTACAGACTGCAAGCCAAATTTGCCTCCAAAAGGAGAAGCGATCACTCCAATGCTATCATTGAACTAAGTGATGATGAGTCTTTATCAAAGGATAAAAGTGCTGAAGATGGAACCAGTGGTGAAGAAGATGAATCAGAAGAAGATATTGCTGAAGAAGGTTCTGAAAATGAAATACAGCAAGAAGGATTCACTATTGGAAATGATCAAGATGGTTCAGGCTCTGAAAGAGAAGAAATGGAGAATGATTCCAATTCTGAAAATCAGGAATCAGAGGAACCAGAACTCTATCCTGTCCTCTCTCCAGAAAAATTCACCAGGAGAATAGTGGTAGAAGTCTCGAATGAACCACCAGAAACACCTCCAGAAAGATGGGTGAACTATGGAGATGAGCAGCTCAAGGTGGTAAGAATGACTACCTTTGATATAGCTAAAAACTGGAATAACATGGAGCTAGAGTGCACGAGCGTTCTCTATAATCCTGATGACTTGCTAATGAGATGGTTCATTCAATGGATGCCATGACTAAAGGCCCATACTGAAAAGGATGGAAGCTACTTTAGCTGGTGCTACTCTCACTTTCCAAGCATGGAGCTGGTAGCACAAAACTTCCCAAGGGTAAAGAGTTTTGCTACAAAGATGATCACAAATCAACCCCACTTCAAAGTCTATCGTCATGCTGGAAATCACTATATCCCTTACGATCGTAGAGTGGACTCTGAAGGAAGAGGGATCATGACCAAGGAGATGATCATAGAGTTTGTTCACTCTACTGCTGATGGTGTTCAACGTCAAAATCAGAAACCTCCATCATCTCAAGCACTGCTATCTGACATTCCTTCATCCTCAACCAGCGATTGGAACTCAATGATTCTTCAGATTCTCAACAAATTTGAAAATCTATCCAAGGATGCAGATCGTAGAGTTCAATCTAATGCTCAATAAGAGACTGCTCAACCAGATGATCAAGTATCTATGGAGAAGGAGCTGATGAAAAACTCTGATGAACTGAGTGGGAAAATATCTCTATTCACCGAAGAGTCACAGAAACTGACAGCAATAGGAGATAATTCATTCCAGAACAAACTTCAAGCTACTATGGCTGATGTATCTCTTAAACTCAAATAAAGAGATAACATCTATCTGAAGGTCATGCATGATCAGAAGGCAGAAGCTCTACGAGCACAGAAGGCCAATGAAGAGCAAATCCAAGCCCTCTCTGACAAGATTGACTACATGAAGCAATCTTTTTAAGTGCAACTTGAGCTAGGCCAACAGGAACTCAAGTTTGAAGTTGTTAACTCCTCCTACCTGATGGAGTAGCTCATGACCAACATGGAGCAGCTCTCCCAGATGATTAATGATAAAAAGGTGGCAAAAAAGAAGCATAGAAAGAGGCAGAGCAAGAGGCATTCGAAAAAGAGCAGAATGGAAGGAGAGAAGAGGTCAAAGAAGAAGATAGCAGAAGAATAGGCAGAGTCATATTCTGAGGGGAAGCCGAAGAATGATGATCCTATATATGCCGAAGCTGGGGGGAGCCAAAAGTAGAAGTGAAGCATACATCTGAGGGGGAGTAAAGCAAAGCAGAAAAGTCATCATCCCAAGGGAAACAGGAGTAAGAAAGTCAAACAGATGAATAGCTAATCAACAGACATCCTGGAAACATATATGGAGCCAAAAGAGGTACATCTCTAACTAGTTAGGTATGTTCTGGATCCAGAATGTAATGTCAGTGTATTAAATTCCACATCATTATAATTAACATTCATGATTATCTGTTTTAAAAATATAGATGCTTACTGTATATAAGATTCATTCATAACATGCATATGCACTTATTGTTTTTGTCATAATCAAATAGAGGGAGATTGTCAGGAATAAGTATTTGAATGTTATTCCTATTTATATATGATTTGATTATGATATATATATGAATGAATATTCAAGTATGCTTGCATTTAAAAAAGTTATAAATTCCTTTGATAGATAATAGAAACATGTGTACAATGACTTAGAATGAATTGATCAAGTATGTTAGGTTGACTCTACATAAGCAAAACAGCTTTGTAAAGTCCTTAAAAAATGATGAACAAGGACTATAAACATAGAAAGATAACGCATGTTGGGTTGATCTTATGATGTAATAGATAGGCTTGTCTGATTGTCGAGCACTGCACCAGAAATCGTAGTCTGCCAGGAGAGTTAAGGAAAACTCAAGAGTAATCGAGACAGAATTGTAGTCTGTAAGATATTAGATCTCGGAGTTCGTAGACTGCCAGGAGAGACGAGGAAGGATCGTAGTGTGTCGAGGAGAACTTCCTTAGGACCGTAGTCTGCTGAGGAAGTCATGTTCAGAATCGTAGAGACAGCCTACCTATGAGCCGATCGAGTATCTGCCAAAGCCAAGTCAAGAATCGTAGACTACACTCAGAGTCGTAGAGTCTACTGATCATACTAAAGGCAAAGATCGTAGTCGAGCAAGAGCAGATAAAGCACAACGAAAAAAATCGTAGAGTGTCAAGATCTGATCTCAGAGTCGTAGTGTCTACACAGCCAAAGCTGAATCGTAGAGTGCAGAACTAAGACCTCAACAGATATGCTCACAATGCCATGGCAGAATCGTAGAGCAAATATGATTCTCAATGAATGAGCACTCCCAGAATATCCAAAGGAATGAAGCCTCTGGTTGGCATGGAAAAGATACATCCCATCATAGAGGAAACCAGAGAGCACTCAACGAATGGCATGTAAGCTAACAGAAGATCTAAGCACCAACCCAATCAGCATCCAGATTGAGTTGTGAAGCCATTCAGGATGAAGTCTTCCACAAGGAGATCAGAAGAAGACTTCAGTAACTGACTAAGGAAAGTCAGCAAGTGCAGTAGTTGTCAAGCAGACAAAAGACAATGATCTTGGAAGCTACCAGGATCGTAGTGTTTGCCAAATAAAGAAAGAACTGATGGAGTGCATACAGAGACACTGGACAACTTCTGAAGAACAAGGCTAAAGTGATTAAGCATTGGGTCAGTCCATTGATGATAAGTGAACAGGAGATCACAAGGAAAAAGTGAGCTGGACATGCCACAAATTTGGAGTGTTTTGTTATTCAGAAGGGGCCAAAATAAAGGAGTCAAGCCATCAGTATCTGAGAACTGTCAAGGCAAACAGAAGTATTGAAGCACTGCATAAAAAAAGGAAGAGGTGTTCTACATTGAAGATCCAATCAACACTCTTCAAAATCGTAGTGTTGTCTCTACCAGTCAACATGACACTATGATCAGGTCCTATGAAGACATGCATCAGAATCGTAGAGTTCGAATAGCTAAAGATTGAAGCATTGGCAACGGTTCAATTTGAAGGGTAATATTCGGACAAGAGATTATTGAGAGCATCGATGCAAAAGGACAACCTCTGATCGAGAAATCAGAAGGAGGAAATAAAGTCTTCAACCTGCTCAAGACATTAAAGTGACATCTCTGATAGGGTAGGTGAAACAGTAGACTACAGTGTCAGAAAAAGTATGACATGTCACATCAGTAGTCTACCTCAGTCAATTCGAGATCTATGAAGATATTTGAATAGCCTTCAACGGATACTTTCCAACGGAAGGATGGGAAATGAGTATAAATCAGCAAGAGCTTCAAAGATCGAGGGTTGCTGGAGTTGTAAAGTTTGGAGAAAAGGTGGACTGTTTTAAACCATGTGAGATAGTGAGTTCGAAGGCTCACTCTACGATCCACCAAGAACACTTAGAGTCAGACAACGAAAGAAGTAAAAGTGAGAGTTCTACAATATAGAAGTGAGAGTTCTACTACATGAAGAGTGTTCTGAACTGCCAAGAGAAAGAAGAGCATCATGTCATCTTTATGTCCATCATGGGAAGACTCTAAGTACCATAGAAAAGAGCTCACAGTAATCTTAGCAAGTCCATCATGAGAAGGCATCAAGTATCAAGAAGGGAGATCACAAACGCCATCAAGGTGGCAAGCATGAGAAAGTTTCTAAGTACCTAGCAGAAGAGCTTACAGTCATCTTAGAAATCCATCATGTGCAGCCATCACGTATCAAGAGGAATGATCTTCAAGGCAGTTCATCAAGGGATCATCAGAGGAGGTTGAGTAACTGAAGAAGCTGAGCATCATGCAACACTCAAATACACTTCAAGGATGATCACGCCAAGCTGCTAAGTACAGATGATGTTCAAAGCATAAAGACATCTTAGTAGTTCAGCACCAATTACAACAACAATAACAAGAAGTCAGGGCATGAGGGGTCTTTGTCCAAAGGGACTAAATGAAGTTCTAAGCCTGCAGGGCTTGAAGAGTTCCTAGGGAACTAGAAACGTTCCAAGGCTCCTCGCCTTGAAGAGTACTTCTTAGTGAACTGAAGTCCCAAGGCACAGGCTTTGAAGGAATCTTAGTGATTCAGGGTGCTGCCCTTCCTTAGTGAAAATCCTGCTAGTTGAAAGCAGAGGAGTGGATTAGGAGTTTAAGTCTCTGAACCACTTAAAACCTCTTATGTCTTTTACATTATGTCATGTACATTATGTCTATTAACTGCTATAACTGCTATGTATGTTTTAACTACTTACAACTGAACTAACTCTACGAACAATGTATGTATGATTATAAATATATCAGTGAAGGGGATCTTTTACTTATTCCGCTTTGCTTGAAAAGATTCTTATGTTTGTCATATGCTAAGTTAATAGTAATACAAAATAAAAGAGAAAAGTATTTGAAATAAAAAGGATCTATTCAACCCCCCCTCTAGATATATTGTGCCTACTGGGAACTAACAGAAGTGATTAGCACTGATATCTCATTTGACCATTTTTTGCTGGGGAGTTCATCTATCAACTTTAGACATTTACATTGGCTATAATCGTGGTGTCCTCCTGCTCTTACACTACGATCAGATATTTGATTATAGACGTTCCACGATTTTTGAGTTGGGTGGTTGACAAGGTTATCAGTAGCACGTTTTGAAACGTTCCTACTTACTATAGATCTTCATTTGGTTCATCAGCCATAAAGTTTTGGGACTTTGTAACTGGTACATTTCTTCATAGTGTATTTCTGATACTTTTAGTGCTGCTTTTCCTTAACAGATCACTGATCCCCCATAGTTAATACTATCTTCTCAAAGATGTGTAAGATCTTCATGTTCATGTGCATCAGAAGGCAGTCTTGAATATCTCCTTCTGACTGAAGTCATCACAATCATTTAAACGTCCTTGGATAATAGAAATAGATATCTTCATGACTAATCATTCTACGATAATTTGACAGAACTACGAACGTAGTCTTCTTTGACAGTTTGTATTTGTGGAGTTCTGCTTCTATAATGAGTTTCTCGAGGGTTCTTCCTAGATGATATGCTTTGGATGATTGAGCATATAAGACCCTTCTTATATTAGGGTGAATGGTCTTTTTTCATATAGGGATCATCAACTATATGAGCTTCATTCATGTTAGCTCAACAAGTCTTTAAGGACACACTTTGACAAATAAGGATTTTGTCACAAACATTTTTGAAATGTCTTAAGCCTTCTTCTGGTTGAATCTTCTTGACTGAGGTCTTCTGCTTCAGCATTCCTTAGTGTGGTCAGATAGACCAAGTGTCTGTAGGTTAGATAAATTTCTATTTTTGGTACCCATGGTTAAATGGGTCCTGCCAAGGTTAGTTTTCAAAATCTCTGTTTCTCGTATGTTTGAATTATCATCATATTGATCACCAACAATCATATTCATGCATGTATCCAATTTAGATATTATATTTTGAGATGCATGATGATGAGTGTGTGAAAGATTAACCATTTTAATAAAATACTCTTTCTCTCTAATGGTTTTATCATTTGCTTGGTTATGTTCACAGAGTTTAACTGTTCACAGAGTAAGAATCAACTCTATCATTTATTTGTATCTGGTTGATTCATGGAAGTGATTAGTTTCTATGAATCTTCAAGATACTCTTGTAGAACTGATCATACTCTATGTGTTATCAAAAACCTAGAACATAGGTTTGTACATACATATTAACCTATCAGCAAAGATTACTCCACTTAAGATAATTTGAACCTTGATATGCTTATGACTTATTTCAGACTTCTTTCAAGATGTTATCTTCAACCTAAAACTTAGATGGAGAGAAAGTTTGTTAGCATTTGAGTTTCCAACCTCAGTTTACTTTCTTTCTTCCCCTTTTTAGGTAGAGTATGGTTTCTTGATAGAATACTGTTACAGTACATAAGACGGTGCAATATGATGTCCACTTTTATATTAATGAGGAACCGTACCTTTCCACTGTCAGTTTCTTAACAGTCATTTATCTTGATATACTGAGGTTAGGCATTGATGTGCATAATTTTTCATTTACTCCTGATAACATGTTACTCTAGTTGTCCTTCGATCAATCAGTCATAGTCTTGAAGACGTAAACTAAGAGAATCTTGGCATCTTTAGTTCTTTGACAACTTTGAACCTCAAGGTTCACATCCAGCTGCTTGTTAGCCAAATACATATTTGAGAAATTCTTCTTTCTTCTTTGGATAAGTGCTTCTTAGCATATATGGCCATCTCATCTTTCAAACTGGTGGATGCTTGACTCTTTACTGTTGATGCCTCTTGAGCTTCCTTGTCTTGTCTTCAGACTACTAGATTGATTATGGCCAAGGATTGGTCTTATTGATATGTCATTTAAGAACATGGACCAATCTGAGCCACTTTAGTTGTATATACACATTTACATGTACACAATATTTCCAACGTATGAGCTCTTCTGTATTTACAAGTGACTTACTACTAAACTAAGTTTTGAACAATGTTTGTGCCTAGGATCAGACTTAAAGTAATTAGCTTTTGAATATAGCATGAGAACCTTCTTTGATACCAATTGTTAGTTCCCAGTAGGCACACAATAGATCTAGAAGAGGGGGGGTGGAATAGATCCTTTTAATTTCAAATATTTTTCTCATTTATTTTGTAATGCTAATGACTTAGCATGTGACAAACATAAGAATCTTTTCAAGCATAACGAAATAAGTAAAATATCCCTTTTATTGATATAATCATGAACATACATACATTGTTCGTAGAGTTAGTTCAGTTGTAAGCAATTAATACATACATAGTATTTATAGCAGTTAGGTACATGATGAAAATGACAGTAAGTAAATGACTGAATGCAAAAGACACAAGGGATTTTAAGTGGTTCAGAGACTCAAGCTCTTAATCCACTCTTCTATTTTAACTAGAAGGATTTCCACTAAGGAAGGGCAACACTCTGAATCACTATGATTCCTTCAAAGCCATCAGCCTTGGAACTCCAGTTCACTAAGAACTCTTCAAGCCCAGAAGGCTTGGAACTCCTCTAGTTCCCTTGGAACTCTTCAAGCCCAGCAAGCTTGGAACTTCATTTAGTCCCTCCGGAAAAGGACCCCTCAGGCCCTGGCTACTTGTTGGTGTATTTGTTGTTGTTGTTGGTGGTGGTGCCTTGCTGCTAAGATATCTTTAAGCTTTACCATCTTCTTTACTTAGCAGCTTGGCGTGGTCCTCTTTGCATTCTGCTTCGAGTCTGGACCACATCTCTTTGGCGCAGCTGATCTTTATTTTGTTCTGCTCATCTTCATTCGATGTCAGCTGTGCATCATCACCATTTAGGTTTGCAAAGTGTTTGAGCTTTTGTTAGACTTCATCTGGCACTTAGCATTCCTTGAACCCTTCTTGACTGGTTTGCAGACATGGTTCTGCACTTGTTCTGTTTCAGCTTTTGGTTCATGATGATTCGTAGAGTGGCTCTCTAGATCTTCTTTGTGTTCTACCATTTTTCTAAATGCTATCTTCTTGTCCTGCTTGGCTCTCAGCTTAACTGCCATCTTAAGTGGCATTCTCATCTTTGTTGAGTGAAACTTTAGTCTGTTTGAGTCCTTCTTCAAATCTGCGATCACTTCCACCTTCGTAGTCTCTCTGTCACAGTGACTTGTTCTGTAAAGCTCTGGTGGAACTTGTAGAGTCCAAAATATAGCATTCCAAAAACTCATTGATTCTGCAACTTCTTCAACTCTTGATCTTTGAAGCTCTTGTTGATTTATACTCCTTCACAACCTTCTCATTGGAATGTAGCCATTGAGAGCTATTTGAATTGCTTCGCAGATCTTGAGCTATTTGATGTAGACTGCTAATGTGACATGACAGCTCCTTTATGACTTTCTGACATTGCAGTCTACTATTTCACCTACCCCGTCAGATATGTCACTTTGATGTCTCGAGCAGGTAGTTAACTTTATTTCCTCCTTCTAATTTCTGGATTAGAACATCAGAGGTTTTCCTTTTGCATCGATGCTCTCAATAAGCTATGTTCGAATATCAATCTTCAAATTTAACCGTTGCCAAATGCTTCAATCTTTAGATGACCAAACTCTACGATTCTGATGCAGATGTTCTTGGACCTGATCATAGTGTGTCTTGTTGAATGTTGCTCATTGACAGGTTGAGACAACACTACGATCCTGAATAGTGTTCATTGGATTCTTTAATGTAGAACACCTCTTCCTTCTCTTGTGTAGTGCTTTAACACTTCTGTTTGCCTCGACTGATCTTAGGAACTGATTAGTAGACTCTACGACTCCGAGTGTGGTCTACGATTCTTGACTTGGCTTTGGCAGATGCTCGGTCGGCTCTTAGACAGGTTGTCTCTACGATTCTAACATGACTTCCTCCGCAGACTATGGCTCCGAGGAAGTTCTCCTCGACACACTATGATCCTTCCTCGTCTCTCCTGGCAGTCGACGAACTCCGAGATCTATTATCTTGTAGACTACGATTCCACCTTGATAGTTCTCGAGTTTTCCATGACTCTCCTGGCAGACTACGATTTTGGTGCAGTGCTCGACGATCAGACAAGCCTATCTATTACATTATAAGATCAACCTAACAAGCTTGATCTTTCTATATTTATAGTCCTTGTACATCATTTCTTTTTAAGACTTTACAAAGCTGTTTTGCTTATGTAGGATCAACCTAACATATTTGATCAATTCATTCTAAGTCCTTGTACATATATTCTTATTATCTATCAAAGGACTTTACAACTTTTCTTAATGCAAGCATACTTTCATATTCAATCATACATATCATAATCAAATCATATATAAATAGGAATATCATTCACATGTTTATTCCTAACAGCCTCATCCTAGCGATTATCACTCATTTGGATATGGAGTTGTATCAAATGGACGTTAAGACAGCTTTTCTCAATGGAGATTTAGATGAGGAAATATACATGGATCAACTGGAGGGTTTTATGGTTGAAAGATAAGAACGCAAATTGTGCAAGGTCAAACGTTTTATCTATGGTTTAAAACAGGCATCTAGACAATGGTATTTTAGATTCCATCGAATCGTCATTAGTGATTTTCTTACAATGATTGAGGAAGATCATTGTGTGTGTATCAAATGGTCCAAAGATAAATTCATTATCCTATCGATTTATATCGATGACATTCTGCTAGCTAGAACGATAAGAAGATGATTGTCGCCACCAAACGGTGGTTGTCCGTCTAACTTTAAAATGAAGAACATGGAGGAAACAACTTATGTTCTTAGAGTTAAGATCTGTAGAGATCGCTCAAGGAAACATCTTGGTTTGTCTCAAGAGACTTATTTTAAAAAGGTTTTAGAGTAATTTCAAATGAGCAACTGCAAACTCATAGACACTCCTATCGCTAAAAGCGAAGCCATTGGACCCGAGAAATGTCCTACTTCTCCAAATTAAAATGAGAAAATATCACTCGTGTGCCAATGTTAGAAGAAAACTAATGTATGTAGTTGTGTGTAATCGGTCTATATAAACATATAAAGTCGGTTATCTCGGTCATTATGAGTCAAACCCTGGTATTGCTCATTCGAGGGAAATTATGAGGATCTTGAAATATTTGAAGGGTACTTTGGACTACATATTGTGCTATGGAGGACCACACCTACGATATTATAGGTTACTCTGATGCTAGTTGGGGAGGTAACCAGGGGATACAAAAGTCGACCTTAGGATATTCCTTCTTGTTACATGGTGGTGTTATCACTTGGTGTAGTAAGAAACACTTGTGTTGCTCTTTCGATTATAGAGTCAGAGTTTGTAGTATGTACGTGATCAGTTGTCCAGGAAGTCATGTGGTGAGGAGATTCTTCAAAGATCTTGGAGTCGTCTCTCATGTTTCGAACCTTGTGATTGTTTATTGTGATAGGAAGGCGACTCTGGATTACACCAAGGACCCCAAGTATCACGGTTAGACGAAGCACATTGACTTGAGGATGAACTTCATTAGAGAAAACATAACAAATAATGAGGTGTTATTGGAGTAAATGTCCACTGGCTTTATGGTAGTGGATCTCTTAACGAAGCCGATTCCCAAATATGCTTTTTGTAGGCATGTTAGCTTATTAAGGCTTCGAAGGGTTTGATGTATTTTCTTATTTTCTTGTATATAACTCATTATTTGGCTTGTATTAGAGATATTCATTATTGTTTCGAGACATTTATCATTTATGCAAGATTCATTTGTTCCCACTTATGATTGTGTTCTTTTAGCACATATGATAAATAATAATAGTTCACACAATTATTATGCATATTTGATATGCACACACTAAATATATGTCAACATGTTGATTGAATCACTCACACAAGTTATCACCCTTGGCACTTTGAGAAGCGAGCACATAGTTCATTCATTAGCACTTTAAGTAGCGAGCTATTGATACTTTAGATAACAATGAATTAGCACTTAGTAGCGAGCAAAATGAAATATTATGTCGCCTCAGAATGTGTCAATATGAGGTTAATTTGGATTAACCAAATATAATATGCCCCACCATCTATATTAACCTGTACTGATAGTTGAATATGAAGTTTCAGATTTGGCGTTTGGGAAAGCGAACAATCTGGAAATTCGATTTAGGCGTTTATGAACCTACTGAACTAAGATCCGTACGACATGACCATAAGACATATGTTCATATAGATGAGATTTTCTGTCATGGCATGATAACTGGACGCAAAATTTTTAATGTAGCACTTTGATAAGTGAGCAATTTAAATTGTTCAAGTTAGGCACTCTGGGAGTGACTAGACTGAGGTCTGCACAACAAGGCTATAAAATAGTATGTTGTGGGAGTGTTAAATGTGTTAAGCGACCATGTAAAGGAGGTTAGAGAATGAATTCACGTTTTCTCACTATGTGAGTCCTGTAGGACAAGATCCTTATTCTTACATCAAGTGCTCTTTGACTATACTGCAAAGACGTGAATTAGTATTATTACTTTGGTTTCGATTCCTAAGGTCGGGATTTATGAGATTATAAGGACCGATTCTGTGAAACAAAATTTTCATATCTGAGTAGTATTGGGGCAAACGGAAGACAATTTAATTTCACATCATTCTGCAGTTATTGTCGACAACTACAGCACTTCGATAAGATATAATAATAAGTGAGGTACAAAATGGACTTGGACCCAAATGTGGTTATATATGGCTCTATGAGGGATTAAAGATATATACTTAACCTAGTGAAAATTCAAATGTGTCTAGGATACTCTGAATTTATGGGTTATAGCCTCTACGTGAACTAATTGAGTTTGGCGTGAAAGCTCCCGCATTGTTTTCTTTAGAAGGGTAGATGTCTATATGTTAGCCCTAACGAGTTTGATATAGAGCTCCTGGATTGTAGGTGAATTCACTGGTCGCACGGTTCGACAACTAAAGATTTATGAGTTTTTGGTTTGAGTTAATTTTGACAGATGTTGGATTTTGGATATCCAAATGGGGTGTCCATGGAGGGTCTGACCCATTTAATTGTTAGTCAGCTTATCCAATCGACCAAGCCGATACACGTCTAATTTTAAATATTATTTTGACTAGGAATTGGAGAGAAAATAGGGAAGTGGTTTAACCACTTAATACATTAAAATCCACGTCCATGTAATTATCGGCAGATCAATTTTTAGATTTTCAAGAGAAAAAAAATAGCATTACTGCAAATACATAATTCCAAAATGCTGAGTGAATTCCTAGTTCGTTAGAACCGTGGAATTGAGCTCCGTTCTAATCTCACATGGAGTGTAGGTTGGAGACGCCGCTAATCGAGTTGTAGAGTACGAGATTCTTCTGCACCAAAAGTTAACACGTGTGCTTCATGAGGTATGTCATTTAGTTCTCCTTTTTTGTGTAAATAAGAAATAACAATGCATGTAATTAATCCTTAAATATTCCTACAAGAGTAAATATGAATTTAGCAACATTTTCACACTTATTTTAACAATATTTTGGACTTTGAGTAAAACTTATTGCTATATCAAGACAATTATTGATTTCGGATTATCAATGATTAAACAAATTAAAAAGCCCAAATTAAGAAAGTTATCGCGAGGAAACACATTATCAACGTGAATAGCTGTAAAAAGATTAGATGCATGGGCACATATATGATTGCACACGTTTTGTACTATAGCTGCTATACGTACGAATTAGGGGATCAATATTATATAACCTATATACAATCTATCATATTGACAAAAATAATATGATGTCACCACCATGTCTACAATAGTTTTCCAGACTGTAAGAATCAAAATCACTCTCTTTTTAGTAGTACTCTTTCAACTCTTTTACATAACATGGCATGGTGTGCACAATGTTCCAAACATCAAAAACATTATTGTTGCCAAAAGGCCACCCTAGTGAACTGCACACATGCTAGGTGTAATATTCATCTCAAAATCAAAGTTCCATTTTTAAAATATATGTATAGTTTATTAAAATTTACGAAATTCTCTTCTAACGTTTTAAATCAAATTGAAGTACATTGTAATATATATATATATATATATATATATATATATATATATATATATATATACGGTCAGGATCAAGAGCACTCTCCTTAAATAGCACTCCGCCTTAAAATGTCACCGCGTCCTCCAAAAACTACGTCGTTTTGATTGTAGAGTGCTATTTAAGGCGGAGTGCTATTTAAGGAGAGTGCTCTTGATACAATCAATCGACCCTACATTTTAAAATGTGTTTAAAAATTATTTTATTTAAAAAGTTATTATTAAATGACATCTGGGTTTAAGCACTTTTTAATATGGGTAAAATTGGAATATCATGTTACTTTTTGCTGCTTTTAGAATGGATAGGGATCTAAAGTCATGTTGAATTTCTTAATGGGAGAAGAAAATATAAAGAAAAAAGACAACCAAAACCTCAATAATGAAAGTATTAGAGAGTAATTAATATATTACAAAAAAAAAACAGAACTCCTAAAATTGGGGATATATCGAATGTCAAATTAAACGCTAACAATGTATAATTCAGAAAAATACCTCCTGCCTTGGGTTGGTGAATATATAAAATATGAATGCATGTATCATTATTTCCATTTATAAATTATTTTATAACAATTAACAAACTAGAAACTATATATATCCCATAACTTCCACCCAAATGTTAAACTGCTAAATACTAGTATATACACTAATAACTTAGCAAACAAAATCGAATTCAAATATGTTGTCTCCTTTGTGATCAAAGGGGGAGTCTTATTAATTGGGAATATTGTTCTTGAATCTGAAACGAAGGCTAGTGATCCTATTTGTCGAGAAAGCGGATCCTTCTTGTTCTTGTTTAGTCCTCTTCGTTTCGAAAGTTGTTTCTTCAATTACGAAGTTTGTAAATAAAGATAAAAAGATAAGTATCAGGAGGTAATAATACATTCTCAAAAAAGAAGAAGTGGTAATAAATAACTAATACATAAAATTGTGACAGGAAATGGAAAATTCTTGACTTGATAAAATCTTGTTAAGAATACTCACCCAATTTATGTACAAAAATACCCTTTACTAATTAATCCTCATTGTTTTTACATCAGTACTCTTTCTTCATGGAGATTTCTTCAGCCAACTTTTCAAGCCCACGGCATTGTGCCTACGTGAAGGACCGGACGGTGGTATCGGCATTCCTTTCGGCAAAAACCCAGCAAAAGTAGCCGGTAAATTCCGAACCTCATTGGGGGGCTTCACCTTGAAAATTAGTGTGTGTCTTGAGCCATTTGCTGCACCTACTAAAAACATGAATAAGAAGAAAACCAACCATTTAACAAGTAGTCGTAGAGGTCTCTTAGTACTCATCTCATAAGCTAGCTAAAAACTTTTCTTTTCTGAAAATAAAGTAAACAAGAATATGTCTCCCAATGAAAGAGAGAGAAAAGTGGGGTTGGGGGTAAAGGGTTGAAAATATATAGAAAATATGATGCGTATCACAAATGGTATAGCGTCTGTGTATACATATATGATATTTGACATGTTAGTTATTATATATGCCGATTTATTTTAATTCAACACTCCTCCAACATACAATATGTCTGAGACTATAGTATAAAATATTGCTCCATATTTATTGTGACTATGAATTAATCTCATATAATATATATAGGGAAAAATGTATGTACACAGTTGTGTATAACACAGTAGGGCTATCGCGACGGTTTCACTCGTCGCCATAATAATTCTGGGTTATAACGACAGTTGAACGCGATAGCCCAAAAAACGGTCGCAATAGCTGTGTAATACACAGCTGTATATATACATATAACCCATATATATATATATATATATATATACGGTCCGGATCTTAAGCTCACCCCTTATCTAACTCACCCGAGCTCACCCCCCATTTAGCGACGGACCCGACGACGGTTTGGTCATACAACCGTCGTCTATACTTTTAGCGACGGACAACATATAACATCGCTATAAGTATAGACGACAGTTGTATGATCGAACCGTCGTCGTGTCAGTCGCTAAAAGGGGGTGAGTTCGGGTGAGTTGAATAAGGGGTGAGCTTAAGATATATTCCCTATATATATATATATATATATATATATATATATATATATATATATATATATATATATAATAGTGTATGAATAATGGGAAAGTGGGTAGGATGTCTAGGGGTCGCTTGTGTCTGAAGAAAATGTAGTAGTAGTAGAGAGTGTTGAGAGCAAACAATGCGGAGAGGTGGAAACACGGGGTAGTAAATGTAGGGTCATGTGTTTTAGACTTTAGTATTTTGGTATATTTTTGGATTAGGGGGTTGCCGACTTAACGACTATTGATAGAAATTTAAATGGTTGGGTGTAGGGCTTTAAATAGATATTGTGAAAAAGTTTGCCGCGTCTTTTTTTGACAAAAAAAATAAAGTTGTGACGAAAAAATTATGTAATATTTTTTTCACATATTTTAAGAGATCGAATAATGAATTTATCAGTGAAGATCAAACATAATTGTATTTGAATTACCAAAATTTAGTGATTCATTGCCAAACTTATTCAAATTTCACTACAAGAAAATAGTCCATCAGTATTCGGTCGATAATAATAGCACTAGCATGGCTATTCAAACTAGTCATTATTTTATATTAGTGTCCTCCATGCGGTCGCTAAATGATCGCTAATTTGAATTTGCCTCCTTTAATTTAGCGCAAGTGTTGACGGAGAAGATCCAATAAAACTCTGCGACCGCGGATCGTTTTAACTTACTCAGCAACCAGACCGTCAAGTCAATTAAAATCGGCGCAAAACGTGGTCGCTGAACGTTTTAAAATCATTCAGCTCCTAGACCGTCTTCCAGAAGACGGGAAAGAAAGAAAAAGAAGAAGGGAGAAAAAGAGAAGAAAGAGAAGTGGTCAACGACGCCTCCCACGATGCCCGCAGCCTGCCGCCCCACGCAGTTATCCAATCTATCTCTTTCATCTATATATAGTTTTCAATTTGGGTTTGATTTGAAATTATATATATTGCATACAAGGTGTTTATATGAGTTTGATTTGGCGATTTAGTTTGAATTTGTGTTAGATTTATGCAATGGAAGCTAACATGTTGATTATATAATAATAATGTGATGTTTAGTTTCAATTTGGCTATAATTTGTGCAATTTCAGAGCATGCATGTTCATAATTTGATATTGAGGCTTATGCTAGTGTATTGAATCAAATAATTATTTCAATTTGGATATTTTTTGCGTAGTGTATAAATTTATGGTATAATTTGTACGTTGTTTATAGCGGTTAGACATAAATTATAATTAAAATAATATAATGTCCATTATTATATAATATTACTAAAATACATAAATTAAATATTAAACTAAATTAAATTAAATATAATAACATATAAATAATATAATAAAAATAATACAAAGTAAAGTAAAGAAAATAATAAAAAAAATTCCTTAGTTTACTTAATTTTCCCCTACTAAAATCAACTAAGTAGCATTTACTTAATTTTCACTACTAAATTTATATCAACTAAGCCTGATTTTGCAGGAAATTCAAAAGTTCTTTGTTAATAAGCCTTCTGATGAATGATACATTGGGTACAATCTTTATTGCACATTTACTACATGCAAACTTTGAGTCAAATAAGACTATGAGTAAAAAATATCTCAGTTGACAACCCTTTACTCTATGACAGTTGATTTTGCAAAAACAAGAGTAGCAGGTGAAAGGCCTAGGGCTTTAAAATCGAGAATGTTTCCTGATTTCATGGAGAGACTAGCTTACACTTCTCAAGGAGTATTGGGGACAAACTTTATCGACGACGACCGACTATCAAGATCGTATAATCTTTTTCTTGCACTTGGCGGACATTTGCAGTATCTGTGTTCTGAGGAGTTAGCTAGCTTATGCAGTGTCGAGAACAACACAACATCAAGATGATGATGTCGAGGTAATCTTGTCATTGTTTAACTTTATGTTTAGTTTTGCATGTTTAGTTTAGCATACTTTAAACATGACAGTTAAGAAAGTATGATGAAGAAATCAAATCAGTTTTAGTCGGACGGTATTTGTTTATGTTTATACGTGCGTGGATGTTTATATATATTGTGTTGGTTTTTAATTATATACATATGGATGAATCTCGATGGACTTGTAGGGATGTTAGTTTATATATAGATATTGTTATATGTTGGGATATAAATCAGGTACAATTTTTTTGGGAATTCTACCAAACAGCCAATTTCTTTAAAAAAATTAGAAATCAGTGATTGCAAACGGTCGCTAAATTTTATCAGCGACCGTTTATGAACCCAAGATGTTAGCGACTGCAACGGTCACTAGTAGTGGTCGCGGACACGTGGACCACGTCACCAAGAGATCTAACTCACGGTGGTTCAACTTAGCGACGGAGTTGGTCACTATAAGGCGGTCGCGGACATATCGGTCGCTAAAAGTGGTCGTTGGTGGGCAGACAGCGACCATATTATATGCGACCACTATCAGCGACCCAAGTCGGTCGTTGATAGATATTTGCGACCTTCTCCGGTCGTGAATAAGCGGTCGCTGATAAGCCTTTTTTGTAGTGTTTTAAAAATTTAGATCGAATATGAGTTCTCATAAGAAATTGCTCATTAAATGAGCATTCTCAATATTATGTCTTGAAGAGGTCTCTCGCCCTTTTCATTCGTTTCTGTACATAATAAGTTTTGTGTTAAAGCTAATCTATTGTTCATGATTTCAATCTACTCTTTCTGTTCTGAATTATAAGATTAATATTAATTTTTTAAAAGTCAATTTTCAAGAATTTTAAATTTTAAATTGACATGAATTTATTTAGTTTATGTCAATTCAATTACAAATATCATAATTTACCTAAAAATATTATTAATTATAAATTTATTTTTTAAAAACTTAAATGAATAATGTTAATTTTAAATTTAAAAATATTTAAATTAAATTTAAAATAAATAATATTAATCTTATAATTTGGAGAAGTAGATGTATTTTTTATCATGACTAAAATTTGGACGTTGGAACCTCTACAAAAGGGTAATAGTGATTCTTAACTGCGAGGTGCTGCCCAAGAAATACTTGTGTAAGAATTAGCACGTATATATGTAATGTTAATTATGAAGGATGGAACTTTGAGAAATAAGGTGGCGTTTGGATTGGGTTAAATTATAATAATTGATATTTATTGTATTTTTGTTCACATATTACATTTATTAACTCATTTATGGGTGTAATGCTATTATATCAATTTTTAAGCCTTTTATTACATTCTTTAATTGATGTTTTGGTTCATTACCCTCATAATGTAATAGATCATAAAACACAAAATAGTAATAATTACAACTGATTTGATATTTTAATTTGTAATTTACTTTATTAATTACATACTATCATATAATTTAGTGTGATAGGTCTTACTTTTTATATATATTTTGATGATAACAATTATGTAGTAATCTGTAATTATTTTATCTAAACTATTTTCTATTTTTATTTGAATTAATTTTTATTAACCTTGATAAAATAAATATCAATTATTAAATAAATTAATCCATATAAATATTTAAAGACAAAGAGATACTAATTGTTTTCAAAATCAAAGTGAGGCAAAAAATATTTTTTGCATGTGTATACATATATCATACGTGTGTATATATATCAGTTTTATGTATATATATATATATAAGGTTTGAATGCATGTGCTTTATATGTATTATATATATAAATCATGCATCATTTAAATATACTATGTATGTAAATGTGCTGGCATGTTGAGACACTCAATTTGGGACCTAAAAAATCGTGTGTGCTGGCATGAAACCGTGTAATTTTTTCACACATGGTCAAAATGAGTAATAAATGTTAAGTGAATGGATTTTTGCCCAGGCAAAAAATTAAGCTCTTCCGCGTAAAAATTGTTTTTTATCTGGACCGTTAAATTCAAAAATACATCATCCAAACTATGCATTAAAAATCAGTTTTCATAAATTACCTTTTTGCCCCCAACTTTAAAAATATATAAATAAGGAGTATTTCATTTATTTGGTTTTTACCAATTAAGTGAAAATCAAATCATACTCTCCTTACCTACATTCTCTCTAAAAGCTTTATATCTCTTCATACAAAATTTCTGATTATTTTAGAAGAGGAAATTGGTCTAAGTATTGAGATAAGTCTTTTGAGTTTAAACTTCTGTTGAGTTATTTCTTACTTGCTTTATATATATATACTAGCTGGGTCCCGTGCCTCCGGCACTGTATGGACAATATGATTTATCTCAAACTTTGGACGACCCAGATGATTTATTGAGTGAGCGGGAAATTCAAAATCATTTGTATTTTATTAAATTATTATTAGATTATTAGATAGATAGATGTATTTTATTAGATAGATGTATGAACGGTGGGATTTATCTCAAACTTTGGACGGCCCAGATGATTTATTGAGTGAGCGGGAAATTCAAAATCATTTGTATTTTATTAGATAGATTAAATTATTATTAGATTATTAGATAGATAGATGTATTTTATTAGATAGATTCATTTAATTAACGCAGTGACTTATAAATTAAAGATATATTTGTAAAATAATGATTTTTAAGGATGATTTTTATTGATAGTTAATGTTTGAATAATAATTATTATGTCAGAGCAATATATATATTTATTCTTACAGTATAATTACTATTTTGACATTATCAATAGTCATCAAATATAGCATTAACAACAATTAAAAATTCAGTTGTAGTTATTTGATATTTAAAATAATAATTAAAAGTAATATCAAATCTATCTAATAAAATACAAATGATTTTGAATTTTTCACTCACTCAATAAATCATCTAGACCGTCCAAAGTTTGAGATAAATCCAACCGTCCATACATCTATCTAATAAAATACATGTATCTATCTATCTAATCTATCTAATAATTATTTTGAATTTTCCGCTCACTCAATAAATCATCTGGGCCGTTCAAAGTTTGAGATAAATCTCACTGTCCATTTAGTGTCGGAGGCACGGGACCCAGCTAGTTAAAAATATTATATCACTTTATAATGTTAAAATATAAATATACTAGCTGGGTCCCGTGCCTCCGGCACTGTATGGACAATATGATTTATCTCAAACTTTGGACGGCCCAGATGATTTATTGAGTGAGCGGAAAATTCAAAATTATTTGTATTTTATTTAATTATTATTAGATTATTAGATAGATAAATGTATTTTATTAGATAGATGTATGAACGGTGGGATTTATCTCAAACTTTGGACGGCCCAGATGATTTATTGAGTGAGCGGGAAATTCAAAATCATTTGTATTTTATTAGATAGATTAAATTATTATTAGATTATTAGATAGATAGATGTATTTTATTAGATAGATGTATGAACGGTGGGATTTATCTCAAACTTTGGACGGTCCAGATGATTTATTGAGTGAGCGGGAAATTCAAAATTATTTGTATTTTATTAGATATATATATATATATATATATATATATATATAGATATACGAATATACATTGTTAAACACAATTTTATATATCTATATTTCATCTATTTATCAAATAAAATGATACGTGGGCGCCTCAAGGCTACAGAGATACACCTCTACGGAGAGGAATTCAAACCGTACGATTCGTTATAGTCTTCAGTAACCTTTTATCGATATTATTTATATAAATATCGTAAAATAGATACGACACTTGATAGCTCAAAACAACACTGAGATATTCCTCCAAAGAGAGGAGTCATCCGAACCGGATTTGAGAATTATAGTGATCTATTAAAAATATTTATATAAATATCAATTATAAAAATATAAATTTTGTCGTACTTAGACGCCGCAAGGCTACGGAGATACATCTCTACAAAGAGGAATTTGAACCATACGATTCCTTATAGTACTAAATGACTTTATTTATACAATCACATAATAGATAATATATTGTTATATATTATCTGAGTTAAACAATAATTTTATTATATCAGTTTGTGCTTAACTGATTTGATTATTATACTTGACATATATTGTTTGAATTGATTTATTTTTTTATAGACAAGTAATGATACATAAAAACCATTCATATAATACTAGTCAAAGATTATCTGAGAAACAATTTTATTTAATCCATAGAAAACACTCTTTTTTTTAAAGAGTAAATAATTTTTTATAAATTACATTAAAATTATACATTTGCTTAAACAAAAGCATCTTTGAGCTAAAAGCTAAAATTAACTTATCTGCTTACTTAAGAAGCATCTCTCGAAAAACATAAAAGTTATTTAAACTTTTATAACTGTACATACTTTACATATTTGCTTAATCAGAAGCATCATTAATTTGATCTAAACATAAATTATTATCTGCTTACTAAAGAAGCATATTTTTAAGTATAAAAGTGTTTGAACTTCCATAAATTTGTTCTTTAATTGATATATACTTATTTGAGAAGCATCAATCTGTACTAAATTCTTATCTGCTTATTTAAGAAGCATATTATTGTAAAATCATTTGTAAAAGGAGAAAAGGTCAGGGTTAGTTTATTTTATGTACCTGTAAGAAAGACGAGTAATTCTTCAACCAAGACCAGAGTCTTAGAGAGGTCAGCGGGAAATTGGGTCTCTAGTGTACTTGTGAGGTGAGGAAGAGGCTGTTGTTTCAAGACCAAATCATGAAATAGAACTGAACTCTAAAAAGGCACAACTAAACTTGAGGAGGGGGCGGGGAGCTTGATGTCCAAAATAGAATAGTTGAAAAAGTTGGAAGTTTGTCTATAAAACTTTGTAAAGGCTCCTCCGCTTGTTTAAGGAGTTTTTATTACTGATAGTAATAGGATCTCAAGTTCCAAGTAAAGACTTGAGACTGAACGTAGCAACATACCAAGGGGTGTATGGTGTGAACCAGATAAATCTTTGTGCATTGTGTGATTGAATTTTTATTATCTTGCATGCTAATTTCTGAAACTGCAAATTGATTATTAAAATTTCAAAAATGTCTATAAGATGCTTTTTTAAACCTGTAATAATCTATTCAACCTCCCTTCTAAATTATTATTGGACTTTCATAGTGAACCAAACATAATTTTAAACCAAATATAATAACATTACAAGTATTACATAAATACCACGAATCAACCAATCAAACAAACATATGATAATATTATATTACCATTACATTACAAAATTATTGCATTACATCAAATTTTAATTTCACGAACCAAACCCCACCTAAGACTTCATCGTAATCAAGATTTATTAATTATAGACTATGATTATTTGCAAGAATTATACTTGAGATATGACTGTTAATCCCAAGTGTCTTATTTGTTTTCAAATTTGAACTTGAGACTATTATTAGTTCATGAATTATAAAATAACTTAATATGAAAGACTATTAAATATCATATTCAACCAAATATTATAATCCCGAGATTATAGTGTACTATCTAAGACCCCAACTTTTATAAATAAAGATGAATTTTCTATAAATATCATTTTTAAATATTATGGAGTAAATTTGATATAATATTATAATTGTGGGTAATATTTATAAATTTTGCAAAGTACGCAAGTTGTTTGTTATTTGTTTATAGTATTTTGTATAGTAAAATCTTTTTATATAAAACAGAATACTTTTATAAAGTTATTTATTTTATTAGACAATAAATAGAATACATTATATTTTATTATGCATAGTATTGCATAGTGCCTGTATAGTGTTGCATAGTGCCTGCATAGTATTTTGCATAGTAAAATCTTTTTATATAAAACAGAATACTTTTATAAAGTTATTTGTTTTATTAGATTATAAATAGAATATATTATATTTTATTTAAAATATTTTGTTTTAAATCTGGACCGTCCGTTTAAAATAAATCAATATGGACCGTTCATGAATTAGTTACTATGCAGTCCATTATTCTATAAATAGAAGCTCATTCCTTCATTATTTCTTACGAATTCACTGAAACTCTAGAGAGAGAAACTATAGAGAGAAAGAAGAAAAATATTCTGCTACTTCACTACTCCTACATCTAGTACTCTTCTTCTTAAGGTAGGAGATATTATTTGTTGTACTCGTAAGGGGTATTATTTCTTTTGTATTCATGAAGAGAACTTCTGTTATTCCATTCTTTATCATTATGTTGGAATAACCTGTTTATGCGAAGTACCGCATATATGGTGAAATTCTTCTATTATTCAATTCTTTATTATTCTGTAGGAATATCCTGTCGGTGCGTACTACGCCTGACCTGGTTCCATTATTTATTATTCTGTTGGAATATCATGTCTGTGCGTTTACGCATGACCTGGTTCCGTTCTTTATCATTCTGTTAGAACATCATGTCTGTGCTTTACGCATGACCTGGTTCCGTTATTTATTATTCTGTTGGAATAACCTGTCTGTGCGGTCTATTGCATGCCTGGTAATTTCTTTTATTATTCCATTCTTTATTATACCTAGTTGGTTAAAGTTTTAACTTCTATACTCCATGAAATTAGTGGAATATCCTTGATATTTGCGTTTCATCCAGTATCTTTTCATGAAAATATTCTTCTGAGCATTCTTGAATTTTTACTCCACAAAGCAATATCATGTTGACAATTTGGACATTATTAGTTCCTGGATAAATTAATTCTTAAACTTGTTCTATTGAATTCTTATATCCTTGTCATCATCCTCATATTTATATTATGTTGCAAGTCATCTCTGGCCTGTAGTGCATAGATGGACTTGGTATGATTATGACCAGGGATTATTCGGTGTAATCATGACCGTAATGTTACAAATGATGCGGAAAAAAGTCTCATTGGCCCGTAGTGCATTGATGGACAGTTGTTGGCATGATCATGACCATTGATGAATACACGAATATCCTTGGCCTGTAGTGCATGGATAATTTGTGGTCGTGATACTAATGAATATCATTGGCCGTAGTGTAGGGATGATGTGGATTATTTATTAAGTTGAGTCTCAGCGATAAAAGTGATGAAAAACCTTTTAAATCATAGAAGATAGTAGATTTTATTCTCTACTTGACTCTTCTAATGGATTACTTGTTACACTGCAATTAAACTTGATGTTTGTTATATTTTATCAGTTTAACACTGTTGAAGGCTAATGATAATTTATTCTACATTATCTTAGTCATAATATTTTTTACTGGGCTAGTTGAGCTCACCCTTTTACTTTCATTATTCTCTTCAGGAAATCAGAACGTATCAGAGACTAGTCGAGGAACAGAGTGATGGTCCTAGATGGTGCATTAGTAGTCCTCACTATTCTGTGAAATAATGTGATAATAAATGTAATGAGGACCCCATTGAGTTTGTATATTGTCTAGATGATAATTTTTGTATTAAAACTCACATCATATATTTAGTCATATTTTACACGACTGTTGTATAATTAAGTTTGTATTTGAATTCTGTACCATGTATTTAGCGACTCAAGATGGGTGATGTATACCTATTTTTTGAGGCGTCACATACTAACCTCCGTCCATTAATATAAGTTATTTTAGAAAAGTGTTTTTGTCCCTTAATATAAGACGTTTGAGAATTTCAAGTAAGAATTAATTGCTTAGTTTCAATATTACCGTAAGTATTAAATATAATTTTGATTCTCTTATTATATTTTGCCCAATTAATAACACTGATATCTTTTTTCAATATAAGGACAATATAGATTGATATTATATTTTATACAATCACTTTCTTAATACTTGTGTATAAATCTAACTTATATTAAGAGACGAAAACAATTATGGAAGGATTATATGTTCAATAAGTCTTGGGTGACCGGATGTTAGGAACCGATCTTGCGACCAACAATATATATTTTTTTCGTCTCACAAAAAATGTATAATATTTATTCCAACTTGAATAAATACATGCATTCATATTATATAAAATCATTGTATTTTTTGAGAGGCAAAAAAAAATTTATGCCGATCGCAATACCGGTTGCTAGAACTGGTCGGCGTAGAAGGAATGATGTTTGGGCACATGACTTGTGACATTAGCCATTTAATTCATTGTACGGAGAATGTTTCTTTAATAAGGTGTTTTTTGTTTACATCTGATTGTCTCTTAATGAACTGTCTCTTATTCGCTAAGAGGCATGATGCTGTTTGTTTATTTTTTTTGTTACCTATGAATGCCTCTTAATCGGTAAGACAGAAAATGAAATCTTAATAATTAACAGGTGTCTCTTAATAATTTTTTTTGATAATTTTTTTATATAAATATATTCAACAATATTATGCACTCATTTTTATTAAATTGAATATTTAAAATTATTAAATAAAATTTTACCCTTTAAAACGGTAAAATAGTGTCATTAAGAGACAACTTACTTTTTAGTTATCAAGCAATTTTTTAGATTCAGACCTTATAACCATTCAGATGATCTAATTTATTAAGACATCATACTCATTCAGATCTTAATTCCTAAGTTTATCGAACACAACCTAAGACCAGTTACTCATGTTAAGATACGCATAACCAGCGAAGGACATGTGTGAAATTGTTATATTTTTTTAAAAAATAAAATACATTGACATTAATCATAATACCACTTACCATTCATCTAATTTTTCAAGTAATAATTAATATTATTCTAATGGCTAATATGTAACATTCACTATTTTTAATGTGGTTAATTAACTAATATCACAAATATTTTAATATAATATACAAAACACCCTTCAAATTATCATGCATGTTACATACACCCACTAAATATAAATTTGTATATTTTTATTTTCATTTAACTTGAAGTGATTAATTAAATTATAAACGTATGCATTAAATAACATAAAATTTAAAAATAAAAATAATCATTTTATCAAGAAAATAAAGTCATACACTTTTTGCTAATTAAAATCCTCAGATTAAAATATATACATAATATATGTTCAGACATAATTTTTAGAAATTAAAAAGTAAAATCTTAATACCCATAAAAATTACAAATTAACAATATAATAAAATAAGTTACTTTTTACAGATATTTCAATTTACATAAAATAAATTTGGACAACTTGTTACAGAACGAATCATATTATTCATATAAAAAAGTATTAGAATTTATGTTAATTATATTTTCTCAAATATTAAACTAAATATATGTCACATTTAGGCAAAACTGTTTACAGTAAAAATGACAAATGTTGTTACTCAAGAAGAAAAATTATTAAAAAAATCTTTTTACAAGATAAAGGTAGTGATAAATATTATTATATTTTCTTTTATTTAACATTGCCGTAAAAATAACACCAAATATATACTAAAAAAATGTAATCAAAATCATAAACATCCCAAATTTTGATATATACTCAACATAAATTTAACATACATAAAAATCATAATACATAACAAAAAATTAAATAATAAATTATTTTTTTGTTAAACACCAAAAACTAAATTATATATCAACATACGCCCAATTCACACTAATTACAACATCTCCATTAATAATTTAACTGAAAATACTTAATATCTATATCATTTACCCAGATAAATATATGTTCACTAAACTAAATTTTTTTTATAAGTTACCAACAATCTGAATGAGATGATCTTAATTACAAACAAAAATATATTGTATTAAAATATAATAATATTGTCAGTACAAATATATTAATATATATATATATATATATATATGTGTGTGTGTGTGTGTGTGTGTGTGTGTGACGCCCCCAAAAGAGGTATACATCGCCCATTCTGAGTCGCCAAATAAATGGTACAGAATACAACTACAACTTAATTATACAACTGTTAAGTGTCGTTTAGAATACGACAAAACATAAGATGTGAGATTTAATACAAATATTGTCTCCCACACAATATCCAAACTCAAATTCAATCTCATTACATTTATTATCACACTATTTTACAGAATAGTGAGGACTACTAAAGTAACCATCTGGACCGTCACTCCATTCCCCGACTAGGCCCCGCTATATTCTCAATTCCAGAAAGAACAGTGAAAGAAAAGGGTGAGCTCAACTAGCCCAGTAAGAAATATTATGACTAAGATAATGCAAAATAAATTATCCTTAGCCTTCAGCAATATAACAACAGATAAAATACAATAGACAACAAGTTTTAGATCAACAACTGCAGCGGAACAAGCAATCCATTAGAAGAGTCAAGTAGAACATGATATCAACTATATTCTATGATTTAAAAGTTTATCATCAATTTTATCGCTGAGACTCAGCTTAATAAATAATCCACATCACTGAATTATCCATGCACTACGGGCCAAGGATATTCATTAGTATCATGACCACGAATTATTCATGCACTACGGGCCAAGAATATTCATATTTTCATCAATGGTCATGATCATGCCAAACAACAATTCATCTTTGCACCCTTGGACGAAGAGAACGCATGGTCATGATCATACCAACAACTGTCGCTGAGACTCAGCTCAATAATCCACATCACTTGTAACATTACAAGTCATGATTATACCGAATAATCCTTAGTCATAATCATATCAACCAACAGTCCATCTATGCACGTAAGTCAAAGATGACTTTCATCACAATATAAGCATGAGGATGATGACAATGATATAAGTATTAATCAAACGAAATCAAGGATAAATATTAAAGAATTTAAATTTATCTAGAGTTTTAAAAATATCCAAATTGTAAACATGATACTGCTTTGTGGAGTAAAATTCAAGAATAATATTATATCAGAAAAGAAATCAATTTTTGTCATGAAAAGTACTCCGGATGAATAGTACCAGAGTGAATAGTACTTCGTGAATAGTACTTCAGGAATAGTAATTCAGGAATAGTACCCCGTGAATAGTACTCGTAAATAGTACCCCGTGAATAGTATTCTGACATGAAAAGATCAAGAATGCTCAGAATAATTTTTTCATAAAAAGATACTGGATGAAACACAAATATCAATGATATTCTAATAATTTCATGGAGTATTGAAGCAATACTTCAACAAAATAAGTGTAGAATTAGGGATACGAAACGGAATAATATTACTTACATACTACAGAGTATGGAAGAAAATATTATTTCATATGAATAATGAACAAAAATAATATCCCTTACGAATACGAAAAAAATAATATCCCTTACCTTATTAGAAGGCTGGATACTGGAATAATGAAGTAGCAGAATACTCTTCTTCTTCCTCTCAATAACTTCTCTCTCTATAAATGCTCTCGTGAGTCTTAGTGAATTGGTGAGAATGAAAAAAGAATGAGGTTCTATTTATAGAAAAATATAGTTTCGATAATTACATGTTTTGGGGCTCGAATTTTTACAGTATAATACCTTTATGTTTTCCTTTATTTTTAATTTAGTCCTACAAGTATTATCAAACTTGCACCACTTCCCCTAATAGTACATTCATGTGAATCAATAATTCCATACATGTGAAAATAGTCATAGTATATTACATTCATCTATACCTCTATTTTTAATTTAGTCATGCAAGTATTATCAATCTTGCACCACTTCCCCTAATAAGTACATGCATGTGAATCAATAGTACATACATGTGAACAAATAGTTATAAGCATGTGAATTAATAACAATTAATTGCTCATTTATCCGATTGGTCAATATAACATCCAGAAATTAATTATTATTGAAATAAATGTTGATTTCCACTAATAAAAATAATCTGAACACAATGAAAATATTTTTATCAATAATTTCATCTTTAATAAACATGAAATTATTCATCATTAATATTATAACTAACAATATTTAACAACCAGATAATTTCCAGGAAAGATGGGGCTTTCCGATAAGAATTTCTCTCTATTGGCGCGCAATTAGATGACCAAACCCCTTTCCTAAACAGAACTTTCTAGACATCGTCAATATTGCAAATAATAATATGAATAACTTTGTCGTCTTAATTATTGATTTAATAATATAAAATATTATGCAGATGATACTGTGACAATAATTGAATCAATAATATGAAAGATATTATGCATCAATTACTGTAGCAATAATTGAGTATAACTGAGTGACTTCTCACGTAAGAATCAATAATCAATATCGTGTGCTACTATGCAACCACACATATTACTGTACTTTTACTACCGGGTAGTTCAACAGTTTAACGGTAAAACTTTCGCCGTTATTTTTATAAAAAGATATTTCTGTCGTTTTCTAACTATGACAATATTTCCTTTGTGGGGTCCACTAATGATTGTACCGTCGTACGAATATTCCATGTTAAAACGAATATTCCCCGACCAAACGAATATTTTATAACCACTTGCTTACTTTGCAAAATTTTCACATATCACCCTTAACTTTAACCTTTTATCAATTTAACCATTTACTAAATTATAAGAAAATTGAATACTTTTATTTCATAAAATTCGGGGACTTATATATATATATAATAATAAAATAGAACCCATTTTGAAATTTTCATTTGACAAAGCACAAGAACGGTTCAGATTTCATCTCAATTCTTCCAACTTAATTAATCTAAATGCTCACATTTCATCTAACACTAAAAATTCTCGCCCAAATTAAGTAGCAATAATAATAACAATAATGATACTAATAACAATAATAATAATTATAATAATAGTAATAATAAAAATAATAATAATAATAATTATAATAATAGTAATAATAATTATTATAATAATAGTAATAATTATAATAATAATAGCAGTAGTAATAATAATTATAATTATAATAATAATTAAAATAATTATAATTATAATTATAATTATAATTATAATTATAATTATTATTATTATAATTATTAGTAATAATTATAATTATAATAATTATGATAATAGTAATAAGAATAATAATAATAGTCGTAATTATAATAATAGTAATAGTAATAATAATAATTATTATTAGTAATTATAATTATAATAATACTTATTATATTAGTAATAATAATTATAATATTATTATAATTATAATTTTTATATTAATTATAATAATAAAAACAATAGTAATAATTATAATAATAATTATGATAATAGTAATAATAATAACAACAACAATAATAATAACAATAATAAAAATAATAATAATAGCAATAATTAAAATTTTAATAATAATAATAATAATAATTATTATTATTATTATAATACTAGTATTAATTATTATTATTATTATTATTATAACTTTAATAGTAATATTAATAATAATAGTAACAATTATAATAATAATTATGATAATAGTAACAACAACAACAACAACAACAACAACAACAAAAACAATAATAATAATAATAATAATAATAATAATAATAATAATAATAATAATAATAATAAGTGTTATTGTGGTGATGTGGTGAATTATGAAAATTGTTATTGATGATTTGTAAGTTTTGTAGACAGATTTAGATTTTTTTAGATATTTATTTTTAAAGAAAAATTAATTATTGTGGTGGTGTGGTGAATTTTGATAATTATTATATATGATTGTAAACTATTTTAGGTTGTAAAAAGTCTTTAGGTAATGTAGTATTTTTCGAATTTTAATCTAATTTTTTGTTTAGTCATGCCTTTAGGAACGAGCAATTACTATATATATATATATATATATATATATATATATATATATATATATTATGCATGAATTATAATTAAATATATAATTTTATCTATTTGGTCAACTCTAAAAATTTGCAATGCATGTTATTGCTTAATAAATTAAATGAGAGATAAATATTATTATAAATATTACCAAAAGAATAAGTCGGTGTATTTTACTTATTTCTAATAGTGTGGATTGTAAGTCAAATGTCACTTGGAAATTCGAATTTGTACGTGTCGGTGTCTTAAAAAGAATTTATTTGGATTTAAATTCAAAATGTAGTATATTATTTGTATTTACATTTAAAGATGAATTAGGGTTTATATCCTAATATAGTAGTAATTTTTCTAATTAAACTAAAGAACTAGTAGCACATTATTTTTAAACATCGGGAATAAATATCAAAAAATTGGAAAATAGATTAAATGTGGAGGAAAATAGATTTAGGTTGGAAGGTGGGACCAACTGAAATTAATGGTCCACTAGGGTAGGGTGTATTGTGTTTTAATGTCCCACAACGGGGAATATGTCCCTTTAAAACAGTGACAAGTCTCGTATCCTGTGGATTAGTATCCCTATATTCACTTATTCTAATTTTTTTTAAATATATATTTAACGATATAAATATTATTTTTAATAACATTTTTAGTGACATAATTATAATTATAATTAATTTTGTCATTAATTTTTTTTGAAATTTTTTATTTTGTTGCTAAATATAATACTTGTATTACTAAATGTCTATTAAATAAAATTAAATAATAAATATAAAAATATCATTAAATAAATATTCGCTATCATAATATAAATATTATACTGACATTATTAAATGCCTAAAGAAATATTGTCTTCTTGTAACACTACCGACCAAATAGTAAAAGAATTAACTCCTTTGTTACATTTAATGTTAGTAGTTCTGATCTTTTTTGCCCACAAATATAGTTTGTGCCGGCAAAAACGCGTGAACTTTTATGTTTGATGGCTATGTTGACGTTTCAAAGTTTACAATGCCGATTTTGTATGTAAAAATTACTACTTCTGTCTCACAATAAGTGTTTTTTTAGGTTTAATAATTTTTCTCAAAATAAGTGATGTGTTAGAACTCCAATACAATTTTTACAATATTTTCTCATATATGCCCTTATGCATTCAATGGTATTTATTGCATCTTACCATCACTACAATTAAATGACACTCGTTAACTCTTCAGCTTCAGAGAAAATATATTAAGGATATTTTTGTTATTTTAGCTTGTGTATTGGTATGTGTGATTTTAGCTAAAAAAACACTTATTACGGGACGGAGGTAGTAATTTACTCTTTAGTTTTTGTTAACGTAAATATTTTTTTACGCGCCTCAATTATCGAAAAGCGCATTCAATCATGCACAGTAAACGAGTCAATACCGGAAGCTTGACGACTTGAACTGTCTGGGGATAGCTCCGGCGTGAGAATCAGTACTGTAATACCCAGTAAAATAATAAATAAATGACTTTTAAATGCATATATTTTTTTTATTTTGCTTATTGGACTTTGTCTTCTATTTGGGTCAATTAGTTATTTAATTTGTGTGGGCTAATAAATATTAATAAAAGATGAGTAAATTAATTTAGTACAATTTGGGCCTTAAAATTAATTGGGTTTAATTTAATTAAATATGGATAATATTAACTTTATTATAATTAAGAGAATTAATAAGATAAATAATAAATAAATAACTAAAACAAGAACCCTAAATAATATATTCTATTTTTAGTCGTCTGATAAAAGAAAAGAAGTAGGTGCGCCGTGTATCAGTTGAGGAGGAGAAATAGGTTAAAAGTTGATTTTTTTGGCAAGATCCTCTTGGTAAGTGATTGCTTTTTCTTTCGAAATTTTGATGAAGCTTTCTTGTAGAATGTTCAGTTCCTCTTAAAGTTAAAATATATATATTTTATATATAAATATTACTTCCGTGGAAATTGATGGTTGCTGGCTTAAAGTGGATTGTAGGAGGATTATATATATAGATATTTGCATCATGTTTTTTTTTATATATCATGGAGTTACCTGCAGCATTGCAAGTGTTGATTTCTTTTATATTATATATATATATATATATATATATATATATTATATTTAAATACGTATTTCAGCCATGAATTTATAAATCAGTATTGGTAATCAAATTGAAATTATGTATATTAATTTAGATTAATTAATTTAGCCGACAAAGTTATAAAAGTTTTTAATAATAAAATTAATAGTATTATTTTATTAATGATTGAATTGTAATAAAATCTTATTAATTATTTAGATTGAACGAAGAGGGTTTTAGCGAGTCAAATATGGAATATACTTTGGGTATTACGTTGCTTAATCCAGGTACGGATTCCGTACTCTTTCAGCGAGACTCATTTGTTTTTAATTTGTTTGTTCCGTTATTCGTTTCGAAATTTAGTATTGCATCTAATAATTAATTCTTGTCAATTTATTTTGATAATTTGCTTTGGCGTTTAGATTAGAACTCCCATTTGTACTCTTTAGTCTAGTTTATCATGTCTAATAATTTATTTTGATATTATAGTAATGTACCTGTTAGTACATCTTTGAAGACTTGTGTTGATGATCTGTTCAGTTTAACATGTACATTCTAGAACCCTTTGTGTTGATATTTTGTCGCATGTGTTGTGACATTATATTTTGTTAGAATACCGTAGGGTATACCTGAGCTATAACCACCTGTGGGGGTACCACAGGCATGTCCTCTTGGCACCGAGGCATGACACCTTCCGTGGCGGTGTGATCAGTCCACGGCGTCTCCGTTTTGTGCTCCGGTGGGAGTTGGCCATTTGGTGTTTTGTTGTGGGAGGCGTATGGGTCGACCCTAGTTTCTGTTCTGTTCTGTTCTGCGGATTGGTGATGTTTGTGCCAAACACACCTTCCGATTTGCACGCATCTGGATTGCGCAGTCCGATGTGTGATTGCCTGTGTGGCATTATTTTGATTGCCTGTGTGGCATTATTTGACTTGCCTGTGTGGCAAGGTATATTACTATTTATTTTGAGCTCGGTATGAAATAACACCCAGCCATTTGATTCAGCCTACCATTTTATTGTGTTAGTTTTATTCGTTTCGTTTCAGTTCGTTTGGTTCAATTCATTTAATTGAGTTAGTTATTTCAGTTCACTTCTTGTATTCTATATCCGTACTGGGCATTTGGCTCATGCTGTGTTTTTCTTCCGGCAGGTAATCAGGGGGATCAAGGGCAAGTGTGACGAGAGCTTCTTTTAATCCAATGGTTTAGAAATGTCCTGTTTAGACTTGTTATGTCATTTATTTGGAATTGTAATTAATTAATTAGATTGTGGTTTGAGCCAGTGTGGCATTTATTATGGTTTGTCTTATGATATTGAATTATTATGAGATTACTCTTTTATGGTTTAGAGCCTTGTGATCTTCCTTAGTTCTGTTGTGTTTTGAGTAACCTCTCTTTCTATTTTGGAAAGGGGGTGTTACAGAGTTGGTATCAGAGCCGACTCTCGAAAGCTCGGGTCGGGTTATCCGATCGGGTTGTCGGAGGTGGGGACACGAAGGCTGGTGGTATTATCCCACAATGGAGAGATGAAGGTCCGGAGGTGGGAATACGAAGCCAGCCAGTATTATCCCACAATGGCTAGAGAGACAAAGATCTTTGGGCCGTGTGTGTGATCGGATTCTGACGGGGACGTCAGAAATTTAAGTGGGGGAGTTTGTAACACCCCAGTCCCACATTGAAAGATGAGGGGAAAATTTGTCTGCATATAAGGAAATAAGTTACTACCAATAGTACCTTCAAGTCATGACCTTTTGGGAGCCTGTGGTGGGCTAGATGACCCAAGAAGATACTATTGGGTCAGTGGTTTGAGGCCTTATTTGGATGGATTTGATTCGATTCGGACTTGGGATTTGACCCAAGATTTATTCCGGACTCGGGATTTGACCCAGGTTGTTCCATCTTTATCAGCAGCTGGGAAATACTGCTGATAAAAGACCTCACAAAACTCTACCCAGCTAAGTGCCTCAACATAACCATTACCCTTTGTTGTTTTCAACGTTTTCCACCACCTCTGCGCATCCCCTTCCAGCTTGTAAGCAGCTAACAACACTTTCTGATTATCCGAGCACCCCAACACATCGAAAATCTTCTCTAAGTGGGCAATCCAATTCTCTGCATCAATTGGAGTTGGAGCTGAACTGAATGCCAGAGAGTATCTGTCTATTCGGCAGAAAGATGACGAGTCCATCACAGATTTCATGACGACGTTCACCAGGTTGGCAGGATTTGCGGGAACTTCTGCAGGGACTGCAGCGCAACAGGCGGAGAAGTTTAAGTAGCGGATTCATTATAGGTACCGCCAACATCTCATTAATACCAAGTTTGCAGACGTGTCAGCAGTGGCTAATGCGGCCAAGAATATTGAGATGGAGCGGCAGGACTTTCGGACTTCCAAACCGGAAGGGAGTCGAAAGAGGGACAGAGATGACCAGCAGGGTCAAGCTTCGGGTCAGCATGGGAGAAATCAAGGTGGTCAGTGGAACAGAAATCGTGGTGTTCAGCAGGGGCAGTGGCGTGGCCAGAATCAGAACAGGGGCTATCAGCAGATGCCTCAACAAGGGCAAAATCGTCAGCATTAGCTACCTTGGTATGGACAAAATTGTCAGCAGGGACAGAATCGTCCGCAGGGGCAGAATCAAGGTCGTTATCCGGGACCAGCTGGTGGGGGTAACCCAAATCTCATTCCGATAGCTCCTTGTGCTATTTGTGGGGCTAATCATCCGGGAAGGCAGTGCCACAGACTCACCGGTGCATGCTTCTTGTGTGGACAGATGGGTCATATTGCTAGGAATTGTACCGGTCCACGCAGAAATGGTGGAGGTGGTGATAATGGTGGCAATGGAGGTCAGCGTCAGGGTGGCCGAGTGTTTGATTTGACGTATAACCAGGCGGCGGGTGCACCAGGTACTGTTTCTGGTACTCTTTTAGTTGGCAATCGTGAGGCGTCTATTTTGTTTGATACGGGTTCTACTCATTTTGTGGTTGCTCAGTCTTTTGTTCGGCACCTGGGTGTGCCATCTCAGTTATTAGATTATGTTATGTGTATTTCTACCCCGATGTGGACTTCTGTTGTTATTTCTGATTTGTATCGAGGGTGTCCGATAAGTTTTGGGGATAAGATTCGTAGGGCTAATCTTCTTCCGATGAGTATGTACGATTTTGACGTCATTCTGGGGATGGAATGGTTGGATAAGCACCAAGCCACTATCGATTGTCAGGCGAAGAAGGTCATATTCGGAGATGTGAAGTCTCCGAAGTTCGTGTTTCAGGGTTCACGACCGAGTAGGGTGTTGAAGTTGATTTCAGCTTTGAAGGCTGGGAAGTTGGTAGCAAAGGGTTGTGAGGGGTATTTGGCGTTTGTGAAGGATACCTCTAAGGGTGAGTCTCATATTGAGGATATTCCAATTGTTTATGACTTTTCAGATGTGTTTCCTGAGGAGTTGCCATGGTTGCCACCACAACGGGAAGTGGAGTTTGCTATTGAGCTTGTTCCTGGTGCGGAACCTATCTCTAAGGCGCCGTATCGGATGGCACCATTGGAGTTGCAGGAGTTGAAGGAGCAGTTGCAGGAACTGTTGGATCGTGGTGTGATTCGGCCGAGTGTTTCACCGTGGGGTGCTTCAGTCTTGTTTGTGAAGAAGAAGGATGGGTCTATGAGACTGTGTATAGACTACAGGGAGTTGAACAAGATCACCATCAGGAATCGGTATCCATTGCCGAGGATTGATGACTTGTTTGACCAACTTCAGGGGGCAAAGTATTTTTCGAAGATAGACTTGAGGTCGGGCTATCATCAGTTGAGAGTGAGGAATGAGGATATCCCTAAGACGGCTTTTCGTACTCGGTATGGGCATTACGAGTTTCTGGTGATGCCATTCGGTGTGACTAACGCTCCGACGGTGTTTATGGATTTGATGAATCGAGTGTTCAGGGAGTACCTGGACTAATTTGTCATTGTTTTTATTGATGACATTTTGGTTTACTCTAAGTCTAAGGAAGAACATGAGGAGCATCTTCGCACAGTGTTAAGAATTTTGCAGAAAGAGAAGTTGTATGCTAAATTCTCTAAATGCGAGTTTTGGTTGGAGCAGGTTGCATTTTTGGGACATGTTGTTTCTGCTGAAGGCATTAAGGTGGATCCTGCGAAGGTTGAGGCTATCACCAAATGGCCAAGACCTACTACAGTGACGGAGATTAGGAGTTTCTTGGGTTTGGCAGGGTATTATAGGCGGTTTGTGGAATGGTTTTCTTTGCTTGCCTTACCATTGACTCAGTTGATGAGAAAAGGCGTGAAGTTTATGTGGAATGAAGAGCGGGAGAAGAGTTTCGAGGAGTTGAAGAAACGACTTGTGTCAGCTCCTATACTTGCATTGCCGTCGGGGACAGGAGGCTATCAGATTTATAGTGATGCTTCTAAGAAGGGCTTGGGGTGTGTCTTGATGCAACACGGTAAGGTGATTGCTTATGCTTCTAGGCAGCTTAAACCTTACGAGGTGAATTACCCCACACATGATTTGGAGTTGGCAGCGGTGATCTTTGCCTTAAAGATTTGGAGGCATTATTTGTATGGAGAGACTTGTGATATCTTCACCGATCACAAAAGTCTTAAATACATTTTCACTCAGAAGGAGCTCAATATGAGGCAAAGGCGTTGGTTGGAACTTCTAAAGGATTATGATGCGAGGATTCAGTACCACCCGGGGAAGGCAAATGTGGTTGCAGATGCTCTTAGCCGAAAGAGTTCAGGGAGTGTAGCTGCCCTTATTACGCAACCTCAGCTCATTTCAGATATGGAGCGGATTGAGTTGGAGTTGTATATACAAGGTTCAGATGGACATTTGGTGGGTATGAGAGTGGAGCCCTATCTTATCTCGCGGGTCAAAGAAGCTCAAAAGGAAGATGGGGAGTTGTGGGGTTTGACGCAGAATCTAGAGGAGGGCAAGCAGCCTGAGTTTCTTGTTGATGACCATGGTGCGATTTGGTTGGGTGAGCGGTTGTGTGTACCGTCGGATCCAGTCATTCGAGAGGCGGTGTTGGCTGAGGCTCATAGTTCACCATTTTCTATTCATCCAGGTTCTACAAAGATGTATAGAGATTTGAAGAAGAATTTTTGGTGGAATGGAATGAAACGAGACGTGGCTGAATATGTTGGGAGGTGCCTCACTTGTCAACAAGTGAAGATAGAACATCAACGAGCTGGTGGATTGTTGCAACAGTTAGACATTCCAGTGTGGAAGTGGGAGGATATCACGATGGATTTTGTGACTGGGTTGCCGAAGACTTTCAGGAAAAATGATGCCATATGGGTAGTGGTGGACCGATTGACAAAATCAGCACACTTTTTGGCTATACATGAGGGTTACTCGGTGGATAGGTTGGCACATATCTTTCAGCAGGAGATTGTTAGACTTCATGGTACTCCGGTGTCTATTGTTTCAGATCGGGACCCACGGTTCACTTCACGGTTCTGGAAAGGGTTTCAACGAGCTTGGGGTACTCGGCTCAACTTCAGTACTTCTTTTCATCCGCAAACTGATGGGCAATCCGAGCGGACTATTCAGACATTGGAGGACATGTTGAGATCTTGTGCACTTGAGTGGTCGGGTAATTGGGATGATTACTTGAGCCTAGTTGAGTTTGCTTACAACAACAGCTGGCATGCAAGTATTGGAATGGCTCCTTTTGAGGCACTGTATGGTAGGAGGTGTCGGGCACCAACTTGTTGGGATGAGGTTGGCGAAAGGGCCATAGAAGGGCCTGAGTTAGTTCAAATCACTACAGAGAAGGTAGCGGTGGCTAAGGAGAAATTGAAGTCAGCTCGATCACGGCAGAAGAGTTATGCTGATAAGCATAGGAGGACTTTAGAGTTTGAACCTGGTGAGCATGTGTTTCTAAAAGTTTCTCCTTGGAAGGGTATTCGACGTTTTAGATTGAAAGGAAAACTTAGTCCGCGTTATATTGGACCATTTGAGATTCTGGAGAGGGTTGGTGAGGTTGCATATCGGTTAGCTTTGCCTCCACAGCTAGCTCATGTGCACAATGTGTTCCATGTGTCAGTGTTGAGGAGTTATCATTATCATCCGTTGCATGTGGTGCAATATCCGTTCGATAAGATTCGGGAGGATCTTACTTGTGATGAGCAAGCCGAGGCGATTTTGGATCGTCAAGAGAGAATTATGAGGAGGAAGACTATTCCGTTTGTTAAGGTTCTGTGGAGGAACCATTCGGAGCGAGAAGCCACTTGGGAGATGGAGGAGTCTATTCGAGCGGAGTATCCACATCTCTTTGAAAATTAGGTACGTTCATTCTTTTGATTCCGGGGACGGAATCCTTTTTAAGGGGTAGGTGATGTAATACCCAGTAAAATAATAAATAAATGACTTTTAAATGCATATATTTTTTTTATTTTGCTTATTGGACTTTGTCTTCTATTTGGGTCAATTAGTTATTTAATTTGTGTGGGCTAATAAATATTAATAAAAGATGAGTAAATTAATTTAGTACAATTTGGGCCTTAAAATTAATTGGGTTTAATTTAATTAAATATGGATAATATTAACTTTATTATAATTAAGAGAATTAATAAGATAAATAATAAATAAATAACTAAAACAAGAACCCTAAATAATATATTCTATTTTTAGTCGTCTGATAAAAGAAAAGAAGTAGGTGCGCCGTGTATCAGTTGAGGAGGAGAAATAGGTTAAAAGTTGATTTTTTTGGCAAGATCCTCTTGGTAAGTGATTGCTTTTTCTTTCGAAATTTTGATGAAGCTTTCTTGTAGAATGTTCAGTTCCTCTTAAAGTTAAAATATATATATTTTATATATAAATATTACTTCCGTGGAAATTGATGGTTGCTGGCTTAAAGTGGATTGTAGGAGGATTATATATATAGATATTTGCATCATGTTTTTTTTTATATATCATGGAGTTACCTGCAGCATTGCAGGTGTTGATTTCTTTTATATTATATATATATATATATATATATATATATATATATATATTATATTTAAATACGTATTTCAGCCATGAATTTATAAATCAGTATTGGTAATCAAATTGAAATTATGTATATTAATTTAGATTAATTAATTTAGCCGACAAAGTTATAAAAGTTTTTAATAATAAAATTAATAGTATTATTTTATTAATGATTGAATTGTAATAAAATTTTATTAATTATTTAGATTGAACGAAGAGGGTTTTAGCGAGTCAAATTTGGAATATACTTTGGGTATTACGTTGCTTAATCCAGGTACGGATTCCGTACTCTTTCAGCGAGACTCATTTGTTTTTAATTTGTTTGTTCCGTTATTCGTTTCGAAATTTAGTATTGCATCTCATAATTAATTCTTGTCAATTTATTTTGATAATTTGCTTTGGCGTTTAGATTAGAACTCCCATTTGTACTCTTTAGTCTAGTTTATCATGTCTAATAATTTATTTTGATATTATAGTAATGTACCTGTTAGTACATCTTTGAAGACTTGTGTTGATGATCTGTTCAGTTTAACATGTACATTCTAGAACCCTTTGTGTTGATATTTTGTCGCATGTGTTGTGACATTATATTTTGTTAGAATACCGTAGGGTATACCTGAGCTATAACCACCTGTGGGGGTACCACAGGCATGTCCTCTTGGCACCGAGGCATGACACCTTCCGTGGCGGTGTGATCAGTCCACGGCGTCTCCGTTTTGTGCTCCGATGGGAGTTGGCCATTTGGTGTTTTGTTGTGGGAGGCGTATGGGTCGACCCTAGTTTCTGTTCTGTTCTGTTCTGCGGATTGGTGATGTTTGTGCCAAACACACCTTCCGATTTGCACGCATCTGGATTGCGCAGTCCGATGTGTGATTGCCTGTGTGGCATTATTTTGATTGCCTGTGTGGCATTATTTGACTTGCCTGTGTGGGAAGGTATATTACTATTTATTTTGAGCTCGGTATGAAATAACACCCAGCCATTTGATTCAGCCTACCATTTTATTGTGTTAGTTTTATTCGTTTCGTTTCAGTTCGTTTGGTTCAATTCATTTAATTGAGTTAGTTATTTCAGTTCACTTCTTGTATTCTATATCCGTACTGGGCATTTGGCTCATGCTGTGTTTTTCTTCCGGCAGGTAATCAGGGGGATCAAGGGCAAGTGTGACGAGAGCTTCTTTTAATCCAATGGTTTAGAAATGTCCTGTTTAGACTTGTTATGTCATTTATTTGGAATTGTAATTAATTAATTAGATTGTGGTTTGAGCCAGTGTGGCATTTATTATGGTTTGTCTTATGATATTGAATTATTATGAGATTACTCTTTTATGGTTTAGAGCCTTGTGATCTTCCTTAGTTCTGTTGTGTTTTGAGTAACCTCTCTTTCTATTTTGGAAAGGGGGTGTTACAAGTACATACCGATACAATGTTTAACAATGGAGGTTTTGTAAGTTTAGTGTCTGAGTGATAAAATGTATCTTACCTCCTCTTGTGAAGTGCTCTGTACTCATATACTCATTCCACCGTTCTGCATGCAGCCGACTCCCAGTGATCTCAGCTAATTGCATACAAAGTCACATGTTGATCACCTGCTGGTCATCTCAATGTCCCCCACTAACTAAGATTAAGCCAAATCCTCATTAATTAAGGTGTTGAGCTCACACTCCAACACTTGTCCATTAATAAATTTCAGTCCAAGCCCAAATATAACCTCACTTAATTTATAACCCAATACTCCAAGGGCCCAATCAAGTGTGGCTCAATAGGCCCAAATATTCATGGCCCAACATTGCCCCCCAGTTTTTTATTAAACAAAATATTTAAAAAAAGAGTATATATAAAAATGGCCCAAATAGTAAAGGAATTCGGATGAGACCGAACAAGGCCCAAAATAAGACTAACCGAGGCCCAATTGGTAGGAAGCCCAAAGAGAAGGATAACTCTTCAAATTCATCATCATTGCTGTCATTAAATGAGCCGCCCTCGAGTTTCGAAAACCACTGAAGGGACAACCACTATAAAAATCAATTTCACCCAATTTTGACGGTTTTACTTGTTCATTTCAAAACTCAGTGCTTTTGCTTTCTTCTCCCTCTCATTTTCTTTCTTCTCTGTAAGCTGCTATCAATGGATTCTCAGAATCCAGACAACGCCATCCCAATTTCTGTAACACCCATCTCCTCCATCCCTCCTACTCATAACCCTACCAATACCACTTCAGAATCAAACCCCAAGTCTAACCCTTCTTCCAGTAAAAGTACTCCATCAGTCCCTATTCCGAACCCTTCACTATTTTTCTAGAGTGAAGAAAAGTTTCCTCATGCTAATACTCCTTATGTACTTTCAGAAAATGATCTCTGTATCGTTGGAGAACGTTATCAGATACCAGATACCCGCCATTTGAGGTTGCCTACTTCCATAGAACGGATGTACCAACGTCCCGAAGGTTGGACTGCCATTCCCCTCACTCTCATGGAGAAAGGAGTTCGTTTTCCCCTTCACGCTTTCCTTGTCACCCTTTTAGGGTTTGTGGGTGTCAGATTTGCCCAATTGGTCCCTAACTCTTACATTCACATTTTTGCTTTCATTACTTTCTGTCACGAGATAGGAATTACACCTACTCTCGATTTCTTTTTCTCCATCTATACTGCTGGTAAGTCTCGAGAAAAAAGCTTCAAGATGCTGAGCAAACAATCCCCCAAGCCCATTGAGAATTTCGAAAGGCGATCTTTGATGGATACTTCTTCAAGCAATAAAGGATGGCATAATGAGTGTTTTTTGTCAAAGGACTCGAACTCTCTTCCATCCCAAATTGGACTATTGTCGAACGCCTTTCTGCAGACTTCGGTGACATTTCTGTGGAACGTATGAGTGAGATGACGAAGCTTCTGGAGAGGCTCAGACTCCTAAGCAAGTAAGCGTGGTTGTATGACCATAAATGTAAGTCTCGAACTCAATTGTTGTATAATTTTTCAAATTTCCTTTAGTGATTATTCTGAACTATCATTTTATACTCTTTACAGTGTCTCTTATCAGACCTACCTCTTCTGACCGAAGAGACCTTGAAGCATTCTTTTTTGCCAACCCTTCTCAAACTCCTATCAATCCCCAAAATACTGAACCTCAACCTTCTGAACCTCAAACTACCGAACCATAGATCACTGATCCAACTCCTACTGCAGAAACAAGCCATCCTCGCCGAAGGAAAAAAGCTGCTAGAAAATCAAAATATGTTCCGGTCCCTACCCTTAATAAAATCTCCTAGATATGTCCATAGCCTAACGCACCAAACTTCTTCGTACCAAAAAGAGAAGAATTAAGATAACCCCCCTTTCCGTTGAGGAGCTCAGAGTACCCTCTGCTAATGCCACTCAACCTCCAACCATTCCAGTAGAAATCGTTGAACCCTAAGACGATCCTGAAGAATACGCTGAACTCGCTTCTCCCCTTGTTCGCAAAAGAAAACACACCTCAAACGACCAACCACCACCAACACCTGAACCTGCAACAACTTATACCCCACCTCCACCTGAACAAAGAATACCTCATCCACAACAACCTTCCTCTTCTGAAGCCAGGCCCAAAGCTATAACATCTCCCACTTTATGGCCAGACGTCAATGAAAACTTCCCTCTACACCTCTACAATTCCTTTGTTCTTAACACTGATGATCATCGCTTCGGCAACAGTTCCATCATGGACTTGATCGAAGCTGGCATGACTCATCAAGCCAGAGTAAGTTAATTACGGCTTATCTTTTGTATTTACAAATTTCCATTTGATGTTTATTTGCTGAATTTTGATAACTACATGCAAATGGTATCTTCAGGCGCCTCCACCAAAGGTATAAAGAAATTGAATCTGAAGAGGATGCTGCCCGAAAGGAGAATACAATTCTAAAGTCTGCTCTGGCGAGGGAGAGAAGTCAACATGGAGATGCCCAGTGGAATGTTGAGTGCCTCTGAACAGACTTTAATAAAGTTAAAGAACAACTAGATACAATCGATGCCCTTCAACGAACCACTGTTGAAGTGAATGTAGATCTAGTTCAAAAGAACGAAGCTCTAGCAAAATCCAACCAAAGTTTGGAGAAATGAATAAGGCCAAAGTCGACGAAGAATGACACCTCGAACTTCGGCGTAAAATTGAAATTGAACTTCGAGAACTCAAAGCTCTTGGCCCCCCACTTACAGATGAACTACGCAAACAAATAAAAACCAAATACCGCAAATCACATGAGCTGAACAACGAAATAGTTCAGATGTATACTGAGGGTTATGAAACAGCCCGAAGCAAAGGGAATGTGAAACTCATTGCTGCCTCTCTGAACCCAACACTTCTCGACTCTTCTGAAGACGAAGACGAGGATAACGCTTGAAGACGACCTTCCTCACCTTTTTCTTTTAGAACTTTGTAAAAATTCATTATCATTTTGTAATTACTTCTTTTATTTTAATGAAACACTATCAGCTTCTTCCCTTATTACTCCCTTTAAATTTAGCTTGAACTGTTAGTAAATAATTGAGCAATTTGAACTTCATACTTCAAATAAAATCAAGCAATAATATAATCTGAACTCCACACTTCAAATAAAATCAAGTAATAATGTAATCTGAACTCAACACTTCAAATAAAATCAAGTAATAATGTAAAGTAATACTTCTTCATTACGAAAGTATGAAACAGATTATCTACAATCCAATTCGCCATCTTTAGGACGAATAAATCCAACTGAACCTCCTAGCATGCCTATTTGTCGCCTTGAGGACGAACATAATTTGTTCATCACCTTAAGGATGAACATTCCCCCGAACCTCCAGAAAATCCAGTTTACCATCATCAGGTCAAATCTGGATCCTATTCAACACCTAAAGGATAAACAGGTCATCGAACCCTCAAAAAATCTAGTTCACCATCAACAGGTCGAATCTGAACCTAGTTCACCGCATAATAGGATGAATAGGTCACTGAACCACCAGAAAATCTAGTTCGCCATCACCAGGTCAAATCTAGATCCTATTCAATGCCTAAAGGATGAACAGGTCATCGAACCCCCAAAAAATCTAGTTCGCTATTAACAGGTCGAATCTGGACCCTGTTCCCCGCCTAATAGGACAAATAGGTCACCAAACCTCAAGAAAATCAAGTTCTCCATCAACAGGTCGAATCTGGACCCTGTTCACCGCCTAAAGGATGAACAGGTCACCGAACCCCCAAACAACCATTAGATAAAACATCATTTGAGACATTGGAGAAAAAAGCTTCTGTTATTGATGATAACTGTGGGCATAATTAGAGACTCTTCTACACTGATAATGGCCCTACTAAAAATATTTCTGAAGCCTCCCTGCATGCCAAGTATTCTTTATGTCTGACCCATCTAATGCTTGCAGACGATAAGTTCCTGGCTTCGTTACTTTAACCATCTCATAATTAGGACCTTCACAGTTCAGCATCAGCTTTCCAATATTCTTGGGTGTAGAGGCTTCAACTTCCCGAAGAACAAAATCTCCCACTATAAATCTTCGAAGCTTCACCCGTTTATTGTAGTGCTTAGCCACACGACGCTGATATGTGGCTAATTTTATCAAGGCTGCTTCCCTGACCTCTTCAAGAAAATTCAAATTGACCTTTATTCCGTCATCATTATACACCTCCCGAAACTAACTAAACTGAAGACTAGTAGATCCAATCTCAACATGAACCAACGCGTCTAAGCCATAAGCCAGCCTAAAAGGCGAATCCCAGTTGTAGTCCTCGTTGTAGTTCTGTAAGCCCACAATACGCTAAGCAGTTCTTCAGGCCATCTGCCTTTCGCTTCATTCAATCTTCTTTTTATACCATTCAGGAGGGTTCTGTTAGTTACCTCAACTTGCCCATTAAATTGTGGATGAATAACCGAAGTCTTTCTATGTTGAATCCCCAACTCCTTTAAAAATGCTTCAAACTTCGAGCCCAAAAACTAGCATCCATTATCTGAGACTACTTCCATAGGAATACCAAAACGAAACATTACCGATTCTTTCACAAATTTCAAACATTCATGTTCCGTGATCGTCTTAAGTGGCTTCGCCTCCACCCATTTGATCATATAATCAATTGCTACTATAACAAAATTAACCTGTCCTTTTGCTTTCGACAATGGACCCATTATATCTACCCCCCAGACAGTAAAAGGTATTAGAGATAAAACGGAATATAGCTCTTCAACTGGCATTTTTGACACTTCTTCACATATTCAGTAGCCTCCTTAAAAATCGTTGGCCAATAATATCCTTATCGAAACACCTTTTATGCTAATGACTTTGCAGCTATATGGTCTCCACAGATACCTTCATGCACTTCCTGAAGAACATAATCAGCTTCAGAAGGAACCAAACACTTCAACAATGGAGATGAGTAAGCCATTCGATAAAGATCTCCATCAATAAGCACAAAGTTGACACTTTTATACTTGACTTTCTTAGCCAATATCTGATCCGAAGGCAGTACGCCATCTTCCAAATACTCCAAATATGGAGTCATCCAACAATTGGAGTGTTTTACGCACATCACTACTTCGTGTTGGATACTAGGCTATTTCAAAGTCTCTAAGTATATTGAGCCATCAAAGGTACTCACTTCAGTAGTAGCCAACTTTGATAATGCTTCTGCAATGGAATTATCATTTCGGTCGACCCCCTGAAACACATAAGAACTAAAATGCCGAAGTTGATCCTTCAATTTTGCCAGATACTTAACCATTCTGGAACCCCGAGCTTCATATTCCCCTGAAACCTGATTGATAACCAACTGAGAGTCATCATAAATGATTAATCTCTAAACTTCCAAACTCTTTGCTAACCGTAACCCTGCTAACACCGCTTCGTACTCTGCATCGTTGTTTGTTTCCCTGAACCCAAACATGATAGCCTACTGAATCTTGAATCCCTCCGGAATCGTCAAGATAATCCCAGTTCCATTGACATCTGAAGTAGAAGATCCATCAGCATACAACGTCCACGAGTTCTATACATGCTGAAGCATGGTAACTGCCTTCTCAGACCCTTCAGCTTCTTCCAAACTATCATCAGCTTCAGAAAATGAACATTCAACAACAAAATCAGCCAAGGCCTGACCCTTAATAGATGTTCGATGATGATACTCTAAAAATAATTGAGATAATTCCACTGTCCATGCAGCGAGTCTCCCCGAAACTTCTGGCTTACCCAACACCTTCTTCAGTGGCTGATCTGTGTATACTATTATCAATCGACCTTGGAAATATTGTCGAAACTTTCGAATAGCTATTATTAAAGCAAAGGCAAATTTCTCAAGATTCGGATAGCTTGTCTCTACATTCCGTAGAGCATGGCTCACATAGTAAACTGGGTGCTGCTCTCTCGTACCAACACTGCTCCTACTGCTAACGAACTTGCCGCCAAATACAAGTACAAAGGCTCAGCAGAAACTGGCTTCACTAACAAAGGCGCCGAAGATAAATACTTCTGGATCCCTTGGAAAGCATCTTCGGACTCTAAAGTTCATTGAAATGTCTTAGCTTTCTTCGGCCCTTTCAATGTCTCAAAGAACGATAGACACCTTTCTACTGATTTGAATAGGAATCTCCTTAAATCTGTTATCCTACCCGTCAATCGTTGAATTTCTTTAAAGGACTGAGGAGACCTCATATTCAAAATAGCCTGGATCTTTTCTAGATTTGCCTCTATACCCCTTTTACTAAAAAGATAACCCATAAATATTCCCGCTCCCAGTCCGAAGGTACACTTAGTGGGATTCAGTTTCAAATTGTAATGACGTACCATCTGAAAACACTCATCCAAATCATCCAAATGACCTTGAACTGTCATACTCTTGAAAATCATGTCATTAACAAAGACCTCCATATTCTTTCCCAGATGCCTTATGAACATATAGTTCATCATCATCTGATACGTAGCTCATGCGTTCAACAAGCCGAAGGTTATCTTCTTATAGGTGTACACCGACCGATGAGTAATGAATGTTGTCTTCGGGATGTCCTCTTTGCACATAGAAATCTGATAATATCCCGAGAAAACATTCATAAAATTGAGCAAAGCATATCCCGAAGTCGCATCGATGAGCTGATCGATATGAGGCAAAGGATAAAAGTCCTTCGGACAAGCTTTATTCAGATCAGTGTAGTCTATGCAAACTCACCATTTACCATTATGCTTCTGCACTAGAACTACATTCGTCATCCACTACGGATAGTCGATCTCAAATATAAATTCTGTAGCCAGCAACTTTATAATCTCATCGTCTATTATCTTTTGTCGCTCTGGTGCAAATATCCGCATCTTCTGCCGAACTGGCTTCTTTGTTGGGTCCACTTGTAATCGATGCTCAGCAACCTTTCTACTTACTCCAGGCATATCACTTGGAACCCAAGCAAAAATATCAGCAAAACACCGAAGCAACTCCACCAGGTTAGTCCGAAAAGGTTCCGGCAGACTTGAACCTATCTTCACCGTTTTTTCCTTCTTCCCAGGAATTAATTCAAACTCTTCAGTTTCTCCAGTGGCATAACCAATGGCTCCATACTGCTCTCTATATATGGTTCGATTTCAATAGCTATGGCTTGCTTCTATTTTCTGACCCCTACACCTGAATTGATCAAAGAATTACGATAACACCTTCTTGCCAAGTTTAAATCTCCAGCCACTTCTCCAACTCCATGTGGCGTCGGAAACTTAATCTTGAAATGGGGAATCGATGTCACCTCTTGAAGAGCTGTCAAGGTGGGTCTTCCCAGGATGGAATTATATGCCGAATCTACATGCACTACATAAAATTTACACATATTTTTAACCTGCCGTGGAGCCGTCCCGAAGATAACTAGCAGCTCAATAGTACCTTCCACTTTGACTGGATCGTTGCTGAAGCCATATAGGGGAGTCTCCTGTCCAATTTCCATCTTCCTTCCATCCAAGTGCATCCTCTGGTAAGCATGAGCGTATAAGATTTCCACCGATGAACCATTGTATATCATCATCCTCTTCATATCCACCGAACCCACTTCTCCAGTAAGCACCAGAGCTTCCTTATGGGGTTCGATGGGTTCAGAAGGGAAATCATCATTAGTAAAAGAAATTACCAAACCTGGATACGCTCTTTCTGTCTTCGGGGGAACACCCGCCACTGTCATCACCGAATCCAGATATCCTCTTCGTTTCTTCCCAGCAATGTTACCAATATTCCCTCCAGTAATGACATCCACAACATGCCTTGCTAGTTAATTCGGAGCTGGTGGTGCAGGTTGAGCAGCCTAAATGGGTCTATCATTCTTCTGCTACTCCCTTGGGGGCTCTCTCCCTGCTACATAATGAACCAAAGCACCACTCTGAACTATTCTTTTAATGAACTCTTTCAAACTCCAACAATATTTCGTATCATGTCCAGCTGCCTGATGATAATCACAATATTTGTGAGGATTTCCCGACCCTAGTATGAGATTATCATGAGGCTGTTCAAAGTAAGGCTGGTTTTTGATCTGCTCCAGAACGGTAGCCCGATCTGTATTTAGTTGAGTAAACACCTTATTCACCTTCTGACTAGGAAAGGGCGGTCGACCTCCTTTCGACCCCCAAGTATAATTATATCTCTTCTGATTCCCATCAGTTCTATCATTAGTGCCACCACTCTTCTTCTGACTACCATTATATTTATCTTTATCCTTTTCTTTTGCCTTCTCCGAAGGGCCATGCTTCAGACTACTCATTGCCTCTTCTATCACGATGTAGCCTTCGGCCTTCTCATATGCTTCGGCTAGGCTATTCGGATGGCTGAACACCAATTTCTTCACCAATTTTTCAGACTTCACCAAATCTAGCCCGTTTTGAAATAAACTGACTGCTTAGAGATCGTTAAGGTCTGTTACTTGACCCAATTCTTCTCTGAACCTCTTCACGTACTGGACCAGAGACTCATTTGAATACTGTGTGACCTGTGCCAATGACCCCGTAGGCTTAACTCTCCTTTTATTTCTCCCAAAACGAGCATGGAATTTATCACAAAAATCAGCCCAGGACGAAATTTAGTCTAAAGGCAAAGTACCCATCCACTGCCTTTCATCTTTCCTCAACGACGTCACAAACGTTTGACATTTGGCTGCATCGATTAGTCATAGTAATCCATCAGCCTATCAAACGCCTAGCTATGGTCATATGAATCTCCTGAACCATCGTAACTCTTCATATAAGGAAGCATTTTATTAGGGTCTGCCTTCTTTCCAAGAATTTCTTGAAGAGAAAGGAGACGCCTTTTTACTTGAGTTTCCCTTCGTCTGCTGAACTTCAGCCAGTTGCCTTCGAAGCACTTTCACCTCTTTGGCCAATAGTTCCATCCCTTCGGGCTGCGACGAAACTTCCTTTTTTGGGGAGCCCTTTTTCTTTTTTTTAGTTTGACCCTTTCCATCTGAGCTGGAAGCTTTTGATGGACTTTGTCTGTCCCTTCTGCTGAAGTGAGAATCCACAAAGAGGTGTGCCTTCTTCGAATTATCCAGAGAACAACCTCTGGATCTGTTGTGGCGTCCACCCTTCTCGCTGTGCCGAGGATACTCAAGTTGAGGTGCCTTCTTTGAACCCTCGGGAGTACGTCCTCTTGATCTGGTTCTTCGTCGACTATTTTCATAACTCTGAGAATCCACAAGGCGGTGTGCCCTCTTCGAATCTTCGGGAGTATGACCCCTTACCCTTCTTTGGTCACGAGAACGACTCTAAGACTGGCTTTCTGACTGCATGGGCCTTTCATCTCGCCTTGCTCGTCTGCCTGGAGATCTAACACGTTCTTTGGGCCAAATATAACTAGACGCCATCTTCCCTTTTGACCATAAGAACCATTTGTTTGGAAATCTCTTCCCTTTACTGCAGGAGAACTCATAGCTTTGTCATTCTTATGTGCCATCTTCGCCAAAGTAGATGTTCTATTTGGCTGACCTTCTCGGTATAGGGTTCTAGGCGGTGTGCCTTATACCCTTTTCCGATCCTTGTCAGGCCCTTTACTTATAATGGAGAATAATCTTCTTTTGGTATCACCATGGTCTTTTGTATGAGACCCCTTTGGAATATCTTGCGATTCAATCATGTCATGGATACTTTTTGAAGGACCAAACCTTTCCTTAACAGAAATCCTTTGCAAGAAAGAACTTGTCGTCGTCGGCTGTCCCTTAGCAGTGACTGTCTTACTTTTCAACATAGCTTCCGATGTAGGACAGTCAATAACTGTGATTGAAACCCAAAAACACTAGAAAAAGGCCCTCCTTCTCGCGCCAATATTAACGCCAAGATCTTTCTACGAGCCTCAATCACCGAAAAGCACGTCCAACCCTGTACAGTAAACAAGTCAATACCGAAAGCTTGACGACTTGGACCGTCAGAAGGTAGCTCCGGCGTGAGAATCAGTACAGGCTGACACAAGGTTTAACGATGGAGGTTTTGTAAGTTTAGTGTCTGACTGACAAAATGTATCTTACCTCCTCTTGTGAAGTGCTCTGTACTCATATACTCATTCCACCGTTCTACATGCAGCCGACTCCCAGTGATCTCAACTAATTGCATGCAAAGTCACCTGCTGATCATCTCAATGTCCCCCACTAACTAAGATTAAGCCAAATCCTCATTAATTAAGGTGTTGGGCTCACACTTTAACACCTGTCCATTAATAAATTTCAGTCCAAGCCCAAATATAACCTCACTTAATTTATAACCCAATACTTCAAGGGCACAATCAAGTGTGGCTCAATAAGCCCAAATATTCATGGCCCAACAATTTTAAAATATAGAATTATTATTATTTTTATAAATTAATGTTAAAAAATTAAATTTAAAATTAACATAAATTAAAATTAAAGAAAAACACAAAAAGTTTGAAACAAACCTGAAGGGAGAATGTTCAAAAATGCCCCTGACGTTTACCGCGATATCTACAGAGCACCTTATACTTTTTTTTTAATCCAAAAGTACCCTTAACATTACACTTTTTGGGTCACATGTGCCCCTGCCGTTAACAAAAGACAAACGGAGTTAAAATTGGCTGACATGGCAGACACATGTAGGCTTAAAGGGAGAAGGTTCAAAAATTCCCCTGACACATGCAAATATGTCATTTAATCAAAGAATAAATAAAGAATATCTAACTTTAATAGTCAAGTTCTCATAAATTTAAACTAAGTTTAACTACATTTCAAGATTTAATTTTTATTATGTATAAGCCTGTGAAATTGATTGTAACTTTTTAAATAGTAACTTGACAATTAAAAATTATTGTTTGCTTGTTATAACAACTCCTTTTTTTTGTCGCGCATAGATGGGTATACAATTTCTCAGAGCCGTAGGTTGATATAAAAACTGATTGCAGGCCATTATATAAATTTAGGATTAGCTCAGAAACCAAGTTTAAAAATGAAGAAGCATGACAAATAAGAGAGAGGGAGAGTTACGACTCTGCAAAATTGTATAAATGTATGAATTGTATAAATTATATAAATTTAGGTTTTATAAATGTATGAAACAAATTTAGACATTAAGGGTACTTTTGGACAAAAAAAAGTATAGGATGCTCGGTAGACATCGCGGTAAACGTCAAGACAATTTTTGAACCTTCTCCCCAAACCTGAATGATTCAATGATATGATTTTTTTACGAATTTCGAAGATGTAGATATAAAGGATATAATAATTGGTTGGAGAAACAATTAATAGAGATACACTTAGGAACGCACCCTAGATTTAGGTCTAGCGGGGCTTTGGTATAATATATTTAATAAATAAAAAATATAAAAAAATATATGATTTTAACCGCTATATATTAGAATAATTTTCTCTTATTTTTATCATGAATTCAATAACCAGAAAAGAGAAACAAAATCTTTATCATAGTTTATATGAAGTGGATAAATTCATTTTCATAACTAGGGTAAATTTTCTAAGAATTGCCAGTAAATTAGTATTTACATGACAACTTTACATTTTAAGAGAAAAATAAGAAATTTTGATTATGTTAAAATAATTAGATAGATTATATATATATATATATATATATATATATATATATATATATATATATATATATATATGATTCATATTCCACAACATACGTTAGTTGGGGGCACTATTTCAATTAACAAATCTGTGGCCGTTAATTCAATTAATGGAGCGCTGAGATTAATGGAACAGATGAGTAATATATTTAATGTAGTCCAAAATATAATAATAAGAATAATAAAAAATGTCAAACTTAGAAATATTGGAGTATACTAAATTTGATATTTTGATATCAAACTTTTTAAGTTTGATATTTTTTTCTTAAACTTAAAATAAAGATATTGTTTAAGTTTGAAAAAATATCAAACTTATAAATATTGGAGTACACTAAATTTGATATTTTGATATCAAACCTTTTAAGTTTGATGTTTTTTTCTTAAACTAAAAAAAATATTTTTTAAGTGTGATATGTTTTTATTATTATGGTGAGATATTGGAGTACATTAAATATATTACTCAATTGTTCCACAACATAGTAATTAATATTTTGGCTTTTCAAACTTGTTGCAGTTGTCAGTTTGAAAAGTCAAAATGAGGGCCTAATAGTCATTAGTCTGGTTGTAAGGAGTTGCATTGGCCGCATCTAGAAGGTGCGGTCAGGCCTAGACCAAATTTAAACTTAGCGCTTCATTAATTGAATAGACGGCCACAAATCTGTTAGCTAAAATAGTACCATATGTTGTGGAATATATATATATATATATATATATATATATATATATAGAGTCCGGATCCAGTCCGGGATCCCGGACTCTACTAAAATACGGACCTTTTTTTTTTTTTGCTTTTTTTTTTTGAAACAACAAAAAAAAAAAAAAATTATGGAATTGAAAATTTTCCATAATACAGTGTTTTGGGCGTGATTTGGATGCCTATAACGAAATATGTCTGTACAGTCTGGGCAGACTGTACATACATTGGTTGGGGTAGGTGTTAAAAACACACCCAAAATACTTTATTTTGGAAAAATTTCAGTTCCATAATTTTTATTTTTTTTTTTAGTTGTTCTACCAAAAAAAAAAATAAATAAATAAATTTTGGGGTCCGGATTTGATCAGGTCCGGGAGTCCAGACCTGATCAATTCTGTATATATATATATATATATATATATATATATATATATATATATATATATATATATGGGTCTCCATCCACAACAACCGGTTGTTGGGGAGCAACCCATTATGGCCAGTCGCTACAAGCTCAACCGGCCTTAGACAATTTTTTTTATAAGCCGGTAGAGCTTGTAGCGGCTGGCCAAAATGGGTTGCTCCCCAACAACCGGTTGCTGTGGATGGAGACCCTATATATATATATATATATATGAGTCCGGATCCAGTCCGGACTCCCGGATTTTGTTAAAATTCGGACTTTTTTTTTTTTTTTTTTTTGCTTTTTTTTTTTTGAAACAACTAAAAAAAAAAAAAAATTTATAGAATTGGAATTTTTACATTATACAGTGTTTTGGGTGTGATTTGGATGCCTATAACGAAACATGTCTGTACAATCTGGGCAGACTGTACATACATTGGTTGGGGTAGGTATTAAAAACACACTCAAAACACTGTATTATTGAAAAATTTCAGTTCCATAAATTTTTTTTTTTTTTTAGTTGTTCTACCAAAAAAAAAAAAGAAAAAAAATCAGGTCCGGATTTTCTCCCGTCCGGGAGTCCGGACCTGATCCTCTTTCATATATATATATATATATATATATAACTCCCTTAAAGAGCATAAGTAAATAAGGCTTCCGTGTTTTTTTTAACACACCACTCTCTTCACTTTGTCGAATAAAAAAACCCAAAACCTCTTGATAAGTGGGTTTTATATCTACGAATCGGCTTCTAATTTGAGCTTAAACGGTGTTAATTCTTTGTGTTTATATTTTTTTTACTTGTTTAGTGTTGTTTTGTGTTTAGTTATGGTGGAGTGGCAATTGGACTAAAAGGGTGAAATTATGGTAAAATTTGACAAGTTTAGAGCTAAAGTGGACAAAATATCAAAGTGCATGCCAGTAGGGGCGAGCTTTCTATACATAAAACCCCCGTCGGGGAGGGGGGGGGTGTGCAAGAAAGTTAACATAGGATAGGCCTGCTGAGGCGAGTTATTTAAAAGGCAAAACTCTAGTCGGGGCGGGGGTACGAGAAAGAGAAGTGTCCTGTTGCTTTTTGGACTGTTGTAACAAACGTGAATGATAGTGATTGGCTCAGATTGGAACTAGTTTTGGCGAGGAATTAGAGTCAGAATACATGTCATAGTCATATGATTAACAACAAACAAGAAGATTGAAGAATCACACAAGCAATTTACATCATTGAAGAGAGATTTCTAAGCAATAGCATTGGAGGAAGACTTTGAAGGAGATTTCACAACAATTGCAGATTAAGGCTAGGGAGAAGGGTGGTTCTGGATTTATTCTTCTTCTTTAGTTTAATATTTGTAATTGGGATGATGTTTAATTTAATTAATTCAGTTTTTATTTCATTGATGATAATCTAAATTCTTTATTAGGCTTATAACGGATCTTTGGGTTGAACGATGATTATGTAATCTTTGATTTTCAGTTTAATAAGCTATCTTTCGGTTTATCTATATTGATTTATGATTGAATCTATGAATTTCTTGATCACCAATGTTATGTGGACTTGTATGGATTTGAGAGAGGAAATACGAGTTTAGACTTAGTCAATATAGCATGTGCCCTTGAGTTCTGTGAATGAATGGAATCTTGATGAATGTTAGGGTAGAGATATGTCTAGCGTCGTATGTAATCGGATAGAGAACTTGAAATTAAACCTTCTTTGATTGTAATTCACATAGAGATATAGTGAGTTAGTTAATTAAGGTTTTTAACTTAATTTTATCTAAATTGTGGATTTGGGTTAATATGGTATTAGTGCATCGAGTGATGACTAGTTCTACTTGAGTTTTCTTAATTAATAAACTGGGATAGTGAATTAAACTGGAATAAGGTGTAATAATCAATGTGATGCTTAGAGTGAAGTTGTAAGCCTAATTCTCCAATATTTGTTTAAAATTCAGTTTTTTAGGGTTTGTTGATTGTTTAGTAATTTTAGTATTTTTAATATCTTTAGTTATAATTCTTAAATTGGATAGTTTAATAAAATTTGGATTAATAAGAAATTGGTAATTGGGAGGTTTAATTTCTTTCTAATCTCTGTGGGAACGATACTTGACTTATCACTTTATTACTTGTTGACCACGTATACTTGCGTGTTGTGCGTATATATATTTTACCCAACACCTCCAAAATTGGGAAAGAGAAGAAACAGTGCCCTAGATTCTCTCCAAATCGAAACCAGCTTCAAATCAAAACCCAAGCTTCTCTCCAAATCGAAACCCAAGCTAGAATCGAACTCTTTAGCCAGAACTCCGCTTCGAATCGGTAAACCCTCTATTATTTTGTGTAATTTTGATTTATGTTGGTTTTATGTGAATCCTTGTTCCGATTTGGAGAGAATAATGGTGATGACCCATGGACATAAGTTTTTTTGTCTTTCTGTTTACATATAAATTAAAGTTGGGGATATAATATTATTAGGGGGAAATTGCATTCCAAGTTTCAAAACAAGGGATTTCATATCAAAATCATTATTCATCATAGTATTTTCCTGGAGTACTCCCTCCATCCCAAATCGAGTGTCTTGTTCTTAGACAAATTATGATACAGGTTTAAGACATGGGTAGATGCTATACTAATTTTTTTAGTATTCAAAAGTGAACTTTAGATGCTGAAGGAATCATCTAGAGTAAAATTATTTTAGTATATATGATTTTAGTAATTTGTTTGGATTCATTGAAATCTATGCAGAAAACATAAAAGAATGTTTTCAATATGCCTCAATTTGAGATGGAAGGAGTGCACTATTTTGGCATTTACTAGTGAGACTGATTTAATTAAGAGCATTCACTACAGTTTTCCCAATAGACTCTCTATCCCCACATTTGAAGAATATATCAATAAATCAGTATCCAACAGTTTCCTTATTCTTATATAATTCTCTATTTTAATCCCTATATATGATTTGACTCCTCAGGGTGAGCGAATCAAAAGAGTCTCTATTTATGTAAAATGACATTTCACACCCTATTTATTGCAATTTTATGTTGGTTAAAGGATCTTATCTCACTTAATTGCTGATTTGGGTATGCCTATCGTATTCACTCATTTTTATTTTTTAAACAGAGGATTTAGAGAAGAAAGAGAACTATAAAAAAATTAAAAAGTAGTCAAATTTTGATTTTGATCATTTTTGTAAAAATATTACTACTAATTATAAATTTTATTATTTTATAATTAAAATAATGTTATTTTAGTTCTCATAAACATATAATGATCGTTGCACATTTTGATTTCTAGCAATATCTATTTTTAAATTAAAATAATTGTAATTTTTCAATTCAAACAACAATTACTTTTAAATAAAAACTAGTTTCAACGTTTAAAACATGATTTGACTGTTGAAACTTTCAAATTTTAACATTTAAATTTCAAATTTTAATATTTAAAGAATCAATATTAGGAACCTGTTGGGTACATAGTGAAAAAATTGAATCCATCTCCTACATAATGACTCAATAGCACTGCAAAGTAGGGATAGAGATAATGAAACTATTGTGAATGCTCTAAGCACATTCAAATGAAAATTTATGGTTTTTTATATTTCTCCATCAGGCCATTGGGTTTATGAATGTCTTATTTTATTTCCAAAAATGAATAGAAGCAAGGTAGAAATATGTGAGAAGATGATTAAAAGATGTTATTCCATTCTTAAAACTAACATCTCCTTATGACCACGTTATCATTTGTAAATTATCCTAATTGAGTCAAGTTTTATGTTTGTCCAGGTGTAAATACAATGGATGACATGGACCATAAAATAGGGAGTTGTAGGGATAATGTAGAAATGAATTTGGTAATAGAAATGGATGGCGATGACTTGAGTGCAGAGGGGTTGAATATGAACAATACTAAAACTTTTGTCTACTATCCTCAAGTAGCCGTTGAGTTTATGCCTAAACTAGGTCAAGAATTTCAAACATTAGATGTTATTCACACTTTTTACAGCCATATGCAATGCATGCTGGTTTTAGTGTATGAAAGTTTAATGAGACAAAAAAGGCGGGAACTGATGAGATTTGTAGGAAGGAGTATGTGTGTTCTAAACAAGGAAAGGGCAAACTATTAGCCGATGTGGTTGTAAAAAGAAAATGTGGATCGAAAAAAGAAAGTTGGAGTGGTAAAAAGAAATGAATTATACGTAATTAAGAAAATTGAGGAGAGTCATTGTCACCCATTGTCAACCCCACATAAGAGGCATCTTTTACTATCGCATCGTAATGTGTCAACTGCCCAAAAATCTTTCAGTCAACAACTTGGCATGGTGAATATAACATAATGCCAACAATACAATTTTCTTGCAGTTAAGGCGAGAGGGTTTGAAAATATTGGTTGCACGCAATAAGATTTGTATAACTTTCAAAGAGACAAGCACAACAAGTTTAATGGACATGATGGTGATATGTTGAATGAGTACTTAAAGTTAGAACAACAAAATAATCCTTCATTCACTTTCACAATTGACACAGACGATGAAAAAAGGATTACTCGTTGTTTCTGGGGCCGATGCAAGTTCTAGACGAGCTTATAGTTTTTACGGTGATGTTGTCATTTTTGATACCACATACAATACTAATCGTTACGGAATGATATTTATTGCACCAATAATGGGGGTTAATAACCATGGTCAAACTATTGTATTTGGTTGTGCTTTCTTAAGTGATGAGACCATAAATACGTTCGTTTAGCTTTTCAAGTGTTTTTTGGAAGCAATGTCAGGTGATGCACCTGAGATGATTATCACTGATCAGGATTCAGCTATAAATTCCATTTCATATATCCTTCCGAATACATCTTGACCAAACTTTCAAAAAATATTGACTCGGTAAAATTCAGTGCTTATTATAAAGAGTTTTCAGATTGCATTTGGAATCCGGAGACTATTGAAAAGTTTGACTCCACTTTGGTGGAGCTGGTGGAGAAAAGTGGGTTGAGTGCTAATAAATGGCTACAATCAATGTATGACATCCGTTGTAGATGGGTACTCGCACATGTGAATCATGTTTTCTCAACCGGCATGTCAAGTAGCCAACGAACTGAGATTTCTCATTCATTCTTTAAAAAATTTGTTTCTAAAAGAATTTCTTTAGTGGATTTTATGATTCAATTTGGTCGGGGCCTTCAACATCAATGACATCTAGAGTTGGTTTCAGATAACAATGATTTGGTTGAGTAGTCGAGAATGAAATATTGTCATGACTTCTTAGTTCAAATGGTTGACATTTATACACACTATATATATTATAAATTTGAAGAAGAGTTGTGTGAGAGCTTGAATTATAGGTTTGATCTTATGAAGGAGGATGTCAACTACATGACTATAAGATTTACCAAAGGAATTTCCGCAAGTTTAAAGTAAGAGAAATTCATTATTACAAATTTTTGGATTATGCAACATGCACTTGCAAAAAGTTTGAGAGTTGGGGAATCCTATGTCGACATGTGATAGCTTACTTGCATAAGTATCATGGTCTTGACAAATTGCCTACAAAATGTATTTTCAAGAGGTGGACAACGACAACAAAATCAAGTGGTGTAATTGATGATAATGGTGTGGCGATAAAAGATGACAAGCCATACTTACTATTATGAAGTCAATTGATTCAACAATCTTTAGATTTCATTAATAGGGCTATCACAAATGAAGAATCCGCAAATATTTTAAAAGAATGTTTTGGTGATGTAGATGAAAAGATCAATCAAATTATTGGAAAGAATGGTTCCGAAAGAAACAATCATGAAATGGAGTGTGGAGGAACGAGTGTATCAAAGTTGGTTAACAGGACTTGTACTTATGATCATAGTTACATTGAGCCAAACCAAGTGCGAGCAAAAGGATGTGGCAAAAGATTGAAGGGTGGCAAAGAAAGGGCTTTGGGAACAACAAAATCCCAATGGTAGATTTTGTAATGGATGTGGCAAAGTCGGTGTGACACTCGATAAAAGAAACTACCTAGTGCTTAATAATCGGATAGAAAGTTTACGTATTTTGACTTTGCTATTTATTAAAATTGACTTTGCTATTTATTTAAAATTGACTGCTATTTGTTTAAATTTGACTTTGACTTTATTATTTGTTTAATTGTAGAACTGGAGCATAAATGATGATAGTGATTCAGCCCCAACTGCAGCTGAGATTTATATAACAACAGAGAATTCAGAGGTTTCTTACATATAGCTTTTCATTTGTTATGGTGCATTAATACTTATCTTTGTTCCTCATATGTCCATCTTTTTAGTATGTAAACCATTGCTAGCTAGTAACTAGTACCAGGCTGTCAACATATGTTGTCATTCATGTGCGTGTAAAACATTATTATGATGCAACTGTGGTTTTATGTTCTTTTCCAGTATCAGTATGGGAGTGGAAGCTAGCTGATAGCTGGAAAATACAATTGACAAATAGAACTAATGATCATGAAGTCAGCTACCTACAAGCTGAACCCGCTCATTACTTGTGAGATGAAAGGAATAAAATGATCTTTTTTAATGTTTTAATGATTGTAGAAATGGAGATGGATTTATGAAGTTAATTGATGTATATTTTTCTTCAATTTTGGTTCTCTATGCTTGGTTTGCTATCATGTTTTTCTCTTCTTTTTTTCTCATAATATTGAATTAGTTACTCCAAAAATTATGCAGGTCTGTAATCAACTATTTTAGTGTGCATATGCTTGTTCTTACTAGTTTCTCAAGACTTTGTAAACTTACACTGGTACACAACATGTTATGTTGTGACTAAAATTGAAAAGATGAACTAATTTAATGTTATTTGCATTATAGGGCTATCTTTAATGGTGTATGCTCGTAAGTATCTATGTATTTTGTGGAACTGTGTTGGACTGTTGGTTGTATTTACATGATAAATGCACTTTGTTTAGAATTTAGTAGACATTTTCCAAATTTAGTAAACATTTAGATGACCACATTATTTTATTTTGACCACATCATTTTTTTATTTAAGCTGAACCATCTCATTACTATTATAACTTTACTATTTTTTAGGACATGCCAACTTTAGTTTGAATGAGCTAATGAGATGATTGAGATATCATTTTTGATTTTGGTCTTAGAAATATACCGTGTTTTTTGTGGTTTTGGTCATAAAAATGTATGTTTTATTGTTGATTATTATTTTTTGATCATTGGTCATTCGATTGTTTTATTTTTGCAGGGGGTAGTACATAGATTTACAAGTAATCGATCTGATAGAACTGCATCCGTGGATGATGATTTTGGAATTTGACAAAGCTATAGTCGATGTCAAAAATTTATGGAGGAATTTTTGTTCAGGAACTCCAAAAGAATGAATGTAGTAGTTTAGTTAGATGATCTTTTATTTTTGGTTTCAGCTTCTGCCTCTTGACATTATATTATCTATTAGTAGTACCATTATGTTTTGCAGCTTTTGCCTATACAAACTAAGCCCACTGGATTAGTAGTGCTAATCATGGATTTGTTATGAAATTATGGAAGTTTATATGATATTCTCCATGGGTCATTATTTTGATTCAAAAATTCGTGCTCCTGGATTGAAGTTTTGATGAATTTCATTTTTCTTTAAGCATGAATTAATGGCAGGTTAAATTGTTTTTCTTAGTGATAAAGCAAGATGAAACTTCACTCCTGGAGTATTTCTATTTGTCAATTGATCCTGGATTGAAGTATGATGAAATGGGAATACAATTAGGTAGAATCAATAGGAATACAACTAGCCCAAAAGTTACTAGGAAGAATCAATAGGAATACAACTAGCAGTCAAGACAACTACAACTTCATTACATTAAACAACTTCATTACAAACAATCCAAAACCACAACATGAAAGGAAAAAGAAAATCCGAGTACACCACTTTTTTCTTCAGTCTTTCATTTTTCAATTTCATCTCCTCAATTTTTGCCACCAACTCTTGATTTTTCTTTTCTACAATAGCTTTGATCATTTTTGGCATTGACATTAACAATAGTCAGCTCGTCAATCTTTTTTTTCAAAACTTCTATTTCAGACTTCAATTCATTATTTTCGCGATAATACTAAGCAATTCTTGAGCCCAGTGACATTGGTGGATCAATCCATTCAAACGAGTCACATGGTATTGTTTTATAATTTGTGCAACCAACAAATCGTCTCCTAGATTTATTTTGGTCTATGAAACCATCACAGGTAAAGAACTCCACATTTGCAAATGCGGGATGAGCTCCCTGATGAATTTGTGCTCATGATTCTGCACAGAAAGAAACTCAAGTAAACAATTATGCTTAAAATTGACATAATTTAATATATAGGGATCAACTTAATCCCAATTCTTCATTCCTTTGACAATCAAAACAGTCCTTAACGATCTCAATTGATACTATCTATTAAAAGAAAGAATGGTATAATAATAATATTCGTCTATCACTTTTGGATAGCTTCTGCTATCCATACAACTCAATATTCTCAATCCACATAATTTTCTGATGCATTAAAGTTTGAATCAAATTTGTGGAAAGGGGAAGGCTCCATCCAATTTTCTTGCTGGTGAGACTGGTTGGGTAATGTTGGGTAAAATCTAAATACGCTTACACACAAGTGTACGTGGTCAACAAGTAATATAATGATAAGTCAAGAATCGTTCCCACAGAGACTAGTATGAAATTAATCCTAACAATTATCAGCTTTATATTAATCCAAATTTTATTAAACTATCCAATTCAATGATTATAATTATTAAAAACTAAAAACATGAAAATACTAAGCAATCAACAAACTTAAAACCTGTAATGTCAAGCAAATAATGGAGAATTAGGCTTACAACTTCACTTTAAGTATCACTCTGATTACTACACCCTATTTCAGTTCAATTCACTATCCTAGTTTATTAATCAAGAACACTCAAGTAGAACTAGCCATCTCTCGATGCACTAATACCATATTAACTTAAATCCACAAATTAGATAGAATTAAGCTAAATACGTTAATCAACTAATTCACTACATCTCTATGTAAATTACAATCAAACAATGTTTAAGTTCAAGTTCTCTATCCGATTACATGTGACGTTAAGCATATCTCTACCTTAACATTCATCAAGATTCCATTCAATCACATAATTCAAGAACATATGTTATAGTGACTAGGTCTAGATTCATATTTCATCTCTCGAGTCCATACAATTCCACACATAATTGGTGATCAAGCAATTCATAAATTAAAGCACAAATCACAATAGAAAAACTAAATGATAGATTATTAAACTGAAATTAAGGACTACATAATCATCGTTCCACTATAAAAATTCGTCATAAGCCTAACAAATAAATTAGTTCATCGCAAATGAATTAAAAATTGAAATCATCAAAGTAATCATCATCCCAATTACAATTATTGAATTAAAGTAGAATGAATTCAAAACCACCATTCTTCTCAGATCCAACTTGCAATTATTGCGACTTAGACCTTCAATCCTTCCTCCAATGCTATTTCTCTCAAAATTAGGGCTTAGAATTGTCAATTGATTGTTAGATGTAATCACCCTTACTCCAACATAAGACACGTATTCTGACCATAACTGATACCAAATAAAGTTCCAAACCATTCCAACTTCATTCCTTCACGCCACTGTAGCAACACAATCGAAACAGGAGTCTGGACTTTTGCCATACCCCCATCCCGGTGGGGGGTTTTTACTCTCTTGATGCCTGCCCCGACGGGGGGTGCTTCTGTTCTTTGTCGAGTACCCCCGTCCCGGCAGGGGTTTTGTGAGTAGAATGTCCGCCCCGGCGGGGGTCTATTATGCAAAAGTCCAGTTTTAGCTCCTTTTCTTGCCAAGTTTCGCCACGAACCCACCTTTCAAGTCCAAATGCTACGCCACCACACCTAAAAATAAAATAACAATAAACAAGTAAAAAAATTCACAAAAATAAAGAATTAACACAACTTAAGCTCAAATTAGAGACCGATTCGTAGGTATAAAACCCACTCATCAGGTAGGCTATACTACAAACTAGACTTCAAAGAAAAAGTAACCATAAATCGTTGGAAAATGAACTCAATTTCTGTTTTGGTTGAAATTATAAGTGTATTGAATTATTCTATGCATATCATACTTTTGCAGTTTCCAAAAGTTTTGTTGCCATTTTGTTGCTCGTTTCTCTCATGCCATTCTCATTCAATGTAAAAATATAAGTTTTGTTAGATATGCTCGGTACCTTGTATCTTGTTCCCTTCCTAATATTCTTTATTTTTTAATTAAATTTTAGAGTGGGACCAATACTGGTGGTTTTATATCCATTGAGGATATGAAATCTTTTTTATTAGGTGATGATGATATGAGCAATTCTTTCAGCGCGTTGAAACAAACTTCTTCTGATAGCAACAATATTGAACTTAAAGGTATATCATTATTGAACTTAAAGGTATATCATTAATTACTTCTTAACTTCCATGATATTACTTCTTCTTCTAGCAACAGTATTGAGAGTTCTCTGCAAATCGGAACCCAAGGAATCACAAAAACCCAACATAAACTCAAATGACTGAAATCATATATACTAAAATAATTTTACTCTAGATGATTCCTTCAGCATCTAAAGTTCAATTTTGAATACTAAAACAATTAGTATAGTATCTACCCATGTCTTAAACTTGTATCAAAATTTGTCTAGGAACAAGACACTCGATTTGGGACGGATGGAGTACTCTAGGAAAATACTATGATCAGTAATAATTTTGATATGAAATCCCTTGGTCTGAAACTTGGAAGGCAATTTCCCTCCTAATATTATTATATCCCCAACTTTTATATGTAAACAATGAAAGACAAAGAACTTACGACCATGGGTCATCACCATTATTCTCTCCAAATCGGAACAAGGAATCACATAAACCCAACATAAACTGTAAGACTCCGAGTTTTATGAAATGAAAGTATTCAATTTTCTTATAATTATTATTCTATTTAGTAAATAGTTAAATTGATAAAAGGTTAACGTTAAGGGTGATATGTGAAAATTTTATAAAGTAAGCAAGTTATCATAAAATATTCGTTTGGTTGGGAAATATTCATTTTATCAGAGAATATTTGTACGACGACACAATCATTGGTGGAACCCACAACGAAATTACTGTCGGAGTTAGGAAAATGACAAAAATAACTTTTAGTAAAAATAACGGCAAAACTTTTACCGTTAACTGTTGAAATATCCGGTGATTAAAATACAGTAATACTCGTTGTTGCACAGTAGCACGTGGTATTGCACAATATCTCTAAATTATTGATGCTTACATGAGAAGTCACTCAGTTTATTCAATTATTACAACAGTAGTTGATGCATAGTATCTCATATTATTGATTCAATTATTGTCACGGTATTATCTGTACAATATTTTATATTATTAAATCAATAATTGAGATGACAAAGTTATTCATATTATTATTTGTATTATTGACAATGTCTAGAAAGTTCTGTCAAGGAAAGAGGTTTGGTCACCTAATTGCGCGCCAATAAGGAGAAGTCATAACCGGAAAGCCCCCTATTTCATGGGAATGATCTAGTTGTTAATATTATGAGTTATAATATTAATGATGAATAAATATTATTAAAAATGTGTTTAGTGAAGCCAAGTGAATTGAGATAAATAGATGGATTTTTTTATGAAGTATTTGTTATAAATTTGGCTTATTATATGGATCCCCACTTACCCATTTTTCAAAATTATCGTTAAAAAGTTATCTCAGTTTTATTTTATTACTTATATATATATATATATATGTGTGTGTGTGTGTGTGTGTGACGATATAAGTTTTATTTTTTATATAAAATAGAATATATTATATTTTATTATACTGCATAGTGCAGCATAGTGCTGCATAGTAAAATCAAAATAAAAATTAGCCCAACCCGTGATTTTGTTCGAAATTTACTGTATAGTTCGTGATTATTTTTCTAAATAGTATCCTACCATTCTCCTATAAATAGGATGTTTAGTTTAGAAATGAAAATCACACCAGAATCAGAGAATTCTTCTTCTATAATATTGAGCTTATTTCTTTTGAGTTTAAGGAAGCTTGGTGTGTAGCAAATAGTGCAAGTTTTCTTCAAGAATATTTCCGCTATACCCGTCAGAAGTACTCTCTTTTTAAGGTAAGGGGTATTATTTATTTCATATTAGCTTACGATATTATTTTTCGTATTTGTAAGAAATTTTATTTTCGTTTAATATTCGTAAGGAATATTATTTTCCTTCAATATTCGTAAGGAATATTATCTTCGTTCAATATTCGTAAGGAATATTATTTTTGTTCAACAGTCGTAAGGGATATTATTTTGTTCAGTATTCGTAAGAAATAATATTTTCTTCCATACTCTGTAGTATGTAAGTAATATTATTTCGTTTCATATTCCTAATTCTATACTTATGTTGATAAGTATTGCTTCTATACTCCTTGAAATTTGTATAATATCCTTGAAATTGCGTTTCATCTAGTATCGTTCCACTGAAATATTTTTCTGAACATTCTTGTTAAATTTTTATCTTTTCATACAAGAGTACTATTTATGTGTACTATTCATACATACGGCACTATTCATACGTACGACAATATTCATACGTACGGTACTATTCATGAAGTACTATTCACGAAGTACTATTCACTCGAGAACTATTCACCCGGGATACTATTCACGATAAAAATTAATTTTTTTTGTCCAAATTATTTTTGATCCATGAATATTATTCTTGAATTTTACTCCACAAAGTAGTATCATGTTGACAATTTAGACATTCTTAAACTCTGGATAAATTGAATTATAAATCTGTAAAATTTATCCTTAATCTCATTTAATTGAATGTTTATATCATTGTCAGCATCCTCATGCTTATATTGAAATGAAAGTCATCTTTGGCCCGTAGTGCATACATGGACTGTTGATCGGTATGATTAAGACCAGAAATTATGTATTGGTATAATCATGACCTATGATGTGGTAAAATTCTTCTTTGGCCCGTAGTGCAAATAAAAAATATTGATGAACTGTTGATTGATAGCTTTGACCCGTAGTGCAAAGATGGACAGGTGTATGACATGATCATGACCTTGGTGATACTAATGAATATCATTGGCCCGTAGTGCATGGATAATTCGATGATGTGTTTGGCAGGATCATGACCATTGATTTTACAGTTGAATGTCTTTGGCCGTAGTGCATTGACAGACAATTGATTGGTATAATCATGACCATTGGTTTTATAGTTGAATATCTTTGGCCCTTAGTGCAAAGATAGACAACTGATTTGTAAGACCCCAACTTTTATAAATAAAGATGAATTTTTTATAAATATAATTTTTGAATATTATGGAATGAATTTGATATAATGTTATAGTTGTGGGTAATATTTATAAATTTTACAAAGTACGCAAGTTGTTATATAATATTCGATTGGTTGGGGAATATTCGTTTTAACAAGGAATATTCGTACAACGGCACAATCATTGGTGGACCCCACAATGAAATTATTATCGGATTGAGAAAACAATAAAAATACTTTATGAAAATAATGGTGGAAGTTTTACCATTAACTGTTGAAATACCCGGTGTTAAAAGTACAGTAATACGCGTAGTTGCACAGTAGCACATGATATTGATTATTGATGCTTACGTGAGAAGTCACTCAGTTTTGTTCAATTATTGCTACAGTAGTTGCTGCATAATATCTCACGTTATTTGATTCAATTATTGTCAATATTTTATATATTATTAAATCAATAATTGAGATAAAAAAGTTATTAATATTATTATTTGCAATATTAACGATGTCTAGAAGTTCTGTCAATGAGAGGTTTGGTCAACTAATTGCGCGCTAATGGGGAGAAATCCTTATTGAAAAGCCCCCTCTTTCTTGAGAACGACCTGGTCGATTAATGTTGTGAATTATATTAAGGATAATATATGTTGTTAAAATTATTAAGGTGATTTTTATGAAGTTTTTCTTATTTTATGGATCCCTATTTACCCATTTTTCAAAATAATTGATAGAAAATTATTTAAAGGTGGGGCCCACATGTGGGGCCCATATGTGTTGAAAATGATTTTAGAAATGGGGGGAGAAAGAGTATACGTATGAGATAGGGAAGATATATATATATATATATACGGTCATGATCAAGAACATTATCCTTAAATAGCATTCCTCCTTAAATATCATTTTTTATTAAAACTACGTCGTTTTGGAGGGACGTGGTGACATTTTTGTAAATACGCGGTGGCATTTGCCACCGCGTCCCTCCAAAACGACGTAGTTTTAATAAAAGAATGTTATTTAAGGAGGAATGCTATTTAAGGAGAATGCTCTTGATCCTTATCGTATATATATATATATATATATATATATATATTAGTGGATTTTGGTGGAGTATTGAAATGATGAGGGAAGTATTTGTTTTTTATTATATATATATGTTAGTGGATTTTGGTGGAGTATTGAAATGATGGAGGTGGAGAAATAATCCTAAGGTTGTCGGGTGGGAGTGGTTTTCTTTGTTGCTTTATTGCATTATAACATGTGTTGTCTATTATTTATATATATATATATATATATATATATATATATTACATTTGGTTGCTTTGATCTTATTGGAGGAAGGCTTGACTTTTGCATCCGTAGGTTATAAAAATTTCATCTGTGAATTATTGCATCTGTGATATTTTCCTTACACAGTGCCCTTCCATTCTTCTATAAATAGAAGCTCATTCCTTCATTATTTCTTACGAATTCACTGAAACTCTAGAGAGAGAAATTATAGAGAAACTATAGAAAAGTATTCTGCTACTTCCCTACTCTTATATCCAATTTCTTTTACGGTAAGGGGTATTGTTTCTTTTGTATTCATGAAAAGAACTTATGTTATTCCATTATTTATTATTCTGTTGGAATAACCTGTATACGCGGGCTACCCTATATTTGGTGAAATTCTTTTGTTATTCCATTCTTTATTATTTTGTTGGAATATCCTGTCTGTGTGTTTTATGCCGGACCTAGTTTCATTCTTTATTATTCTGTTGGAATATCATGTCTGTGCGTTTTACGCCGGACCTGGTTCCACTCTTTATTATTCTGTTGGAATATCCTGTCTGTGCGTTTTATGCCAGACCTGTTTCCGTCTTTATTATTCTGTTGGAATATCTTATCTGTGCGTTTTACGCCGGACCTGGTTCCATTATTTATTATTCTGTTAGAATATCCTGTCTGTACGTTTTACGCCGGACCTGGTTCCGTTATTTATTATTCTGTTGGAATAACCTGCTTATGCGGTCTATCACATACCTGGTGATTTCTTTTGTTATTCCATTCTTTATTATACTCAGTTGGTTAAAGTTTTGACTTCTATACTCCTGAAATTAGTGTAATATCCTTGATATTTGCGCTTCATCCAGTATCTTTTCATGGAAATATTCTTCTGAGCATTCTTGAATTTTACTCTGCAAAGAAGTATCATGTTGACAATTTGGACGTTATTGGTTCCTGGATAAATTAATTCTTGAACTTGTTTTATTGAATTCTTATATCATTGTCATCATCCTCATGTTTATATTCTGTTGAAAGTCATCTGTGGCCTATAGTGCATAGATGGATTTGGCATGATTATGACCAGGGATTAATCGGTATAATCATGACCGTAATATTACAAATGATATGGTAAAAGTCCTCATTGGCACGTAGTGCATTGATGGACAGTTGTTGGCATGATCATGACCATTGATGAATACACGAACATCCTTGACCTGTAGTGCATGGATAATTTGTGGTCGTGATACTAATGAATATCCTTGGTCGTAGTGTAGGGATGATGTGGATTATTTATTAAGCTGAGTCTCAGCAATAAAAGTGATGAAAAACCTTTTAAATCATAGAAGACAGTAGATTTTATTCTCTACTTGACTCTTCTAATGGATTGCTTGTTCCGCTGCAGTTAAACTTGATGTTTATTATATTTTATCAACACCGTTGAAGGCTAACGATAAATTATTTTTCATTATCTTAGTCATAATATTTCTTACTGGGCTAGGTGAGCCTACCCTTTTGCTTTCATTGTTCTCTTCAGGAAATGAGAACGTAGAAAGGACTAGCCGGGGAATAGAGTGATGGTCCTAGATGGTGCATTAGTAGTTCTCACTATTCTGTGAAATAGTGTAATAATAAATATAATGAGGACCCCATTGAGTTTGTATATTGTCTAGATGACAATATTTGTATTAAAACTCACAACATATGTTTAGTCGTATTTTACACGACTGTTGTATAATTAAGTTTGTATTTGAATTCTGTACCATGTATTTGGCGACTCAAGATGGGTGATGTATACCGATTTTGGGGGCGTCACATGATTGGTATGATCATTGTTATTACATTTGAACGTCTTTAGCCTTTGGGGTAAGGATATTGAGTGAATGTTCTATTAAGCCTTTGTGACAAGGAGAAACTGTTGATTTACATGATTATAAACATGAATTGTGAATTTAACTATAATCTTTGGTCGTTCAGGTGAAGACATGTGATTAAAGTTCTCTTTGTCTTGGGTACAACAAAGAACTGTTGATGGGTATTGCAGTAATGAAATATTAATAATGGACTTTTAATTTGGAGAGGAAAGTAGATATTATGTTCTACTTGACTCTTCTAATGGACTGTTGATTCCGCTGCAATTATGGTTGAAAACTTTTATCATCTACCATATGTTCTAAATATCTGATTTATTACTGATGAAGACTATTGATAAATTAATTATCTTAGTCATAATATTATTTATTGGGCTATTTGTGCTTACCCTTTTGCTTCACAATTCCTTTCAGGTATTAAGAGTGTAGTTGGGTCGAGCAGGGATAATAGGGGAATAGTGTGATGGTCCGAGACCGTGGAAGTTTCTCAATACATTATAAAACTGGATGACATGCAATATATAATTGTATTAAGGACCTAAGATGGGTGTGTCGTATATTATAGGTCACGTAATAATTGATTTTGTTGAACAACAATAGGGTGATGAGAACCCAACTTTTGAAGTGTCAAAAATGTACTCCATTAGAATGAGGAGGACAGAAATCTTCTCGTGTCCCTTTGGAGACTTTAAATATTTGCTAATGTACTTTACATGGCATTGTAATAATTTGAGTATGAATATTGTCTTATTATATACGTAACAATATTTTTATTAAAACTCACAACTTATTTGTTGTCGTATTTTGCATGACAGTTCAACAGTTGTATAAATGAAGTTTGTATTTGAATTATGTACCGTATATCTGCCGATTCAGAATGAGTTTTGTATACCTATTTTTGGGGCGTCACATAAACCCAGTATAAATTGAAATTACACAAAACAATAAAGGGTTTATAGATTGGAAGACGAGTTCTGACCAAAGAGTTCGATTCTAGCGTGGGTTCCGATTTGGAGAGAAGCTTGGGTTACAATTTGGAGAAAATCTTGCGTTCCGATTTGGAGAGAAGCTAGGATACTATTTCTTCTCTTTTCCGATTTTGGAGGTTATGAGTTTTTTTAATCGAAAAAGTGAGGAGAGTGGTGTGTTAAAAAAATACAGAAGCCTTATGTACTCATGCTCTTTAAGGGAGTTATGTCATTTAAAACTTTAAAAAATATTTTTTAAGTTTAATATTTTTTTATTCTTATTATTATTATGGTGAGATATTGGAATACATTAAATATATTACTCATATGTTTCATCTTCAGCGTAATAGTCAATATTTTAGCTTTTCAAACTGGTCGCAGGTGTCAGTTTGAAAAGTCAAAATGAGGGCATAATAGTCATTAGCTTGGTCGTAAGGAGTTACACTGGAAGCATATAGAAGGTGCGGTCAGGCCTAGACCAAATTTATACCCAGAGCTCCATTAATTGAATAGACGGTCACAGATCTGTTAACTGAAATAGTGGCCCAACTAACGTATGTTATGGAATATGACTATATATATATATATATATATATATATATATATATATATATATATATATATATATCACCACAACATAAATGGTTATTTTCGACGGAATATTCCGTCAGACTTAAGCGTGTTTCGTCGAGAATACCTTAATTTCGATGGACTATTTAGTCGGAATAGTCAGACGACTTTAAGAGCGTTGGGATTAAGTCCGTCGATATTTCAGTCGGAACTAACTAAACTCGACGGAACTAAGGTCGACTAAAAATTTGATCGGGAATAGTTTATTATCGACGGAATAGAATCTGTCGAGGTTAATCTGTCGAATTTAACCCTGCCACGTAGTCAGCCAGCCAAGATTGGGAAGACCTAAAAGTCTACAGAATTTCGTCGAGGATTTATAGATTCTGTCGAGAATTATATATATATATATATATATTAATGTTTTTTCTATTTTGACAATATCCAAGGTAATAACCCACATTTTTGTACATGTAAACCAAATTTTTTTTCCAACAACACATACAACATAACTATTAACTATCAAACAACATGAATATAAATTACAAAGGCTAACAATAATAAAATTTCTCTAATTTTCCATAAGATATACAAAATTGATATGTTAAACTAAAGTAAAGATCAACTAAACGAGAAGTTAAGATGTCAAAAACTATCGATCAACTAAAGTAATGATAATGTTATGACTTTAACTAGAGAAATTTTAACTATAACTATCGACCAACTAAAGTAATGATAATGTTTAAACTACAATACGTCAAACATCAACTAAACTTCAAAATTTTACATCACATTAAGCTAAACTAAAGTAAATATGTACTAATCATCAACAAAATTAAGTCATCCCAGTACTACTACACCCGGTGTGAGGAGGATCATCGGGCGGGCGTCGACGATGCTGCTCTGGTGTATGAAAATCGTCGTCATTGTCCAACCGCTCAGCATCGTTAGCCCGCTCGTCACTCTGTTAATACAATATAATGTAACTCAATAGTCCATATATATGATACAGTTAAAGATAAATAATTAAAAATTAAATAACATGCATAATATTTGAATTTAAAACAAATAATATACCTATGCAGTCGAGGGCGAACTCAACATCGATCCATGAGTAAGGTAACTATTATCTGAACAATCTCACCGCATATCGCGGTGAACTGCTCTAAAGGGATACCCATACTCTCGACGGTGGCACCAGCTGCAACGTCCTGAGCAAACCGATGGAGGCAAGCATGGATGGGCAGGTCCTAACTACGGAATATCACATCCGTATCAAGCCTCTCCAAAACCACTGCCATAACCCTCTAGAACATAACATCGTCTAAGTTAGCGTCCATATGTGATGGTCCCATGGGGGCTCTCGGACGCAGACGCTGGCTAGAGCCTATAAATATATATATAACATGAATAATATTATAAGTTCACTTTATTCATAAACGAAAAATAAACTAAAATATTATACCTCCAGGTAGTGTATAGGTTGGTATCCTCAGCAACCCCAACACTCGATACCGGATGGTAGTGCTACATGGAGGATTATGAGATGCGACCCAAAGAGTCGTCTCCTCATCGTAAGATAAACTAATCTCGGGCGAAGGGATGGTAGAATGTAATGGCTCGGGATTTCCCCTAGCAGCCTGCAACTCAAATACTATACGCTGGGCCCGAAGCTTCTCAAATCAGTCCTGTAATTTAATATATATATATATATATATATATGAGTTAACTCGACATTATCATATAAATTATGTAATATGATTCTAAATATCAATTATTATAGTAAATGTATTACCCGTATAGCTAACATTGTCGACGCCGAAGTCGACGCCATCGGCGTATAGACTCTATCCCAAAACTCGACCATAGTAGGACGACGACCCAAGCTGCTCCGCATCGCCTAAATCATACATTAATTAATATCACATTACTTTATTATATATGAATCCTCACTGAAACGACTGTGATCTAGACGTATGTACAATCCAAACTTGTCTTGATTCTTCTTCATCTACTCGAACTTTGTCTTGAAGGTAGCATCATCCCTGTACGTACATATGGCCACCCATACTGTATCTGATACGGTCGGTGGCTGATGCTGTCGTATAGTAGTCCTGGGCTGGGATTCAACTACTCAGACTGCATTTTGCCTCATCTCGTACATCCAACCGGCAAAGTTCTTTGAGATGTGTGCAATAACGACATCATCGTCGGCTGCCTCAAAGATGCCCTCCTCATATCTGTAATATGTATGTAAAAAATTCATAACGTACGCATTAATAAAAATTTGAAATATATATTTAAATAACTAGGATCAATTTTTTGATTTATAATATGTAATTCAACTTACGTGAAACTCGCACAACACTGTCACCATAAAGGGGGGATCATACTGTGCGTACTGGCTAAATCACATGCAGCCAGTCGAGAGATGTGCCAAGCATATGGCGTGTATGGTTTCTTAGCTACAGGGTCCATAATACTAGAATTCAAAAAGGTAATAGATTATTTTAATTGTAATCACATAATAATATCATTTTAACTGAACATGATATATTAAAGTTGAAACTTACAATGACGAGCCGACGTCAACCTGAACAGTACCGGGAACTACCGGTAGATGACCTAATTGACCGAGGTTTGGCCCTCGGTGACGCCAACGTATAGCATCTGTAGGTATAATTAAGTTATGTCAAAATTGTGAAAAAATATTAAATGGATTTTTTTATAAACTATAAAAAAACTAATGAAAATAAGTGTGATTGTGCCGAAACAAAATTAACTCACTAGCTGATGATGAAGATGACCCTCCCTGGGAGCCGTCAACAGATCTTGTACAGCCTCCACTGCGACGACCTCCGCCGCTATGTCTAGGCATAACTTTACTACTGAAATAATAAACATTAACTTATTAAATTACAGTTATTTTATTCTAATACTTGTTTTTATTAGTAAAATATTTACAAATAACAATTTGTTAAAACTTAGTACGTCGTCAAACCCGTCAAAATCAAAATCATGTTCATCCTTTGATTCTGTCTCTTCTTCTTGCACATCAATTTCTTCCTCGGTATCATCTTCTACGATGACATATGAACTAACAACCATATCTTACTCGACTTCGCCAACATCGGGTACATCAACGACATGATCTACCAGTACATCATCGTCATCTAGCACTACATGGCGTAGATTGCTAACTTGTTCTTGCAATGGGTCATCCATTCTAAACAAATTAGTTCCATCAAATACACGAGTCTTCGTTGTGAAAACTGTATCCCAGAAGGATCTATAATTTATTATGTTAAGGGCATAATACACTTAAGTTATTTGGCTGGCTAACACAAATACATCATCAGACTGTAACTTTGACTTTATGTCTACTGTGACGATTCTATTATGATCAACTTTAACACCCTTTGCAGTATCAAACCAGCGACACTTAAATGTAATGACCTTTTTACCCCCGGGATAATTGAGCACAACAATTTCCTCTAATCTTCCATAGTAATTGGACTCAAAATCTTGGTAACAGTTTCCCAGCACGATAACCCCAAAGTTGATTGATGTTAGATCATTCAAATCGTCAATCTTGAATCTATACCCATTAACGATGCAGCTTGGAAATGAATTAATAAGTTTGTACGGACCTGAAATGACATCTCTAAAATGTTCTGAAGCGTTATCTTCTTCAACCCTTCTCTTAAACCACTGTTAAAAATTTTTAGTAGTGAATGCTTCCAATTGTGTTGTAGTTAGTCCTAGATTAGAAGCAGATGCTTCGGCTTCGAATGAACTACAATAATAATATGTTATTTCATTGTTGATTAAGGGTCTAAATATTTTAGCTTCCATATATAATAATACATACTTGATGTACGACAATGGTTCAGGCATATTTAGAAGTATGTATGTAGATATAATCTTTAAATCTTTATCAGTTAGGTAAGTCTTCGTCTCATGTCCAAATAGTTTAGCCGAATAGGTGAATATAACCAACTCATTACCACGAGATTGAGGATCGACGACCTCATTCTGACTTAACCATTTGTGCTTCATTGAGACTCTGTATGCATGACATTTAAACAATGACAAAGTGATAGTGTGACCAAGTATGGCAACTCAAACCAAATGGGCGAGTGTGTCCAGTTATGAGTTTTCTCGTACCCTATTGCTCTCAACTTACCATGCTCCTTCCTAGCCGGTGAAAATGTCAGATCATTTAACCAGCCCAATACCCCGCTGCCCGACAAATGGCCAAAAACCCCCTTCTTCTATGTCTTTCTGTTGAACTGTGTAGACATCTTTCTATAATTGTGCTCAACATGCAAGAATCTACGAGCAGTTTCAAAGAAACTAGTTTTTCGCCCATGACATAGTTGTGTGCCTTGCACATCCCCCCATACAGACTGGACATAACAGCTTCCCATGAGTCGACCAACCTTTGATCATCCCTAGTGCTAGAAAGTTAGTAATTGTCCACAATAATGTTGCCTTCATAAAAAAATTTTGCCCGACAGCCTTATCATAAGGCTGAACACTTGTTTCCCACAACATCTTAAGTTCATTGACTAACGGCCTGAGGTACACGTTGATGTCTTTTGTAGGACTCTTATCCTCCGGTATGAGTAAAGTCAAAAAAAGATATGGATCCCTCATACACATTAACGGTGGAAGATTATAAACTACCATTATCACTGGCCAAATAGAGTAGGGCTGACTAAAATTATTAAATGGACAAAAGCCATATGTAGCCATGTCAAGCCTGACATTTTTAACTTCCTCACAAATCTCTGGAAAACTGACATCAAACTCCTTTCATTCATCTCCCTCTGCAAGGTGGGTCAGCTGACTAGGTACGACATCCCTTGTTCTATGCCAACTCATATGTTCAGCAGTGTGCGAAGACATGAATAGTCGCTGCAACCTCGGCACATGAGGAAAGTACTGTAAGATCTTCTTTGAAACATGTTTCTCCTTCCCCCATGTTTTCTCATCTTGTACCGAGGTAAGTTACATATATCACACTGTACCTTATCTTTGTCATCCCCACAGTATAACATGCAATCCTGCTCACAAACACTGATCTTCTCATACCCGAGATTCAACCCATTAACCATCTTCCTCAATTCATAGTAATTCGCGGGTAGAGTATTATTCCTAGGTAAGAACTCGCTGATAATATCAAGCAAATAATTGAATCCTTTCTCACTGCTGTTAAACTCATTCTTGAAATGCAAAATCTTAGTCACTGTAGAAAGCCTGATGTGCTTGTCATTTCCAGGATACAATGGGACCCCCGATTCAGATAGCATCTTATAGATGGCAGCTGCTGAATCATTTGGCTTTTGTTGAGCACTATTTGATGTATTCTCGTTTTAAGCCAAGTTAATATTGTTAGGGCCATACGCATCAACCAACATCTTCACAGCGTCATAGTTATCTGAGTGTGAATCCTCGTGAACTGGTTGGTCTACAGTATTGTTTGTCAGTTCTCTAAACTCAGTTGATTCCCCATGATAAAACCATACCGAATCCCCATCCACAAACCCACGTGAATATAAGTCAAATTAACTTCATCGGCACTCTTCTATATCATGTTTTTACACTTGAGACAGGAATATCTCATCTTTTCGTTCGGATCATCAACATGTTCTATTACTTTGTTCATAAAATTGGATACTCCATCACGGTACGCATCAACTAATCCCCTACCATCAATTTTTATCCTACGATACATCCAACTTCGGTCGGGTGACATCTTTAATTGAAGAAAATACCCAATTAGAACAAGAATAATCATGAATGTGTTCCATGCATGAATTTAGTGTACCTAATATATATATCTCCACTCTACAGGGGTTAGGCTTCTATCCCATTCCTGGATGCGCGTCCTCACTAGTGCCAATCTTGAACACGCTTCTTCTATTTGAAGAAAATTTTAGCAGTACCTCCTCATGTGTCTCCAAGTACACAAAATAGACCGAGATAACTTAGTCTAAGTATTCACTCGGAGAACATGTAGAGACACCAACTGAAAAATCTTCAAAAGTTTATAAATATGTGCCCTGTGAATTGACACCGACCTAAGTGAGAGACATAACATCCAGTAACTGTGACACCCCCAAATCCAGGTACTTCGATTCCACGGGATTTGGTGTTCACTGTACAAATATCATCTATCTATCTACCCATAATAAATGCAAACCATGCAATAGATAGAAATAAATCTTCCCCTTATGGGGTTACAACATCTGAATAATAAACATAATCCTAGGTCATACTAACCTTAAACATCTGTGCGGAAACATAAACAAATAAGTCTTAAACAACATCATTAACGTAAGTCTTAAACATAAATACATCGTCATATAAAACAACAAGTATTCATCACTTGTTAATCTTGCCCTTGCCTTTGCTAGTAGAAGGCTCGTCAAACCTTTCGTTCTTAACTGCAATGTTATTATTACGCAAGAGTGAGCACTATTGCCCACAGGTAAAATATTGAAATAATAATGTATAATAACATGCGAGTGAATCAAAGACTGCTGAAATAAAGGCTCAACTTTTGAATCAAGAATGAATAACAAGAATCAAAAGATTTCTGAGGGTCATAAGACCTTGAACTATGTCCTAGGTTATCAAGGGTTATACTTGAAACCTTTAACAGTCATAAGACTATGGACCTTTCTACTCGTACTTAGGGGGATCAACCCTTAGTACCATACTGTGCACAATATCTTAACGCTAACGCATAAGTAAATCCCTTTGCAGGGTTGATCATCTTAGTTTAACATTAGAGTCCGCACCAAAGGAAGTTTGATTTGGATAAATCAATAAGGGTTCTGAATTTAGAATGTTCATCAACTATGGACTAGTTGAATCAATAAGGATTGGCTAGTCTAACAAGGTTCAATAATAAATGATATTTATAATAAATAACAATCTCAATAGGTATACAATAGAACAATTATTGTATAATAGAATCATACTTTGAAAAGATTGTAAATATTTAACATAACAAATAAACTTGATTTATAAACTTGAATAATGATAACAAGTAGGGTTAGGAAACTTGCCTCGTGCGTAGATTACACGTTAATTAAACTCGTTCCTTGATTTAAATCCTACATATCATTTTCATTCACAACTCTAGTTAATTACAATGTAACTAGTCATCAACATTCATTCTTTTGTCTAAGTTCTGGTTATGATTATACTTAGTCAAATTATCACACTTATTGTCACATAATAACCACTTCACGAATAATAAGCTAACTATGCATTAAATAATTCAATCCACATGCAATTATGTTATTGACATGTTAATATCTATTTTAACATCTCATTATACTTCTAACATATTTCTGTGTTTATTAAATTAGGTTAATACCACATTGCTAGACTTAAACATTTTTAAAAATTCGTTTTTGGACATTCTACAGAGTGGCGCTGCGGTGCCACTTTTATACTTGTACTCGGTGCTGCGGCGCGAGACTTCAGTTATGGAGTTGGTGCCGCGCACTACAAGAAAAAGGCTTAAGTCCGACAGATTTTTCCATCAGAATTACTCTTATTCAGTCGAAATTACTTTATTCTCGACGAAAATATCCGTCAGATATTCGGTCGTAAATATTCGCGTCGAAAATAACGTCCATCAAAAGTTCTGTCGAAAATTACATATCTTCGATGAACGTATCTCCGACGGATGTACGTCGAACATTAGCTATCTTCGACCGAATATATAGGACGAAACTTTTCGTCGAATATAAGAGTAACTAAGTTCGACGGATACATTCCCTCGGAATTACCTTATACCCGACTGAAAAGTAGAATAAACCATCAAACATTAAAATTGGTTGATTATTACCTTCGACGGTCTTTACGTCGGAGATAGGGTGTTTACAACGGATAATTTGCGTCGAAGATAATGTATGCTCGACTGAAATTAGGATATTTCGGTATTTATTAAAAATTACTTATTTGTTATTTCCGAGGGAAATTCCGTTGCAATTAGCTTATTCCGTCGGAATTAACTAGTCTTTTTTTAAATACATATTTTAAAAGTTCAGTTTCCAGGTGTTTAAACCCATTAATGTACCTGTAACCTGTCACAACCCAATACACAGTAATATAAAATTGTATCTCACATTCAAATATGCAACGTAGCACTAAAACTAAATCTTCAACTCATTATCATTCACATTCACATTTAAATATCCACCAAAACGTATTATAAGCTAACCAATTACAAATATAATTAATTGACCATAAATGTTAAACAATATAATTTACAATAGTTGTACAGACGCAATTAGACAATACAATATATACAAAAGGGTCTACCAATAACATGAATATATACAAATGAACTATAAACTAGTAAAAGTATGATCATCATCGTGCGGAGGTGAACGATGCTGCTCTGGTGTATGGATGTCAGACTCGTGCTCCTGCTCATCATCGCCAGCCTGGTCGCCATCGCCACCCTGTTGATAGAATCAAAAATATAAATCATTAGTCCATATATATATATGAGAATTGGTGTTCGTATCATTTCCCAGATATAACGCGACCCCAGATTCAGATAGCAACTTGTAAAAGGCAACAACTGTATCATTTGGCACTTGCTTCGCACTGCTTGAAGAAGGTACATATTCAGCCCAGTCAATAGTAGTAGGGCCATAAGCATCAACCAACATCTCAACTGGATCATAGTTTTTGATGTATGAATCCCGTGGAATTGGTTGTTCCACAATATTTTCAATCACTTCTGATTCCCCGTGATGAGTCCATACGAAGTACCCATCTATAAATCCACGAGAAAATAAGTCGAATTTAATCTCGTCGACTTTCTTCCAAATCAGATTTTTATATTTGACACACGGGCATCGCATCTTCCTGTGCGGATCATCCGTATGTTCTAGTGCTTTGGTCAAGAAATCTAAAAGCCCAATACGATAAGCTGAGACTAATCCCCTCCCATCAATCGGTATCCTATGGTACATTTAACTCCGATCGGCTAACATTTTTAACTACACAGAAGTATGAAATAATTTAATTTGGATATTCATGCGTGAATTAGATTTACCTAGTATCTCTACAAGACAGGGGTAAGGCTTCTATCCCGTTATTGGATGTGTCTCGTCACTAGTGCAAACACGTTGAGTACGTTTCATGAGTTTTAAGAAAATTTTGGCAGCACCTCCCCATGGTCTCCAAGCACACGAAATAGACTAAGATAACTTAATCTAAGTATGCACTCGGAGAACATATACAGATAACAGTCGATTAATCCTCAAAATAACAAAAATGTATCGTTTCGTATTTGCACCAGCCTAAGTGAGAGACATAACATCAAATAACAGTCCCAAACAGGGGACTGTTCGACATTCAACCCTATTGAGTGTGTGTCAAATGGGTTTCTAAGTTTCAAAGTATAGTACATAGTTTATGAGAATTTATGTGTAATCTCTACTTGAGTCGGCAAACGGGCAAAAAAAAGGGTCGTAGTTCCTGTTGTGTCCTATACTCGAATAATAAAGTTAATTCAATTACTGCAAACATTCTTCACTGTTCCATCATAACAGATGACAACATCCCGAAGGAGTTCCATTACGCTATTGAACAAAGTTCAACAACTTACTGGCACTACTTCCGGATGTTGTCATCTGTTATGATAGAATAGTGAGGAATGTCTGCAGTAATTCAATTACCTTTATTATTCGAGTATAGGACACAAACAGGAACTATGACCCCCTTTTTTTTAATTGTTGACGAGGAACCGGTTGGAGTACTATTTAGCTGCAACTGCTATGTCCAAACCTGCATACAAGAAAGAGTACATATATGTAGGGAGAGTGTTATTACATTTATATATTTAAAATTGTGGCAAACTAAGCAAATGCTACTTAGTTAATTTTGCCAACGATAAACCTAAGTAAGTGGTACTTAGTTTATGAGAATTGTTAATTATTTGGAATCTATAGAGACTACTGTTCGACATTCACTTCTAGCTATTCTTAGTTTATTTTGTCAATGATGATAAACTAAGTAAGTGATACTTAGTTTATGAGAATTGTTATTTGGAATCTATAGAGACTACTATTCGACATTCACTTCTAGCAATAAACTGCTATTTTGCCAATGATAATAAACTAAGTAAGTAGTACTTAGTTTATGAAAATTTTTATTTGGAATCTATAGAGACTACTTATATATTTTATTTTATTTTATTTATTAAACTAAATTAAATTAAATTTTTTATTACTTTTTATTTTATTTTGTATTATATATATATTATATAATTTTTAATGTTTTTATTAAATTAAATTAAATTAATTAAATTAAATTTATTTTAAATTTAATTTAATTTAATTTAGATTGTTTAAATTAAATTAAATTAAATTAATTTTATTTATTTTATTTAATAAACTAAATTAAATTATATTTACTTTATTTTATTTTAGTAGTAAGAAACTAAGTAAATGGCACTTAGTTTATGATTTATTAATATTGGGAAACTAATTACTAATACAATACATACAAGTCTGCAATTTCATAATTCTGACAGAATTTATGTGACGACCCCAAAACAGGTATACAACACCCATTCTGAGTCGCCAAATACATGGTACATAAAGCAAACTACAACTTCAATAATATAAATGTCGTGTGAAATACGACAATACATACTGTGAGTTTAAATACAAATATTGTCTTCTAGACAATATCACTGTATTACTGTATTTTAACCACCAGGTAACCCAACAGTGTTAACGGTAACAATTTACGCCGTTATTTATAAAACTCAATCTTTGTCGTTTTCTTTCATCCAACCGTTTTCCGTTATGGGACCCACAATTGACTGCGCCGTCGTACGAATATTTCCGACAAAAGAATATTCCACGACCAAACGAATATTCCCCGACAACAATGATTATTTTATAACCACTTGTTTATTTTGTAAAAAATTTCACATTTCACCCATAACCAAAGTATTATGTCAAATTAACCCTTATTAATTTAGAATAATGAATAAAGGAAAATTCAATTTTATTTATAATAAGTTGGGGTCTTACAATTTATGTCATAAATTCAGTCGTAAATAACAAATATATCAAGAATAATAACAAATATATCAAGATTGAAACATTTACCAGATGTTATACACTAAACAGAAGTAGCAACATAAGCTGCAATCCCAATTTGCACAGCAGTTTGCATAACAGTTAGGCATAACACAATTTTGGCAACCCAATTTTCACAACAGTTAGGCAATTAACACAAATAATAACCCTTATAGTTTCAGCAGAACACAAATAGATATAACCCATTTCGGCAGAACACAAATAACCCATTTTGGCAGAACACTTAAGTCCCAATTTCAGCAATGAATCCGAAATATATATAGTAGCAGTAATTATCATCAATATATATATAGTACCAATTTCAGTGTAATATGCACAATATTGGGCAGGAAATTATACCTAATTATGCAAATAAACCATTACTAACCTTAGGCCTTAGCTAGTTTGAAAACCGGTTAAAGGAGGAGAAGGAGAAAGTAGAGTCCAACCCGGCCAGAACGCGTCGTCGACGTCGACTGCGTAAGGGAGGGTCGCCGACAGTGGCGCTGTATGGAAGGGTGGCTGGCAGTGGGGCTGAGTGCAGAGAGTGGTGAAGAGAGAGAGAAAGAGAGAGGCGAGCGTACGATGGCATGGGAAAAGGGGTGGCGCGCGGGGGACCGACGATGATTGGATGGGTAGGGTGGGGAGGATGAGAGATGGAAGGAGAGTACTAGGGGGACCGGTGTGGGGGCGGGAAGGATGAAAGAGGGAAGGAGATCGACTAAGACTGAGAGAATGAGAGAGGGTGGGGGCGGTGAGGATGAGATCGAGGAGGAGTGAGAGAGAGACAAATAAAACGAACGTCTGAAATGAAAAGGCAGAAGGTGATAGGTTTTTATTTTTATCTCCGACGGAATGTCCGTCGGACATATGTCTCTCGAAAATAGTTTAAGTTCAACGAAAAGTCTCTCAAAATTAATGTTTTTTCGTCGAAATTACTTTTTGCGGTGGCGCCAAACTTGGCGCCAACTGGGGAGGACTAAGTTCGACTGAATTCCGTCCTAATTAATGTATTTCCGAGGGACTTATATCCGACACATTATTCCCTCGGACATAATCCTATTTCGACCGAATTTAATCTGTCGAGGATACGTCAGTCGGAAATAGGCGGTTTTCTTGTAGTGGCGGCGCGAAACTCCAGATTCTGATTCCCAGTTCGCGAAGAACACAGAGTTCAGCGAAATGGACACTACATGATCATTAATTTCACTAAATTAACATACCCACATGTTAGAATTCATACATAATCATTACCCAACAATTATAGAATGATTTTAACCCATTAAAACATATAATTACAGAATTAAAATATGTAAATTTCACTGTTCTTGATGTTCTTGAAGGTTTTGAACATAAATCATGAAAATTAATACTACGGATTCGTTATAACACCTAATCCGTTCATTTAAGGTTTGGTCTCTTCGTATCTACATGCATAATCAAATAAGAGTGGGAATTTTACAAAAAAACATTTATGTTTGACATATTAAAATCACGTATAAGGCCATATGGACATATTCTATACTCTATAATTTTGAGCAACATATGCGACATGTTTTATGATACTGATGATATGGTCTACATAATATATATAATCAAATACGATATGGTAACATTTAACACATACATAAACTCATAATCATACCCTTTCCCAATTACAGAGACTTTACAAAAGCTTTGAAAGCCATTTTCATGAAATCTTAAATACGTAAAATAGAAATTGGTTTGGAGAAATTACCCAGAGTATAGATTAGAAAGGATGATCAATGATGATCCTTTCACCAATACTTATTGATTACACTCTCACAATCTCCCTCTGTGAACTCTCAACCTTTCTCTGTTTATTTTCTAGACTTAAAAAAATGAAAAAGAAAGAATACGTATAATATAATAAAGGAAAAGGAACTGACGCGTATTAAGGTCAGTTAACTCAATCATGGGTAACTGCTAATAACTCCCTTTAGGGCCTTGTTTGGCTAGCAAGAATAGGTTTCAAAACCATTTAATTTAATAAATCTCTTATATTATAGTTTAAAACATGTCACACCCAATTATACAATAACTCAATTATATTATTTAATTTAATTTGAATAAAATATAATAATTTCTCATTAATTCACATAGTCATATAATTAATTTAATCTATCACAATTGTATCAATTAATTATTTAATCTAATAATTAAATCATCAAAAATATTTATTTAATCCAATAAATATTAAAATTAATTTACAAAAATCTCGTTCGTCAAAGTAACAGTCCCAAACTGGGGACTATTCGACATTCACTCCTAATGAGTGAATGTCAAACGGGTTTCTAAGCTCCTACTTATGTATAGTACATGCACAAGTATATATGCAATATATTATAATTGTGGAAAACTAAAAAAATGCTACTTAGTTAATTTTTCTAATAATAAACTAAGTAAATGTTACTTAGTTTATTATATTTTATTTTAAAACCTTGAATATGAAAATTAATCATTCAGTTTATTTTAATTGTAGAAAACTAAGCAAATGCTACATAGTTTAATATTTTATTTTATGTTAATTTATTTCAATTATGTTATGTTATTTTATTTTGTAGTATATTATATTAAATAATTTTGAAATTTTATTTTATTTTATTAAACTAAATTTATTTTATTTTATTTATTTTTTACTATATTATATTATAAAATTAAATTTATTTATTTTATAAAATTAAATTTAATTATTTTGTAAGTAAAATTAAATTTATTTATTTTATTTTATTAAATTTATTTTATTCTAATTTTTTATTTTTTAATTTTATTTTATTTTTTTATTATATTATATAATTTAATTTATGTTATTAAATTAAATTTAATTTATTAAATTATATAATTTATATATTTTATTTTATAGTGTATTATATTATATTATATTTGATAAATTATTTAATTTTCCTAGTATTTTATTATATTATAAAATTTAAATAGAATTAATTTAACTATATTATTTTTTTTAATTTTTTTTAATTATTTATGTTATATAATTTATTTATTTTAATTTATTTATATGTTAATATATTGGAACTAATTTAATTTAATGTATTTAAAGTTAAGTATTGATTTACGTTTTACCTTCTATAATTCCCACTGAAATTTTCATTAAAAATTCCGCAAGAAATAATTCTCAATACAAACAAATAATCTGCTACTATTGGTTCCCAATATATTTGAGCAAAATATATATTACAACCACCACATTTTTCCCAATTTCAGCAACATAAAATCTCAATTTCAACAACAATTTCATTTCAATTTAAACATCAATACATACAAAATAAACCCAATTTCAGACCAATAATGATAGTAAATCTCAATTTCAGATTTAAAAACAAATTGCATATCAAACTTCAAATTCTAGCAAAATATCAAAAGTTCAACTCAATTTCAACATCAATCTGTGACGCCCCCAAAATTAGGTATACATCACCCATCTTGAATCGCCAGATACATGGTACAGAATACAAATACAAACTTAATTATACAACTGTCGTGTACAATACGACAAAACATATGTTGTGAATTTTAATACAAATACTATCCTCTAGAGAGTATACAAACTCAATGGAGTCCTCATTACATTTATTATCACACTATTTCACAGAATAGTGAGGACTACTAATGCACCATCTAGGACCATCACTCTGATCCCCGACTAGTCCCTGCTACGTTCTCATTTCCTGAAGAGAAGAGTGAAAGAAAGGGTGAGCTCAACTAGCCAGTAAGAAATATTATGACTAAGATAATGCAGAATAAATTATCGTTAGCCTTCAACAGTGTTAAACTGATACAATATAACAACCATCAAGTTTAACTGCAGCAGAACAAGCAATCCATTAAAAGAGTCAAGTAGAGAATAAAATCTGCTATCTTTTATGATTTAAAAGATTTTTCATCACTTTTATCGCTGGGACTCAGCTTAATAAATAATTCACATCATCGAATCACCCCTGCACTATGGCCAAGGATATTCTTTAGTATCACGACCCCGAATTATCCATGCACTATGGCTAAAGATAATCATATTTTTATCAACGGTCCTGATCATGCCATAAAACAATTCATCTTTGCACTACGGCCAAAGAGAATCCTTAGCCATAATCATGCCAAAAATTATCCATCAATGCATTACGGGCCAATAAGGACTTTTTTCACATCATTTGTAACATTACGGTTATGATTACACTGAATAATCCCTGGTCATAATCATACCAAGTCTATCTATGCACTACAGGCCACAGATGACTTTCAACAAAATATAAACATGAGGATGATGACAATGATATAAGAATTCAATAAAACAAGTTCAAGAATTAATTTATCTAGGAACTGATAACATCCAAAGTGTCAACATGATACTGCTTTATAGAGTAAAATTTAAGAATGCTCAGAAGAATATGTCCATGAAAAGATACTAGATGAAGCGCAAATATCAAGGATATTCCACTAATTTCATGGAGTATAGAAGTCAAAACTTTAACCAACTGAGTATAATAAAGAATGGAATAACAAAAGAAATCACCATGCATGCGGTACTTCGCATAGACAGGTTATTCCAACAGAATAATAAATAACGGAACTAGGTCCAGCGTAAAACGCACAGATAGGATATTCCAACAAAATAATACTAAAGACGGAACCAGGTCCAGCGTAAAACGCACAGATAGGATATTCCAATAGAATAATAATAAAGATGGAATAATAGAAGAATGTCACCAAGTATAGGGTAGTCCGCGTATACTGGTTATTCTAACAGAATAATAAAGAATGGAATAACAGAAGTTCTCTTCATGAATACTGTGAGACCCCAGATTTTTTTGAATAAAGATTAAATTTTTTCGAAATAATTTTTTAAATATTATGGTGTGGATTTGATATAATGTTATAGTTTTGGGTAATATTTACAAATTTTGCAAAGTATGCGAGTTGTTATATAATATTTGATTGGTCGGGGTATATTCGTTTTAAAAGGGAATATTCGTGCAATGGCACAATCATTGGTGGACCCCCACAACGGAATTATTGTCGGATTGAAAAAATGACAAAAAATACTTTATGAAAATAACGGCGGAAGTTTTACCGTTAATTGTTGAACTATCCGGTAGTAAAAGTACAATAATACGCGTGGTTGCATAGTAGCACACGATATTGATTATTGATACTTACATGAGAAGTCACTCAGTTATACTTAATTATTGCTACAGTAATTGCTGCATTATATCTATCATATTATTGATTCAATTATTGTCACAGTATCATCTGCATAAAATATTTTTTATTAAATCAATACTTGAGACGACAAAGTTATTCATATTATAAATTGCAATATTTACAATGTCTAGAAGTTCAGTCAAGGAGAGGTTTGGTCACCTAATTGCACGCCAATAGGGAAAAATCCTTATTGGAAAGCCCACTCTTTCCTGGGAACGACCTGGTTGATGTATATTGTGAGTTATAATATTAATGATGAATGTTATTAAAATTAAAGATGGGTTTGGAGTTGAATTTGGAGACGCGGACGTGTTATTTGAGTCCGGATCGACGAAATTAGTAAAAATAGTCTATAAACACAAAATTTTCCGGGATTCACTATTTGGTCAAAAAGTCAACAATTGTCTTTTTCGGGAAAAGTCAAACTTTGAAATTTCAAAATTTATATTTTTGATAAAAATAGTTTCATTATGTTGGAATTGTTTGTGTTAGTGAAAATCGACATTTATTCTGATGATAATTGATGTCTAGGGATTATATTGATAAATCGGGTAATTTATTGGATAAATAAGCAATTAATTGATACTAATTCACATGCTTATATAACTATTTGTTCATATATGTTTACTATTGAATCACATTATTTACTATTAGGGGAGTTGGTGCAAGATTGATAATACTTGTATGACTAAATTAAAAATAGAGGAATAGAGGGAGATACTATACTGAAATTCGTATTTTTCACATGATTATACTATTGATTCACATGATTGAACTATTGATTCACATTATTTACTATTAGGGGAGTTGGTGCAAGATTGATAATACTTGCAGGACTAAATTATAAATGAAAGAAAAGTTGGAGGTATTGTACTGTAATTTTCGAGCCCCAAAACGTGCAATTATTGAAACTATATTTTCCTTTAAATAGAAGCTCATTTTTCCTTCATTTCTCACCAATTCACAAAAGCTTTAGAGCGATTATTATAGAAAGAAATTATAGAGAGAAAGAAGAAGAGAAGTCTGCTACCTCACTATTCCAGTATCCAGTTTTTTCAAGGTGGGGAATATTATTTGTTGTACTCGTAGGGAGTATTATTTATTTCTTATCTATGAAGAGAACTTCTGTTATTCCATTCGTTATTATTCTGTTGGAATAACCTGTATACGCGGGCTACCTTATACATGGTGAAATTCTTCTGTTGTTCCATTCTTTATCATTCTGTTGGAACATCATGTCTGTGCGTTCTACGCCGGACGTGGTTCCGTCTTTATTATTCTGTTGGAATATCCTGTCTGTACATTTTACACCGGACCTGATTCCGTCTTTATTATTTTGTTGGAATATCCTGTCTGTGCGTTCTACGCCGGACCTAATTTCGTCTTTATTATTCTGTAAGAATATCATGTCTGTGTGTTTTACGCCGGACCTGATTCCGTCTTTATTATTATGTTGGAATATCCTATCTGTGTGTTTTACGCTGGACCTGATTCCGTTATTTATTATTCTGTTGGAATAACCTGCATGTGCGGTCTATCGCATGCCTGGTGATTTCTTTTGTTATTCCATTCCTTATTATACTAAGTTGGTTAAAGTTTTGACTTCTATACTCCATGAAATTAGTGGAATATCCTTGATATTTACGCTTCATCCAGTATCTTTTCATGAAAATATTCTTCTGAGCATTCTTGAATTTTACTCTACAAAGCAGTATCATATTGACAATTTGGACGTTATTAGTTCCTGGATAAATTAATTCTTGAACTTATTTTATTGAATTCTTATATCATTGTCATCATCCTCATGTTTATATTTTGTTGAAAGTCATCTGTGGCCTATAGTGCATAGATGGACTTGGTCTGATTATGACCAGGGATTATTCGGTGTAATCATGACCGTAATGTTACAAATGATGTGGTAAAAGTCCTCATTGGCTCGTAGTGCATTGATGGACAGTTGTTGGCATGATCATGACCATTAATGAATACACAAATATTCTTGGCCCATAGTGTATGGATAATTGTGGTCGTGATACTAAAGAATATCCTTGGCCGTAGTGCAGGGGTGATTCGATGATGTGGATTATTTATTAAGCTGAGTCCCAGCGATAAAAGTGATGAAAAACCCTCTAAATCATAAAAGATAGTATATTTTATTCTCTACTTGACTCTTTTAATGGATTGCTTTTTTCACTGCAGTTAAACTTGATGGTTGTTATATTGTATCAGTTTAACACTATTGAAGGCTAACGATAATATATTATGCATTATCTTAGTCATAATATTTCCTACTGGATAGTTGAGCTCACCCTTTTACTTTTATTGTTCTCTTCAGGAAATGAGAACGTAACAGGGACTAGTCGGGGAACGGAGTGACGGACCAGATGATAGCATTAGTAGTCTTCATTATTCTGTGAAATAGTGTAATAATAATTGTAATAAGGACTCCTTTTGAGTTTGTATAATCTCTAGTAGACAATATTTGTATTCAAACTCACAGTTTATATTTTGTCGTATTGTACACGACAGTTGTATTATTAAGTTGTATTTGAATTTATGTACCATGTAAGTGGCGACCCAAGATGGGTGACGTATACATAATTTTGGGGGCGTCACAGTTGGTATCAAAGCTTAGGGATATGATCCCTGGCTAAGATGTGAGACTAGAATTAGGAGGGGAGAGACGGGAAATTCCTTCTTCAGTATGACCTACCTAAGTTTATTTGATATTTAATTGGTCGGTCAGAGTGTAGGGATAATATGTGATGTTAATTAACCCTTATTTTATGGCAGTATTTGAAAATGACATCCGAGAATGTTGGGAATAGCAATGGAGCACAGGAGACCGTTGAGTCTCCACAGATCAATAATCAGGACAATGTGCAACAGGATGGCGATAATCCTTTTATAAACACCAACACTGATTAATTGACGAACGAAGGTACATTTAGGAGCTTTTAGAATTCATGCAACATCAGGCGAAGGCCACTCCTGTTCATAATACAGGAGTAAACAATGGCAACCCACGATTGTTCACCGCTAAGCAATTCAAGGAGGTGGGACCACCGGAGTTTTTGGAAAAGCCAGAACCACTTAAGGCAGAGACGTGGTTAAAGTAAATCACCAAGATATTTGATGTCTTGCGATGTTCCAAGGAGCAAAAGGTTCCCTTTGCCACCTTTATGTTGCGTGAAGAGGCAGATCACTGGTGGGAATCTATTAAATGTACCCAACCTGATGCACTCAAGATGTCTTGGGAGAAGTTCCAAGAGCTGTTCAACGACAAGTACTTTCCCGAAAGTATTCGTCACATGAAGGAGGTGGAGTTTATCAAGTTGGAACAAAAAAATATGACCGTGTCACAATACGAGACTAAATTTGCGGAGTTATCCCAGTTTGCATCCCATTTGGTCGATAATGAGGAGCGAATGACACAAATGTTTTTAAGAGGTTTGAAACCGGAGATACGCCAATATCTTATTTCTCATAAATTATGTTTGTATTCAGATGTTGTAAATAGGGCTCAGTTAGTGGAGCGCGATAACGAGTCAACAGAACCAAAAGAGAGCAGCCGGAAAAATGATAATACCGGTGATAACAGTCATCAAAGCGGTGACAATAAGCATGGAGGGAATCAACATGCCAGAAATGGTAACCACTTCGGTGGTAATCATTGTCAAAACAATAAGAATGGACATTTCAAGAAGAGGAGATTCAACAATGATGGAAAGACGTCAGCACCAACACCCGTTGTTAAGGAAGGAGAACGACCACCTATCATATGCTTCAAATGCAGAGGGGAGGGACACATCAGTCCAAACTGCGCGATGCCGTCCAAAACATGTTATAATTGTGGAAGAGAAGGTCACTTAGCCCAATTTTGTCGTTCACCGAAGACAAGTTCAGCTAGGATGGAGGCACCAAAGGCCATCCCAAAAAAGTCAAAGACGGTAGTTTAAGAGAGAACATTTTTTTCGTGATGAGGAACCTGGATAAAATTATCACGGGTATGTTAGTCATAAACTCTTGCGAAGTGTATACCGTGTTAGATACCGGTTCTACTCACTCTTTTATTTCACCTAGTTGTGTTCAATGTTTGAATTTAACTCCGGAGAAGTTAGATTTTCATTTATCTATTGAAACTCAGTTGGGAGAAACCTTCATTACCTCCACTATTTATAAATCTTGTTCAAATCAACACTTTCACGTTACCTGTCGATCGTATCTCTTTGAAAATACTTGCCTTTGATGTGATTTTAGGAATCAATTGGTTAACTACTCATCATACTTTTCGTCAGGTTGTTAGCTTTCATATTCCTAACCAACTTGTTATGGTAATTCAAGCAACCAAATCACTAAAGTTAATCATGGTCATATCAAGCCATAAGTAAAGATCCCCGGTCCTTTCGTTGTTGACTTCCTTATGTGGAATGCACCGAAGCCAGACTTTCTGTAGGCGACGCTGTGAATGACGATGACAAGTTGATAGGTATCAATGTGACGTGTTACCCAAGTCTTGGATGAGACTCACAGTTTTGAATGATATTTATATTGTTAATAAATTTCCTTACGTATTCTTGAAGACTTCTTAGCCTACCCCTAGAGCGTGAAATCGAATTTTGTATTGACCCCAGTACAAAACCCATTTATAAAACCCTTAAATATTTCTTCAACTAAAATGAACGTAACATGCGCCAAAGACATTGGCTCGAGCTGTTGAAGATTATGATCGTACCATTCAATACCATCGTGGGAAATCGAACGTGGTAGCTGACGCGTTAAGTAGAAGATCGTATGCGTTTATGAGTGCGATGTTGTTAATACAAAGACCCATTTCGTACGACTTACAAATGATGAAGATAGAGTTAAAGACTCTAGGAACCCACGTGAAGATAACGAATATACAAGTAGAATTAATCGACTTTAATCGATAAAGTTAGAGCCGCTCAAGCTACACACCCGGAGCTGATGAATGTGAAGAATTAAGAAGGTTCAAGAGGGCGTTATTCTAGAAGCAAGAATCGACGAAGAAAAGAAATCGCAACCCTCGATTTAATTGGCCCATTTGAAATCCTCGATAAAGTAGGTACTGTGGCTTATAGACTCTTTTTACCGCCAAGTATTCCCGTGTTCATAACGTTTTTAATGTATCGACGTTACGTAAATATGGGGATGACCTGAACCACATTATTAATTTAGAACCGGACGAGATAGCGGATGACTTAACGTATGAGGAGATACGTGTTAAAATCTTGGATAAGAAGGATTATATTCGACACTCAAAGGTTATACCTCAAGGTTTAGAATTTGAAGTGAGGTCAAGGTATCCTCACCTATTCGGCATACCAGGTACGTACGTAAATTTCGAGGGTGAAATTTCATAAGGAGGGGAGATTGTGAGACCCAAGATTTTTTTGAATAAAGATTAAATTTTCTCGAAATAATTTTTTAAATATTATGGTGTGGATTTGATATAATGTTATAGTTTTGGGTAATATTTTCAAATTTTACAAAGTACGCAAGTTGTTATATAATATTCGATTGGTCGGGGAATATTCGTTTTAACAGGGAATATTCGTACAACGGCACAATCATTGGTGGACCCCCACAACGGAATTATTGTCGGATTGAGAAAACGACAAAAAATACTTTATGAAAATAACGGTGAAAGTTTTACTGTTAATTGTTGAACTACACGGTAGTAAAAGTACAGTAATACGTGTGGTTGCATAGTAGCACACGGTATTGATTATTGATGCTTACGTGAGAAGTCACTCAGGTATACTCAATTATTTCTACAGTAATTGCTGCATCATATCTATCATATTATTGATTCAATTATTGTCACAGTATCATCTGCAAAAAATGTTTTTTTATTAAATCAATACTTGAGACGCAAAGTCATTCATATTATAAATTGCAATATTTACAATGTCTAGAAGTTCTGTCAAGGAGAGGTTTGGTCACCTAATTGCGCGCCAATAGGGAGAAATCCTTATTGGAAAGTCCCCTCTTTCCTAGGAACGACCTGGTTGATAAATATTATGAGTTATAATACTAATGATGAATGTTATTAAAATTGAAGTTGTGTTTGGAGTTGAATTTGGAGACATGGACGTGATATTTGAGTCCGGATCGACGAAATTAGTGAAAATAGTCTATAAACACAAAATTTTCCGGGATTCACTATTTGGTCAAAAAGTCAACAGTTGACTTTTTTGGGAAAAGTCAAACTTCGAAATTTCAAAATTTATATTTTTAATAAAAATAGTTTCATTATGTTGGAATTGTTTGTGTTAGTGAAAATCGACATTTATTCCGATGATAATTGATGTCTAGGGATTATATTGATAAATCGGGTAATTTATCGGATAAATACGCAATTAATTGCTACTAATTCACATGCTTATATAACTATTTGTTCACATATGTGTACTATTGAATCACATTATTTACTATTAGGGGAGTTTGTGCAAGATTGATAATACTTGTATGACTAAATTAAAAATGGAGGTATAGATGGAGGTACTATACTGAAATTCGTATTTTTCACATGATTATACTATAGATTCACATGATTGAACTATTGATTCACATTATTTACTATTAGGGGAGTTGGTTCAAGATTGATAATACTTGCAGGACTAAATTATAAATGAAAGAAAAGTTGGAGGTATTGTATTATAATTTTTGAGCCCCAAAACGTGCAATTATTGAAACTATATTTTCCTATAAATATAAGCTCATTCTTCCTTCATTTCTCACCAATTCACAAAATCTTTAAAGTGATTATTATAGAGAGAAATTATAGAGAGAAAGAAGAAGAGAAGTCTGCTACCTCACTATTCCAGTATCCAGTTTTTTCAAGGTAGGGAATATTATTTGTTGTAATCGTAGGGAGTATTATTTCTTTCTTATCTATGAAGAGAACTTCTGTTATTCCATTTTTTATTATTCTGTTGGAATAACATGTATACGCGGGCTACCCTATACTTGGTGAAATTCTTCTGTTGTTCCATTCTTTATCATTCTGTTGGAACATCCTATCTGTGCGTTCTACGCCGGACCTGGTTCTGTCTTTATTATTCTGTTGGAATATCCTGTTTGTGCGTTTAACGCCAGACCTGATTCTGTCTTAATTATTCTGTTGAAATATCCTGTCTGTGCGTTCTAGGCCGGACTTGATTCCGTCTTTA